>CM042746.1:37264219-37266901 GCA_022496165.2 Catalaphyllia jardinei | reverse complement strand
ATATCTTCCACGTCTTCGACACGAAGCTCCTTATCCATAAAGTTACGCAGAATCGACTCCGTCTTGGTGAAGGATTCATCCGCTACTTCGGGGATGCTAAAAAAGTTTAGATTGTTCCTTCAGCTGTGACTTTCAAGCCTGATAGCACGCTCCCTCTCCATTTTAACATCCTTCTGTAAACCATTAACACCTATTTGAAGTGTTTCGATCGCCCTCTCTTGGAATTTAGAAGTTTCCTTTAGATCAACTATTTCTTTGTGCGCGAAGGCGAGGCTTTCTTTTAAATCGATGTTTTCTTTCTGGAGAACTTTAAGATTCTCCTTTAGGTCGTCAATTTCCTGGAACCTAGATAGAGCCAGGTCCAACTTCTGGTTAATCGCTTCTATTGTGGAAGCCATGTTGAGGCAACTGCAGCTAGGATTGTCATCATCAGTCTGAGATCCGGCGGTTTTTCTAGGTCTCTTTCGTCCTTCTAATATTACAATTCGGCCTTTTTCGCTCGTTGTGCACTCGATAATTTCGACATCTAGAGACGGATCCGGCAGTTTTTCTAGGTCTCTTTCGTCCTTGGTTCTCCTTCGATATCTCTTTCGTTTCCTCTCCTTCTACAACGTGTTTTTCCATTAGAACCGGCCTGAGAAAGGAGTCACTGATGCTGTGAATACCGATTGCTTTGATAGTAAAACGCTTGTTGTTGTCAATACAGGTTAGCTGAACATTGTACTCCTTTGTTTTCATTGTTTCGTCCTCGCCGCCAACTTTGGTAATGGTTATGGACACATCTCTTCCCTTCAAACCGAGAGTTTCAGCGGTATCTTGTCGGATAAGACTTACTTGAGCTCCCGAGTCAAGAAGCACGTTCCCGCATTTAAAGAGAACGTTAGCGCTGCCGATGTTAGCGGATAAAACGGGAAGAATTGCTTCACTGGGGCTGGCTGTAGTGGCGACGCCAATCTTCACGGAATTGCTCTTGTGCAGGAGTTGATGGTGCTGTTGTGGACAGCGCGTTCCATTCTCCAGCTTTGTACACTGTTGTTTGCGTTTGCAGTTATCCACAGTGTGTCCTCTTCCAGCCCTTTTCAAGCAGCTAAAGCACAGGTGATTTGCCTTTGCAGTTGCGATCCGGTCGTCAATGCTGAGGGATGTAAATTTCGGGCATTGATCAGGCCAATGTGATGAACTTCTGCACAACCAACATTTGTGCCAAACGGGTTTGTCGTTATCAGACCTGAAGTGATGCACAGGGCGTTTACCGGGTGGGCCCACTCTGATTGGGGCTGTGGCGCGCATTCGCGATTTCATTTCAACATTCATCCAATTCATCAATGCTTCAAGGGTAGCAGGTTTCTTTTCCTTTTCCAGATCTCTCGCCCAGACTTTCCTATCATCAGCGCACATCTTCTGTTCAATTATAGAAAGCATATGGCTATTGTTCATGTCACCAGGGAGACCAACTTCTTTTAAGGTATTGTAACATCTTTTAACCAGATGTACGAGGTCACAAAATCGTGCGTCCTCCCCTTCCTGCAACGCTTTTCATTGAACAATGTCCTGAGTCACAGTATCTGACACAAATCTTGGATCGCCGTAGATGGAGTCTAAATATTCCCAGGCGGCGTCATAGTCGCTTCCGATTCCCTTAATGAGCTCGAGTGGCTTGTCTCGCAGGCACGTACGCAAGAGCGTGATCGCTTCCCTTTTTGAATACTTCACCTCTATCGCGTGCTTGAAATCGGAACGGAAAATTGCGTAGTCTCTCACGTTCCCGGCAAAAACTGGTAGCTTTGGCTTCTCTAGTTTAAACATGCAGGCATCGGCTAATTTCTCTGTATTAGCGGATGACGTGATGTTGTTTACATTATTGTTTGTGGTAATCGGCTTATCATAAGCGGTCGGAACACTGCTAATTACTTGCACCGAGTTAGCGCCTTTCTCGATGTTAATTTCCGGACCGGCTTGTTCGACTTGTTCGCCGCTTGTGCTGGGTGTTGCCGACTGCATATTTGAAATTCCTCCGTTTTCGAACACTTCACAACATGCAATACTCACCTTTTCTTTACTTAAATTACCATTCTTCGCTAAATCACTAGAACTAGACAGCTCCACACTTTCAGCATACATTTTTGCGTCTACCTCAAGTTGCATGAATATTTCCTGGCAATCGGAGAGCCATTTTTCTTCAGTTTCGTACGCACTGTCATCTTCAATGAGCTTGGTATAATCCTTGTGTTTAACCACTAAGTTTTCATACACTCCCTCCAGCTTAATTAAGACTTCTCTTACCTCATTCGGAGGTCTTTTATGTTCTACAGCATGGACCAACGCTTTTCCAGCCCTTATGAAGGCCAATTTTGCCGAACGCCGGTTAGTCTTCGCTTGTTTTAGCGCCGCTTCAGCCATGGTCGTGGTCGAATAGCGCACTCTCTTCATCAACCAGAAATCGAATGAAATGGTCCAACAAACCAAACAGGCAATCCAACTAGTTTACGCAAATCATATAATTTATTCCAATATATTATTATTCGATCTAGAGAAAAGAACAAAGTACATTTGAGAAACTGAACAGGATCCATCGATTCATAAACACACGGGTAAAACTATTAACTAGAATTACATCACTGAAAACTTACTTCTTTGACGATGTCTAGAAGGATTGTTTCACGGTGTACAACTGAGTACAGA
>CM042746.1:37241719-37259219 GCA_022496165.2 Catalaphyllia jardinei | reverse complement strand
CTTACAGTTTTTGCTAGATCTTTGTTGATGTATGAATACCAGTAATTCTTGTAGAAGTATGTCTCGGTGTAGATAATCATAGCTGTTATTTTACTCTTAGTATGGCATAGGGAAAACAAGCTTTATATATAAATGACTTTTTATAGAGTGCTATGAACTTTATCAAAGTACCTACATTTAAGAAATAGAAAACATGTTCTGTCTTTCTATCAAGTTTTAGTATAAATCCACTAGCATTCTATCACAAATGACGTTCTCTGATTGGCTATGCTACTCACTATCTATTATGTGATAGATAGTGAGTAGCGTAGCAGTCTACACTTGTCGGCAAAATGAAGGCGTTTTCGAAGTGCCTGTGAACAGGATTTAGCTAAAGTTTTGAACAACTAGTAGATTTATACTAAAACAATTAGATTATGCGCTCTCATTACGGCAACAGCTCATGCTAGTTCTTTGTTTCTATCAAGTTATACAAACACAATTTTTAGCCAATCAGTGCACATATTTTTTTAGGGATGTTTTCTAAGTGCAGAACTGTTGTACACATCTTTTGTAGGGTCTGAGGATATACATTTAGTTATGTTATAATAATACTGTGTGATAAGAGTTGAGAGGAACAAGATTTCAGCAACTGTCATTAATTCTAATAATGCTTAATTGACATATAATGCATGTGAGAGCTTTAGATAAATCACTCAGTCACATCTTGTTTAGTGTTTATAATTAAAGGAAATAATCCCAGTCTTCAAAATTTGGCTGCAACTTGTTGAAACCTGTTTTTATTTTTTGTAGTGATGAAGAAGATTTAGATGAAGAGGTTTGTAACAAAATGTAAAATTTAATACCCCCCATGCCTAAACATTTCTCACTAATTTAACAAATGGCTTACATTATTGCTGCATATTTGCTTTGTACCTAACAGTTAAGCTACAGATTACACTTTGTAAAGTAACAGAATATATTCTTTTCTTTCCTATTTAGGCAATAGAAAGAAGAAGAATAATGCTTAGAGAAAGAGCAAGACAAAAAGAAGCAGAAAAGGTACCACTCCATTAGTTATTTTTTTCTATTTAAGTGACAAATTTTCTGGCAAGCCCTAATAGTCTGTGTTGTACAAACTCAAAAATTATTCCCACTAACCCCCAACAAGTTTCTCTCCTACAGTACATGTACTTCTGTGTTTGAATTTCCTTAAGAAATTTCCAAGAAATTTCACTTGCCAGACAGGCAAGTGACACACAGAATCCACTAGCCCCTCTGGAAAATCTGCTAGCCCTGGGCTAATGGAGAGGACTTTCTTCGCACAGTAAATCTAGATTACATTTGAATTCTCTTACTATTCAGCAGTCAATTTTAAGGTTGAATTAAACACTGATCTCTTTGACTACTTTTGCTAATAAGGCAATGAAGGTGTACTCTTTTCTTGTCAGTGCTACATGTGTAGTACATTTTTTATTTTGAAATCCACAAAAGAATATACATGTATGTTGACAGCTGTAAACTAGGCCAATGGATAAAAATAATGTCTGTTGTAATGTACACTGTAACAAGTTGAAACAGCACTGCAAGCCTTTTAGTACACTATAGTTTTCCCTTCAAATAAATGTAATCACAGGCTGAACTATCTTATTATTGCAGGACTTATTGGATCTGGAGGAAGAAGCCAAGTCAGACGAGGAAGAAGAGGAAGAGGAGGTACATATGTCTGATCAATACACAAATTCTCCTTCCTGCTCTTGTTTACAGTGCATCTAGAATACAAAACTTAAAGTCACCATGCAATTACAATGAACTCAGTGCTTTACCCTAGAAACAGCCATGATAGATTGTACAGATTATTACAGAGATGTACATGTTGTTATTTTATCATAGTCATCTGAGTATGAAGAGTACACTGATTCTGAAGAAGAAGCCAATCCAAGATTGAAACCAGTGTTTGTACGAAAGTAAGTGTTGTACACTAAGTAGATTGCTTCACAGAAGTTGAAAGCAATTTCTCTCATACATGTAAACTTAATTTGAGCTAGGAGGTACATGTAGAGTATACTGGCAATTAATAGATGTTGTACACCATTAAGAAAGAGGTCCACATAATTGTGATCTAAGGAAACTTATGAGGAGCCAAAAATTTCCTAAACATGAAATCCTGGGTGCCCAGCATGTCAGCCTAAATGAAAAAAGTATGTTTTTTTCCCAGTCACCTAAAGGCTAAAGTTAGTCACCTATGGTACCTGGGCACTTCTAGAGTGCAGCCCTGGGTCCACTTTACATGAAAGACTGTTCACAGCGGGTTAATACTGACAGTTTGTGCTTCTTTTAAAGAGTAGAAATGAGCAACATCTCTATACCTATTGCTTTTTGTACTCTTTTATCAGTTTAAAAACTCATAAAATAGTACGCTTAGTATGCTAAACTGGCCAATTACTTTTAATGAACCAAACTTAGAATGACTTTTACTCAGGTTGTTGAAACGTCAGTCACCAACAATAGTTCTTTTCAGAACTAACCTAACCTGGACGATCCCACAATATGAGCTACATGTACTACTACTACTACTCCTGGGTTCAAAACATTTGCTACCATATGCTAGTGTGTACCTTGAAGAAGAATTAACTTGTAAATGTCTTTACTCCTTAGTGGGAAAAACTGTATAAATACATGTACCAAGTATACAGTGTAATGTAAGAAAGAATGCTGAACTCAGTTTCAGATTTTAATTTTTTTTCTTTTCATTTATTTATTTGTTTACATTTTGGGGGAAACTACACTGTAAGATCAAATAAAAGGCTAATGTGTCTTTGTTCTGTAGGAGTGACCGAGTCACTGTTCAAGAACGTGAGAAGATGGAACTTGATCTTGAGCGTAAAGAAGAAGAGAAAAAGAAGATCTATGAGGAAAGGACAAAAACATCACGCAAGGTAGCAAAATAAACTGTAAACCAAAAGAACTTCCTGCAGGTATAGATGTACATGCACATATAGGAACTTGGATGTTTGGAAATTTAGTATCCATTATTAATGCATATTGCTCAGTGTTTATTTTCCTTGTAGAAACAAGAAATTTGTGTCCAAGAAAGCTTTTAAATAACATTTTGATCTGCACCCTGCTGTCAGCTGGGAGTTTTTAACCTTGCTGTGTTTTTGAAATATTTATTTCCAGTCTTAAAATGCTTAGGATACTTGTGCTGAATCACTCAACAGGAGTGGCAATTTGGTTTTCTATTTAGTTAGTTTATTCATCCTTTCTGTTTCACAGCTTGTTGAAGAGCTTCTTAAAAAAGAATTACAGGAGAAACAAGAAGGTAAAAGGCTATGTTAAAACATGTCAAAAAAATTAGTTACGACTCCAGGTTTGAGCATACATGTACAGTTAAAAGGCTGCTGCCAAACAGGCACCTACTGCTGTAACTTGGAGTTTTTCTTCCCAGTTATTCTGTCTGATGACTTCAATCTTATGAAATTGATCAAAAAATAATTCACAATAAATTAAACAAAAACAACAGCTACTCTGGTCCTGTTTTGCTTTTATCATGAGAAATACAGGCCAAAACATGTCATCAACAAAGTTTCTCTCCACACACAAAACAGCCGAAAACAGCTATTATTTGAAAATCACCCTATAGTAGTGCATTGCAAAGTCAGTATTGAATAAATGTACATCATGTATGCCATTGGATTGTGTCTCTGTTGATACAGTGCTGTACCAGTTAACAAATAGCAAATATTTTTGGAATTGGAGTGATGTTACTGACATTGTATTTACAGTTGAATAACTATAACTCTTGGGCTTTTTTGTTTAATACATTGGAAAACTTCTCTTAGATGAACTGAATGAATTTCTTTAGCTTCTAAAAGGATTATTTACGACTTAAAGTCAAAACATTCAAGTAACTAGGAAGCAAAAAGAAAACATCATTGCTATTCTTTTTGCATGCTAGGATTTTATATTTAAGAAATAGAAAACATGTACCGTGTTTGTATCGAGTTATACAAACACGAGTGAAAGTTTGGGAGAACGAGAAATGCTGTGGGAACACGAGCCGCAGGCGAGTGTTTCCACAGCTTTTTCGAGTTCTCCCAAACACCACGATGAGAAAAAGGAAAACTTTGATTATCAAAATGTAAATTCTCTTTGCTCGCGCCATCACTACGTCAACAGCGCGCGCTAGTTCTGTGTCTACATCGAGTTATACAAACAGGATTTTTAACCAATCAGTGCGCGTGCTTTCTTAGGACTGTTTTCTAATTAACAATTAGACTATGAGCCCGAGTTCTGTGAGCAGATGCCCTTGTTGACTATCTGCTCATAGAAAACAAGGACGAGTATAATTGTTTTAGTATTAATTTACCATAGTCTCATTGCATAAAAAGAAAAAATGTCAAGTAGCACATAGAAATGTTACATCAGGTTCAAACATAATGCGCAATGTGCACCGATGCATAACTGTTTTCTATCAGCAGATAGAAAACAGTAATATAGCCAATCAAATTCACAGATTCACAATAGACTACAGTAAAATTATACTAATTTAGATTATCAAACGATTTGAAAAGAAAACACGGTATTTTTCCAAAGAAGCCGCCAGTATAATGCAGCAGTGGTCTATTGAAAAAACCTTTACCCAAGCCAGGGGAAGGAAAGCACATTTCAGTAAGGCCAAATTCCATTCCCCCATTTGCCTCCTTCATTTTTATTTGATTTTACTCACAGCTTGCATTTTATGATTTGTACAATGAATTTTGTTTTGTTAAAATAGAATTGCAAAACTCAGAAACAATATCAGCAATATAAATTTTTGTAAAAAGACTGCAGCACTTTCTTGGAAAAACCAATGATTAAATTTGTTTGACCACAAATAGTAGTCTTCCTCAGTCATGACTTGATCACTTTGCTGAATGCTTTATTTCAAAAATCTAATTGATATTAGACCATATTAGTGTCTCATGGAAAATCTCTGCCCCTGGACCCCTCCCTTAATTTCCACAATTCACTCCACTTCCTCTCCCCCCTCCCCTCATCTTCCCTAACCTCCCTAACCCCCAGATTTGATTCTAACAAATTTTATCCTGGGCTTCTAGAGTAGTGCTTTGGCTCCTTAAAAATTTCCTTAGGCAGCGTCCATGAGTTAATCTAAGATTCATGTTGTGCACCTTTCTTATTTATAATCTGGTTCTGCACATTGTGTTTGTTAATCTATTCAGGTTCGTGGCAAAGTTCAAATATACAAGTTTTTGTGGTAGTCTTAAGTTTTTGTCCTTTTTTTATAGATCTTTTCTCTTGTATTTAAGGTCTGGTTTCATCTTCTCACTTTCCTTAGAGACTCTGCCACATGTCCATAACATGGACACTTAAAGCCTCTTCTCTGATCTTAGTTCAAAAACAAGAAACTTTGGTTTTCTGCGGGAGACTATTCCTGAGTCATTACTTCGGTCTATAATCCTTTTGATGCACTGTAACACTTAACAACTGCTTTAAGAGTGTACTGCTCACATGTAGAAAAGTATTTAAACAAAAACAATGCTAGGAAGGTTTGGAGCAGTAGATATGGAATAATAATAATAATAATAATATTTACAATAATGACTTTATTAAAGTGTCAGCCAAAATCTAGCAGAGGGGTTTCTACACTGCTAATAGGGGACACCTAACTATCTAAAATTTAATCTAAAAAATACAAAAACAAATCAATGAAAAATTGAGATTAGAATCTACGGAGCAATTGCAGAATACCCCGGCCCAGCCATTTCATGTGTCAGTGTTCTTTGAAAAACGAGCTATGTAACAATAGTTTCCATTCTTATTCAATGAGATGAAAATAAGTGGCGGGGTATTCTGCAGTTTAGCCGAATCTACTAAGATGAGTTAAAAACTCCTATTGATAACTCACTGGCATAAATGCAAAAGTGTGGTATGCTAAGACTTCTCATGTTTCAAATGGCTCCTATTTTGTTTCAGTGGACAATGAGGAAGATGTTATCATAACAGATGATGAAGATGACGAGGAAGAGGTAAGGAGCTTGTTTTTTTGCACGCATCTCAATACACTGTTAGGCAAGACAGGTGACTAGAATTAAGAAATGTCTCTTGAGGAACCATCATATTCACAGAACTGACATTGGCTGTAATGTATGGTAGTAATCAGTAAGGAGAAACTGATAATTGATTTTTTTTTTAGATTGGGACTGTGTGATGTCGCATTTCTTTTAAAAGCTACTGTCAGCGACATTTTGGTTGACACATTGTCTTTCCATAGTATTTTGAATGCACCAAATAACACCACTCTTTTTACCGTGCCAAAAATTGGGGAAAAGACCCTGCTCCCCCATTCAATGTTGTTTGTTTGTTCTGCAAGATCAAAGCAATTGTGGTACAAAATTGTTTGGGGGGGGAGGCTGAACGGTCAAGATAGGAGGGCAAAAAGGGATCACAGTGAAGAATTTGGGGTTAAAAACGTGAGTGTGTCAACAATTTTGTTGCTGATTGTAGTTTCGAGACTTGCTGTCTTCATTTATCTTCTGTAAATGTTAGCCTTTACATTCTTGCATATGACATAGCTTTACCAAATACCTGGTACATAAAGAGGTGTACTTCAATATTCGGCATACAGTGCACATGAAGACAATGTCAGTTGGTGTACGTGTACATATTTCCATTTTGCTCCAAGCAATACCTGTTTCTTGTGTTGTTTTAATTGCTATTCTGTTGTTTGTTTTTCTTTTTAGTATGAAGCCTGGAAGGTCCGTGAACTAAAACGTATCAAGAGAGACAGAGAGGAAAGAGAGCAGTAAGAAGTTAATTCGTCACGTTTCTTTGTATTGAAGTTCATTTTCTACTCACTCAGTGGTTTTAAGAAACTTTCTATGCTAAGTGTGACACCTACTATTTTGCTGTTCTTAGTTCTTTGTCCTTTGGAATCTCCGGTACCCTGCACTGTAAGATCTCGTTAGAGTGGGTACTATTGGATGTTGATCACAAAATTGACAAATGTTTTTTTTGTGTGTGAATGTTATATAGATTGGAGAGGGAACGCCAAGATGTTGAACGTCTTCGCAATCTGACCGAGGAGGAATGGAGAATGGAAGTGAAAAACAACCCAAAACAGATCACTAACAAGGCAGCCAAGGGAAAATACAGATTCTTACAAAAATACTATCACCGTGGTGCTTTCTTCCTGGTAAGTGCTTTCACGGCCGCCAATAAGGGCCTTAATCCGTTGCACCTGTTACATCTGAGCATGCTTGATGGGTTCTGTTTGTTACAGTGAACTGGCGTGTAGTTCATACTGTACAATATTCACCAATAAAGAAGAAAATTTTGTTTCAGGTGTGAAGATCAAGGTCACAGGTGAATCAAAACTTATTGACAGCCCTGCCAATTTATCGCTTTACTTTCTGCTATGACTGGGCTGTATTCTCTAGTAGTGGCGAAACACACAATGCTCTTCCTTTATGTGGAGGCATACATGTATGTGGCCTATTGTGTTCTGTGATCCCGAATTCAACTCCTTCATGTCTTTTAAATGGTCTGCCCCCTACTAGTTGGGATTTCCTAATAAGTTTCTGTTTATATACATTTGTTTGTTTATTAAAAAGTGCCATAATGAAACTTATTTGCCAATCTCCTGGATTTGATATTTTTCCAAAGTGTAATCCTTGTGAATTGGGATGTTATATTGGAGCCCACCCGACTTCATTGATTTTTCTTCTTTCAAAGGATAAAGAGGATGATGTGTACACACAGGACTTTGCTAAACCCACTCTGGAGGATCACTTTGATAAAACGGTTATTCCTAAAGTAATGCAGGTAATATAAAACGTAAACATTCCTCGCTTTTGCTCGAAAATTTTGAGTAACTTGACACATCCTGGAACTTCTGCTTAGTGTAACTTTGTTGATCTATTTTCTAAAGGACATGATTGTTTCTTGTTCAAGTTTTACCTTATTTCACTGCAGAGTCATTTCGTTTTCCTGAAAGGAAATTTCAGATGGGCCGTATTCCCGCTTTTTTTTCACTGCTGAGAGGTTTAATTACGTCGCAGTGTATTGATATGTGGAGATATGGAGACGGTTTCAATTTATTTTGCAGGTCAAGAACTTTGGCCGATCAGGTAGAACGAAATACACCCATTTGGTTGATCAGGATACAACGCAGGTACGTCATGTAAGAGTATAAAGTATGTTTTTACGACTTGTAAAAATCTAGTTGCTGTAATTGAAATATATGGTGGTTAACATAAAGTATATCAGTTGTATGATGGGTGTAGGTTAGTCCAGTTGCTTGTGGATTTTATCATTTCATTATTTTTGTGTGGAAGTGGTGGAAAAAAGTCCACAATCTACTACTTAGATTCCCTGCTAGCAGAGGCTCTTTTCCTGGTGTTCGCTGACGAGAGAAAAGAGACCTCTGCCATGGATCGAAAATGGCTTTGATATAACCGCCGTCCACGATCTTGGACGGCTGTATTACAACGCATGCTCCTGGCGGTGTTTGCTGACCGTAACTTGAGCCTGTTGCGACTCGCGCATTTCTTTACATTAACTCTGCTGTCATTTATTGAGCCCACATTATAAACATAACGCGCTCGTTTGCTCGAAAGATTTCGATCGTAAAGAGTTACAAAGTTTTCTTTTCTTTCATTTTGGATTACCTCGACGATGGAAAGATTAAAAAAAGGAGTGGAGAGCAGTTCAAGGCCCTGCTTCATTTTTTAAACCGGTGAGATACGTTTGCGTGCTTGGCGATGGGGATCCTTGTTGTACGAAACGTGAAAATTCTGCCATCTAACCTACTTGTTGTGGTTCTTTCACCGCTAAACGCACTCATATCTGACCAATGCGAGTCCTGTCAAAGGCTCGAGCTGAAAGCTGTTGAAATAGAGCGGGAGCCGTTCGACAACGACGATACACTGACGGAGCTCAAAAATGCCGAAGTGGCTTACTACAGTCCGGAAACCTTGGAAAACATCCGATCCAAGTAGTTCTTTTTAAGGATGGTGTGAATTAGCCACCGTAAAGAGATTCAGAAGCTGACGTTTCGAGCGCTCCGACGAAGGGCTAGCGCTCGAAACGTCAGCTTCTGAATCTCTTTGCGGTGGCTAATTCACATTATCAACTCAGTTGATAAAACCAAATTATCTTGTAATACTCCCACCGACGCAGCACCACAGTTTCTTTAGAAACTTACCCCTTTTACTTTTTAAGGATGGACGATCGGTTGATTGGCATTGTTGTGGAGAAATCACATTGCGTCTGTTGCGTAGTGAGCTGGTAGGCCTAATCGCTCGGCCTAATCTCGGTTTGTCGATGTTTCCTGTTTGAGCTGCTGTTTGAGTGTCGTTCTATTGAAAGGTTTTATTTTCGTCACGTGTAACGAACATTACGTGTGCTGGCTCGGTCGCTAAGCCAGGGAGCATGCTCAATGTAGCCATTTTCGATCCATGGCAGAGGTCTCTTTTCTCCAGTCAGCGAACACAGGGAAAGAGCCTCTGCTAGCAGGGAACTACTTAGATTACAGGGTTGGTAATTGTCCAGTCGCTGGTTTTGAATTTTTTTAGTCTGTAGTAATAAAGACTTTGTTTAGAAGATATGCAAACAGTATGACGCTAATATAATCTACTTTTGTTGTTTCCCTTCCCTTTGGTTGCGTTAGTGTACAAATGGGGTATTTTCCATTTTGTGCTCGGGTCGGTCTGCATTCTGACACTAGAGACCTTTGGCATCAGGTAAACTACAAACCGCAAACCGCAAACCCCAGTTAAGCGTTTGCAGTTTCGCGTTGCCAAGATTTCAAACTTTAGCAAGGCGTTCAGTTCAGTTCAGTTCATTTTTATTTAGCCAAAATATAATACAATACAAGGATATATATGGGAATTGTAATGTTGCAAGGGAGCCCAGAAGAAACGAGGAAGCTTTATGTATCCTAGGCTCCCCAGTCTCAAAGAAATCGAAATCAGCAAAATAAAATGAAATTCGCGGAGTGATACATTAAAAATAGGAACTAAACAGACTGAGTTAAGTTATGAATTCAGTAACAAGATAGAAAAAAATTAACTCTGGATTGGAACAGAGCACTTTCCTTTGTTGAATAGGCTAGGGCAGAAAGGAATATAAAATTGATTTGAACTACGCGTTCATGATCATTTGTTTAGGGCCGCCATTTTATTTTCATCAAGTCGAAGTGTATCACTTTAATCGCCCAAAAATCAGCAATAATTCATTGATTCCAGATCAAAAATCCAACAAACACATCACAAACAGATATAAAAAGCTAATTCATACCTTTAAACGCGAGGCTGTACAATTTTTGTGGCAAAAAACCTTGCCGTAAATCACTTACCGCTGGAAGCCCTTCCCGCGGTTCAAACGTGAACTCCAAACTGCAAACGTGACCGCAAGGCCGTGGTCACGTGACATTTTGCGGTTTGCGGTTTGCAGTTTCCCATGAAAAACCTGATGCTAAAGGTCTCTTACTTTCGTTGAACCCCTTCTTGGATATAGATGGATTCGCCTTGGACGATGGACAACACGCTAGCCATGAAATTCCACACTGTCCGTGCCGGTGGCAGCAAGCAAACTTTCCAAAGACCAACCAAGCGGAGAAAGTAACTTGTGTGCTGGCGAGGTCATAGTTGGTACAAGTGAACTGTTGGAGAGGTTGACGGCGCTGATCAAACGAAATGGGAAAGATTGACCAATAAGACTGTGTCTGAGGTAGCTAACCCCTGCGGCGGTTTTGAAGGAAGTCAGTCTATGGACTAGAAAATACCATTTCTTTCCTGGTTGCTTGTGTGGAAATATATTACGGTTTTTATTGTCACTGACTGTAAAACATTGTTCTTAGCATTAGCTCAGCTCCAAAACAACCATGTCATCGAAACAATCGGTTATCAAAATGTCTCAACCTGTCCACTAAGAAAAGTATGGAGGCTTACAAGAAGAATGCCATTAACTTACGTGGGAACTTTCATTGTGCTCACCGTCGTGATTGGTATTATACGTCACCTTTATTTGTTTAGGACGTCGAGAGATTACTTGTTTGGATAATTTCATCCCAGCAATGATGATGATGGAATTTGAACTGTGAGGTTCTTCTTAGTTTTTGTACATAGAGTAAAAAATAAAGTCTCGATTTCTTAAACCCACCAAACCCGTGAAAAAAAACAACAACAAAAAAAAACATGACATACTGTTTGTTACCGTGTGCTAACTTGAGACTGCACGTTTATTAAGGACGTTCGCGCTAATTGTTTCTTCGCATCCTTACTGCACACGCAAATCACGCAAATTCACATGCCACGTCATGTATGAGCGCTCACACTTAAGTCAAAATAAACAAGTGATAGGGCAGATGGCCATCGCTAGAGCTTTGCCTGGATTTAATGATCTTGGACGTTCGGTGACCCCAATTTTTCTTTCGATGGATCATTTTCTCTTCTGTTTTTCTACGTTTAGGGAGAAAATAAAGAAAATCTATCGACTAGAAGTTTAAATTTTTGGCAAAATGCACCCTCGAATTCCGTTCTTATTAGCTCTTCGCGGATCTGTGCGGCGGTTTCAAATGTCTCTGGAAGGGTTAAATTTTGTGAAAACGTTAGTAACATTTGGAATTATTTACGCAGCAGACCCACTTCTACAAAATATGACTAAGACCTTTTGCCTTCGTTGACTCACCTTCGATATTTTTAACTATAAACCCCTGTAGACCGTGATCAATTATATGGCACAATTTTCGAAATCAGTATAGTTTACCACACGCTTTATCTCTGAAATGAAGACAGTGACCCCCAAATTTTTTTGCATTTCTGGCACAAGTAACTCATTGTCTGCCTGCAGTAAAAATTTAAAAAAATTCTATCGACTGGAAATTTTCGCGTGAACGTCCTTAAATCAAGTTAAAATAAAAACTTCAAAGATGCATGCGGCGATAACAGTTTACAATAAACAGAACCTGGCAAAGATCCAGCGAGCATCCATAGGATGAAAAAAAACCACCGCGCTTGTTTCAGCAAAACTGACTGAGGAAGAAAGGGTACATATGAATGTTGTGTCGCGTAGCACTGTGAACACAAATGATGTAACAGAGAATTAACTCTGAAGTGTAAATTTTAGTGCTAATTTAACCAATGAATAACACAGTGTTACGCGGCACAACATTCATATGTACCCTTACTTTCTCTTCGCCGCGATCCACCTCCTAAACCGACCCCGACTTTATCTGTCCGACCTCGTAGCTCAGTCGGCAGAGTGACAGTAGATCTAATCCGGAGGTCGTGGGTTCGATTCCCACCGACGTCAAAAGATTTTTTCTTTACCTCATGTGGTTCCCTGATTCCCTTTACCAGGGCTAACGCCCAGTGGGTTATTCATGGGTTAAATTAGCACTAAAATTTACACTTCAGAGTTAATTCTCTGTTACATCATGACTGAGGAAAAACCCTGGTCCTAGGGACTGACTTCTCCCGACCTTAGGTTTCTGGTTCCACCTCCGAAGGTATTTGGGACGCCAAGTATGTGTGCACTTCTAAGGGAAATCTGTCTAGCCTTTTCTTATTCCATCTTCAAAATAGCAAGCAAGTGGGAAGGAAAAGATATTATTGAAGAGATTGCCAGTCGCGAAAACCAGAAAGTAAGCAAGAAAACAAATAGGAGTAATCTACATATCTTACCGAATCCCTAGATAGTTTATTACACTAGAGTGTATTTTCCCGCTAATTCTCTGGGTTGCTAAAGTGAATTGGCCGCCGTAAAGAGATTTGAAAACATCCCTTTACGGTGGCTAATTCACGTATTCGACCCAGATGATACAACCAAATTATCTCTTTATAGTCCCGACCGACACAGCACCACGGTTTCTTTAGTGATCGTATCTATAACAAAATTCTCGATCTTGATTGGCTCTCCACGCGCCTATTTGTCACATTATTATACATTGTACTCACTATCAGCATTCTGATTGGCCAAGTGCCCCCTGCTTATTTTGAGAATTCACTTGATTTTGTGGACAAGCATGATTAGGGTATAATCTGCTATCCAATTAGATGTGCAGATTATACCTCGCGCAGTGCGCATGCGTAATACACCTTTGGCTAAAGAGCGCGAGCACTAGAATGGTTTCGAAAGAAGCGGCCGCTTGGTGCGTTTGTCCTTGTATTTTTAGAAGCACAAATAAAATCTACTTGCATTTCACACGTATTTTCCATAAAACAATAATTGAATTCGGTTTCTCCGGCCTCGGCTGATTATTCCCGATACAGTATCACAAAAACCTCATCCAATGATTGTTTATAATCGGCGCGCGATCACGTGGGGGTCCAATTACAGGTGTCCGATTTGCACTTATGTTTTTGGATACCCACGTGATTTTTACGTCAATTACGCGCGCTTTAAGGTTACAGTATACCTTCAGATTGATAATTTTCTTCAAATGTGGATTTTTGGGTCAAAATATTGGTGTGATCTTTAATTTTTGTAAAAAAAGACTAAATATTGGCGGAGAAATCGCGGTTTCACGTTTACGCCGGAAGTAAAAGTTTACCCCTCGATTGACCGTCCTATGATGTTATACAATCACTTCGGGGGATTATACAGATGTGAAGAACTAGCTAATCTGGTGTAATTCTTTTAGGTATGATTAAACCCGAACTATGGAAATGTCCGTGGGCCAGTTCGAAGAAGAGAAAGAAGCGAACCAAAAATGAAAATACAGCAGTGAACGAACAAGCGAAAGTTGGCGGAGTAAAGTTGAAGCTACGGCTATGGGATCAAGCCTGTAAAAGGTCGATCGAGTAGAGAGTTGAGAAAGGAGCTGTAGATCTGAAATAATAGTACATGTTCTTTCTGGCTGGCGTGCCTCTTATCCAATCCGCCGTGCTTTTCTCCAACATATCAACTGAAGAGCTTCCGTCGAATCTGCCATAAATTAACGAAAGAGTTGTTACCATTTCGCATGAAGGAATGGCTCGATTGCTACATGGATGTTTGTTCATCCTACAAATACGGCATTGTTATTGGACTTGAAGGGCTTTCTTATCAATCAAAAACTATTTCTATCAACATCAGAAAATCACTATTATTATCAAGGGAGAAAGTGAAACCTGCCCGATTTCTGAAATCGCCATAAACATTCTCTCTTTAAAGTTTATCCAGAGGCGGACCACTCTATGTGTTGGTGGTTTAATATTTAAGAAATAGAAAACATGTACCGTGTTTGTATCGAGTTATACAAACACGAGTGGAAGTTTGGGAGAACGAGAAATGCTGTGGGAACACGAGCCGCAGGCGAGTGTTTCCACAGCTTTTTCGAGTTCTCCCAAACTTTCACGAGTGTTTGTATAACTCGATACAAACACGGAGTACATGTTTTCTATTTCTATTAGAAAACACCACGACGAGAAAAAGGAAAACAACTTGTTAACTTTGATTATCATAATGTAAATTCTCTTTGCTCGCGCCATCACTACGTCAACAGCGCGCGCTTAGTTCTGTGTCTACATCGAGTTATACAAACAGGCTTTTTAACCAATCAGCGCGCGTGCTTCCTTAGGACTGTTTTCTAAATGTTTATATTAAACCACCAACACATATGAGTGGTCTGCCTGTGCTTTTACTAACTTGTTTTTCCCGCCTAGCCGCTTGAGTTCGCTTTCTAGCAGTCGTTCCCTTTGTTGCCTTCCCCATTTTGCTCCAACAGCTTCAAGAAATAAGCGAACAGCGAAAAAAACCTCTCTCCACTTTGAGCGCAATGCGAAACACTAGAGTTGATTGAAGATTTCTTCAGGGGGCGAACGCAAGTAAACTTTCCAAGTGCTGATTGGCTCAGTTATCAGGGAACCCAGTTGAATGTGTTTGTGGATGGAGTTTGTTTGCGAAGCAAGCAAATTTTTTCAGCGCTGTTTTCTCGAAACAATTTTTTCACAAGAAGGAGACACTTAAAAGAGCCACTAGTCAAAGGGAATTTGTTCGATTGCTCTCAAATTTGGACAGTAGCTAGTTTAACATAAAAAAGGGAATGTGTCTGCGAATTTTTTATTTCTAAATACTTTTTTTCAAGAGCAATTTTTGTACGGTCACTCCTTTTTTTTTTTTAATCCTATTTAAAAAAATGTTCTGTAACTTTTCACTGAAATTGAATATGGCAAATCGCAGACACGTTTTTTTAGCGCTTTTTGGCCCCGGAAACGGAGGAACACTGTAACCTTAATGGTTCAAAACGTTTCCTACAGTTTTCAAAACGTATGAAAAGCGGACGTTTACGCTCAAAAGAAGTTCTCGAAAGACATTTTTAAGTCCGAAATTTGTTATAGATACGTGCTCGTAATTTGAAATCGGCCTCGCGCGCGGCGCTCGTCCGATTTTGAAATTACTCCTTGAATTGTACTCCACTCGGTTCAATTACTATTACAAAACCTACCCCCTTTGTTCAAATCCTTAATAACTGCCTGATCTGCCGGGATTTCATTGGGAGCAAAAGATCATCCCAACATGGAAGGGAAACGATAGCTTTTCCCGTGTGGACGCGGCCTTTTTTTTCTACTGATATTGGTAAAGCTTCATTAAAATAACGTTTGTTCTTTGTTTACTGTAATGACCTTTGTAATTGCTGTTGGAAGCACGCGCCTGCTAAGTACCCTTTCCATGAAAAGTTACTTTACCGTTATCGTAGAACCTCTTTCTGCCGGTATGCTCATGTATGAAAGCTTTGATCATGCTGGGCATATATGACTGCATACACCTGTTCCGCGAAAGTGTAAAAGCGTACGCGACAATGCCGATGGGTATTTAGGTAGTCAGCGTTGGGCTTTGCTTGAGGTTTGAGGTGATTTGGCAACAATGAAGGAGGAAGCACGAATACACGTGCTTGTGCTGTTTCTTTCCACCACGCTGAAACACCTTGAGGTTCAATCAAACAACCCTATAAAAAAACACTATTACCCGTAACAACTTTCGACGTTGTCGCGTAAGCTTTTCCCCGATTGTAAGACAAGCGTTCTCGAAACGGCTGTAGATATTCGCTCCTCCTTCCCAGCTCTCACTCCAACAAAACTCAGCAACTAAGCAACTGGTTTGAACTCTTTCTATTCCTTTTTACTACCTCACTTTTTGACTACATTTTATGCAATGAACTGCGCAGGACAGGTTAACCTAAAGGTCGCTTTCGTTGTAATAGCTGGCGAAATTTCTGATGCCTCATGGATGACACGCCTAGAAATATTAAACCTAAATTTTCCAAGCTATAGGAGGATATTTTTCGGGCTTCATTAGCCTATTTACGAGTTGTCTCAAGCCTCTCCATCAAAGCGAGGCGTGACGCAGACAACCACTCATACGAAAATAAGTTCAATATGCCTGTGAGTGAAATATCATTTTCATATGAAAGAATGGGCACCAAGACTCGCTTTGAGAACGAGGCTAACGATAAAGTCGGTAATTCGGGAATGGCCTATTGGTTACTGGTTCACAGAGTCTAGAAAAAATCCAATCGAACAACTAACATTAATGGCCAAGAATTAAGCGACCTCATGGAAACCAGACCTCCCAAATATTAATCTCGCGAAGAATATGAGTCTCTATTTACAGGTAAATTTAAATTAAAAGCTATTTAGAAAGTCATCTCTTCGCTTGTTGTCATATTTCATCGATGCAGAGATCATGAGCTTAAATGCAGTGTTCGAGCACTTGGATTAATTATTCTACCAAGATTCGATTTTCCACAAACGTTATCAATTCCACATTATAAACGTCATTTTTTTGTGAATAAAAGTAGTAGAGAATCGAGACTCTTTTTTCCACACTTGGCTTAACGTCCAATTCCAGAAGTCCCACCAAAAGCAGAGCAAGGAGTCTCGAGGGGCTGGACTAAATGACGTCGTTGTGTTATATTCCAGTATATTTTGTTTTCATCTAAGTGCTGCTTGACGCTTCTGAGTAGCAATTTCTGATGACAGCCTCGCTGGTCTGGGGACTAAACGCCACTACCATTGTTTCGTTCAGTTCGATGTCGTCCATGCGTATTTCGTAAGGTATGTCGTTTGAGGAGCCTCTGTACTTGAACATGACTCCATTTACTTGAAAAGTAAAAGAAATGAGTTAGACATAGAGCAGTCAAGTAACCAGAGCAGTGAAGGTCTTTGCTATCTTAGAACAGCGAAGCTGTAATCTTTTTTGTTCAATTTTGACACCAGCGTAACGGAGACGTTTACCTTAAAACCGTAACTAGAATGTGAACTACAACTTTGTCATAGATACCTCGGAGTTCCCTAGTAAAGTCCCACTCTGAGCCAGAAAATTACAAAATGCCTCGTTCTCAAATTCAAAAATAAAGCAATTTACTTCAGTAGCCCACCTAGATTGGGGTGGGCGGGGGAATCCGGCCTCTTTCTTTGAAGTGTTAGGATCCCAGGGCACTTCCTTATTAACTCTTGTTCTTAGGCCATCGTAGCTTGATTAAGACAATAACACAAACAGCGGTGATAAACATTGTATTCCAACGCATTTTTATATA
>CM042746.1:37208233-37241319 GCA_022496165.2 Catalaphyllia jardinei | reverse complement strand
AGAAAAACATCAACAGAGAAAAAAGAGAGACAAACCGGACGGACATAGCTTTAGTAAGAAATAAAAGAATGAGGGCAGAGGAGAATTTGATCGTTCACCGGGGACCAGCCAACATGGTGCATAGTAGTGGCCCTTAAGGAGCATGCATATTCAGAAAGGTGTTGTCCCATCGTTTGGAAGCAAGGTGACGGGAATAAAGAAGGAATGGATGTGAGTATGAATTACTTACAAGATTTAAGCCTTGTCCGTTGTTTTTAACTTGACTTTCTATTAGTGGAATGAGTAAGGTACTGGCGCCTAAAAGTAGCAGCAGTAGTAACACTAAACATTATTCTCTCGATCAGCCACTATTTTCCTTATTTACTGCTAAACGTTTCACGTTACTTGAAGTCAGGCTTCAGCACGTCATATATAAACAAATTGAGGAAAAACATGTGGCTATTAGTCTCCCAGGCCAGAGCAAGAGTCTAAGAATTGAACCATGCCATAACCACAAGACAATTTAAAGTATAGACTTGAAGAGTATCAGTAGAAAACACAATTGAAATGCGTCTTCTCACCTGCACTTCCAGGAACATCACAGTTTGTTTGCGTTGATTTGCAGGTGAATGAAGTGTGTCTCTCCTTTAAAACAGGGCTACTGCCATTCAAGCTATGACTGTGGGCTCGTGTTCTTGTCTGGCCGACGTGCATACTTGAGGCTTGGGTAGTTAGTGTTTCGTCTTTCATGAGAAACTGGTAAATCTGAAAGGAAATTTATGGCGTTTATTACATACTAACCGACATTGCTTTGGGTTGACTCCTAGCCTTCGTTCCGTAAATTAAGTCATGCACCAAGATAGCATTATCTGTCTTTACCATAAAAAGTGTTTGGCGGGCGGAGAGATTCGGAATTGGTAGTGACTTGGAACAAAATGAACAAGATGCCGAACAATCGTGTTGTTATGTTCGTTTAAGTTAGAACACAGCACGACGACATCACCTTACTAGACGGAGATGTCCTAACAACAGCTTTCCACGATGTACCAATCTTGATTGTGACAAGCTAAATTGCCACAATTCGCGCCTCTCTCAACTCAAGACCCTTATAACTCACGGAGGAATTATTCATTTTTTAACGTCTTTATTAGACTAAAGTTTCGATATATAAAACTTCAGCCTAACACAACAGCCCTTAGCACGAGGCTCAGGGTAACAAACCCCCATCACTGGTTAGTTCAGTTGACAGAGCGCCAGTCTGCTGTGTGGGAGGTCGAGGGTTCGGGCTTCAGACCAGACCAACACTCAGGGTCTCAAAATAACTGAGGAGAATGTGCTGCCTTTGTAATTATATCCTACAAATGGTTAGACGTTCAAGTCATCTCAGATAAGGTCGATAAACCGTAGGCCCCGTCTTCTGTATCTTCAGTGCTATATGGCTAGCAGGAGACCTTAAAGAACCCACACACTTGTCGAAAAGAGCATGGGATGTAGTTCTTCCGGTGTGGGGATCTGTCTCCATCTCTGGTTTGATCTAACATTTTACCCATGGGTTGGGTAGGTAGGTGGGTGAGATAAATATGGACTGACAGAGGCACATTTGCAAGCTGACGTTCGATCTCACCCAACAGAAGAACTGTAAACCGCCATGAAACTATCAGTGATATGTGCGGTAGGTAAATACATTCATTGAGTCATTGATTCATTGATTCATTCGTTCGTTCGTTTGTTCATTCATTCAAACTTTGTAGTTATTCCCGAGAGCCTCGTTCTGAGGTCTGCTGCGTTAGGCTGATTTTTAATATATCGAAATTGGTCTATTCGTACCTTTGGTACAAACACCAGTAACAGCGTCGCAGTGGTGCACACGGTCAGACACAGTGACGAAATGGCATATGGAGCTTCATAATACATGGATCCGTCCAGAGCAATAGCCACAATAACACCAATGATGGACAACACGACCACATTATAAACCGACATGCCGATGTACCTGGAGTCATTCAGAGCAGGAATCGTAACATTACGTGTCTCCCAAGCCAAGAAAAGACCAAATAACAGAAGGATGCCTTTGTAGGCGAATAAAATGCCCAGGAAATACGTTTTGTATTGACACGTGCACTGGTATAACGCGGGGATGATGATGATGTCTTGTTCCTTTCGGATCTGTAAGTGAACAAGAGAAGTTCGTTATTCTGTGCATACCCTACCCTACCCTCCGTTCCCTTGTAAGGGCCTTTCTCCTAGGTTTCCTTAACTCGCTCCCTACCTTTAAAAATCCTCGACACTGGCGCTACGGAAGCTCGTAATAGCTCATACAATATTTATAAAGAACTGAAAGGAAGATCTTTTATACTAATCTAATGAGATAAAAAGTTACTTCTCCGGAAAAGGTTACATGTCACAAATAACTGTGACTCGCCTTTTGAAGTCAATTACAACAGGCGATATTCGATTGAGCGTAGCAGTTCGCAAGGGACTCACCATCTCTCTGAATGTCAGTATTTCGGCTTGGAGGGGATCAATTACAATCCAGCAGGACAGAAACACCACATCAACAGCTAGCAAGCCTGCCACGATAACAAGTAGGTGAAGATCCTTGATGGCCTGAGACGAAAAAAAAGCACGGTGTCAGAAGTTGACAGCAAGGCTTAAATATTTGTGTTCAGTCCAGATGTCTTATTCTCCACACGTGGTTGTCATTCACTGTCAAACTGGACGTTTGCAGTTGATGCTGGGGAACTTGTCTGCATATGTTAAGAATACCACGCCTGTTCATGAGAAGTTGGACAGTAAACAACAGGTACAACGCATCCATATCCAGGACAAAGGATGAGTAACGGCGTACAAAATTAAACCATTAAGCTATGCTCAAATAAGCATGTACTAAACTTTAAATGGAATTTGACTTGCACTTTTTAAATTCTCATGGAGTGTATTGTTCTGCCCACCTAGTATGCATTTATTTTCAGTTTTTAAGACTCACCATTTTCTTGAGGGTCTTGGCAGCTGTAAATATCTTGTGAACTCGCCAAGTTTTGCTAAACATGGCACCAAATGATAGAGAAAATCCAATAGAAAGCACTGAAGTTCTAGCCTGTTGATGTATAAGTGGTTTCATATTGTAATTCAGGGTAGAAACTTTTAGAAAGTTAACTTTAGCAACTGATAACGGGGATACTATTTCAATACTTCAATGTGTAAATATGTAAGTATGTGAAGGGGGTAAGAACTAGCTAAACTAATAAACGAAATAGCACGTTGACTGATTCTTTTTAGGACACAAACAGGACAAAAAAGAAGGGATAAAACTGCTTAATTCGACTGAGATGTGACTTCATTTTTTGCCTGCCTACTCCATCAGTAATTTGACAAATAGAACTAATCATACTGCATGAGTGCAAGACCAAACATCGTCATTTCATTACATGCATGGGCGTGCAGTAACTTGTTTTTACATTCTGTTGTGGCTTAATTCTAAATTTGTGTCGGTATGGTTTTGGCTGGGACCCTAATTAAAACAAATATTCTGTTTAAAGAACTCGCTCACTTATCGAAAAGAGTAGGGGATGTAGTTCCCGGTGTGCTGGTCTATATCTATCTCACCTAACATGTCATGCAAGTGTTGGGTGGGTGGGTGAGATCAAATATGGACTGATAGCGGCAGCAAGAGGCGCCTTTACAAGCGGACGTTCGATCTCACCCAATAGAAGAATTGTAAACCGCCATGAAACTATCAGTGTTATAAATATATTACATTACATTTTCGTTTCCCGCCAGTCAATGGGAGGAAACAAAACTGCGACTTGGCCTTCGTGACTCCCTTTCAAACATCGTTTGCACCTCAGTTTTTATCCAACGATTGATCCATTGGATTATATGGGGCAGTTTTGCATGACTTTTAAGAGTAATTACTTTTGTTTTTAGATTGACAACCGGCATCAGAAATCTTTGCTATAACAGATCGCAGAACTTTATCTTACATTACAGTTGTTTCCGTATTCTTTTAAGTCGAGGAACCTCGCATCCAAACCAAACAGAACGACTGAGGCGTAACAAAGTATGCATCCCAGAATAATTATATTATTCAACTTCGGTGATGACATCTTGATAATTCTAGGAAAAAAAAGCTGGATTAACTTTACTATTGGAATTCTCATGTCGGACCAGAATGTAGAACCTCTATTTCATCGTAGAACTTTATAAGAATTCTAAACGTTAGCCTCTGAGCGGGTATATTTGAAGAATAGCTGAAGAACTTTTCAAAAATCAGAGTGAACCCGAAAGAGTCAGGCCAGCCAGGGGACGACAGAACACAGGTTTTCAGTCCTCAGAGCACTTCCAAACTGTCAGTTAGCCCCTCTTTATTTAGCATCTCACCCGCTTAGCTAAACCAGTAAATGCAAAAATTTAGACTTAACTGAAAGGAATAGAAGCGAAGAAAGACGAAATTTAAATGAACCTTGTACAAATGATATGCACGTGACGTCACGTCTATCTTCTGAATATTACATGACAAGTGTTTTTCCAGCTTCGAGCACACCCTTTTCAACTCTTTGACTTTGAATTTGGTAGATCCTTTTTCTAACCAAATCTCTTTATCCTATTGTGCATCTGTTACGGTAACGTTATTACCTGTTCTTTCCGTTACTGATGTTAAAATACAGAAAACTTGCTGAACAAATTATTCCGACAACTGCCATAAGCCACATGATGATTATAAGAGGTAAAGGGATCATCATAAACTCCAGATTTTCGATTGTGTGATCCCTGGGCGGTTTATTATCTGAAAGAAAAGAACGTGATAATTCAGCTAAGTACACGATGGTTCCTCTTCACCTTCACTCTTCACCTACGGAAGCGCAGTGGCTTCATGTTTAGTGCTCTCGCCTCCAGATAAAACGGTCTGAGTTAGAGCCCTGGCCAGGGACATTGTGTTGTGTTCTTGGGAAAGACACTGAACTCTCACAGTGCATCCCTCCACCCAGGGATATAAATGGTTGCCGATGAATTTTAATGCTGGAGTAACCCTGCAATGCACTAGCATCCCATCCAGGCAGGAGTAGAAATAGTCCTAGTCGCTTTATTCTAGAGAAGCTGGAGATGCGTGACGGGGACGCTTGGCTCATATGCATAACCTAGTTTGTTTATTATTAAAATACAGGTCAATGTTCGCATAGATTTGGTCTACACTAATGGCGTTTTCACGCAAAAGAGAAGATATCAGAGGAAAAAATTCCGTGGCTTATTTCCTTTTGATAGGGCGTAAGAAATATTATTACCGTGCCATATATTATCTTGCTGGGAGGGAAATATGTGGAGCTCGTCCGAGAAGGTAAAGTGCTGACCGATTCTTGTCTCACTTTCTGAAACATAAATAAACAATTTTAAAATCTCAAAACTGCGGAGCACTTTGTTTAGAACCTTAATGCAAGCCATTCAGTTTACCTTAGGTTTAAATCTCTTAGCATCCAAGACCCTTGCACTAAACTGAGAGCGCAAAAGGCTCTTTAGTAGCCACACAGCTGCATGCATTTCTTTTGAAATCTGTAAATTTGATTAGTTGTCTCATTGTTTTCTATTGGGTAATAAGCAACGATTGGCCGCACTGTACTAAAAATGTTCTTAATATCAGTCTTAAACTGTATGTTGGCGGTTGTGATGTTTAAGGATATCTACCAAATCAATTACATTACTCACTCTCGTTTTCTATTAGCTATAGTTAACCCGGCTACGCCTCGTTGACTATTTAAACAATAGTGTTTCTGTCGAGGAACTATCGGCTGATAGTTGCCCCGCGGAAATTTGATGTTCTTAAAACAAATATTTTCCCGCGAAGCGACGCTTCGAGGGCAAATCCGCTTGGTTACAGGAAAAATGTTCAGAGACGGTTACTATCCATCCGGGTATTTTCCGCGGACGGGCACTATGGGCTGATAGCGTTTCTCTGCGGACGAACACTATCGCGTCATGTGATCAATTTAAACCAATAAGAATCGGAGAAAATTTAGTGGTGAGCTACAGTCGATTATAGCATACTCGGGCTGCTCGTAGTCTAATTGTTAATCAGGACACGCCCGTTTTTTACGTTATTGAACCTACCTCCTTTATTTTGTTTCAAGAGAACTGTTCCTACGCGCTCTCTATTTTTGTCAAACCGAACAGGACCCTATCAAAATAAACAGTAAAACAAAAAGAAACAATTTTCATCTTTTAACGTTACTTCGCAATTTGATTACGTTTTTGGCGTTAACTACAACGTAATCGTTTCCGAGATGCTGTAACGATAAAATTTTGCAAGTTCCACGAGTAAGTGGCAATCTTGGAAATCTATCTTTGAATATCTCCCCTTTCGTCGTTTTTCTTACTGTGATTCCTTCAAAGGTTGTGTTCTTTATCCACTTTTTGATCAGGTGAACCTCTTTGTATGTCCGCTTGTTAAGTTTCTCATACGTCAATCCGTCGGCCATGGCAGCATTCAGTGTCAGTGCAATCACCCATGCCACATCAAACGCGTATGCGGAGTTCTTTATGAGTCTCGAGTCGTTATTTAACCTGACCATCTCACTCCAGAAGCTTTCTGCAGTCTGGAAAATAATCGTAAATGAAAATCGGTTTGTTAGATCCCATGGTCGTTCGGCAAATAGGCGAGAATGACCATCCGCCCTTCTAGTTACTAACCTACCCAGCCAGAGGTTTGCGCCTTTGCGTAAATTTGTTTCTTTTTAAGTTCTTATACTAGGTTTTGGTAGCAGGTTCATTTGCTTGCGTTTTACAGTTACGGCACCAAATTATTCTCTCGGTGTATATTGTAGGAAAATAGCTTGGACTAATAAGTGTTGATAGTTCAAGTTGTTAGTAGGGAACTTAGGTGAGACAAGTTATTGGCTAGACTCCAAAAAGAGCGGTCTAGGATGGAACCCCTCTAGTGTTCTTGTGTATAGCGGTCATGGTCAACATTCATAGCGTCACGTACACTATCCCTCACCACCCAGGACCATAAATAGATACCAATGAGCTGTTAGAAGAACCTGCCTAAGTACTGGGGGTAGCACGGGATGGAGCTACTTTTCATCTAGAAGGTAGAGCAATAGCGGTAGTTGCTTCATGCTCAGAGAAGGTCATGATACACAAGCCGAAGCTAAGTGCTGGACGTTAAAGTAGTTGTGAGCCACATGCAGGGTTTATGAGGACTTCTCATTTTACCATTTTGATAGTAAGCATTTAAGCTTCAATGCGCATTATTTCTAGTAACTTACCATTCCAGACAGTGTCTTTTGATTGTCCTGACGGATGTCCAGCTTCATCGTTGATATGTAACGATCAGCTGCTTCTCTCAGTTCCTTACGCGTACAATCCACATACCCTTTCAGCTTGGAATCGTCAGGAAAAAGTTGACTTTGGCTATCCTCGCCAAATATTATCCAGGCATAGTTCGATCCAAACATCTTCTTTTTAAAGGCCTATCAATACAGTAACAAGTACTGGTTGAAAGTAATATAGTCACTTACAAATTGGTAAATTAAATGACCGGAAACAGTACTTTTCGAACAGTTTTGTTTAGACCAGTGCTGTTATAAACAATTCACTCACACACACTTTAATGGGCTTTCTTCCATAGCGAGAATATAACAGGTTACTGATCTCAAAACTTGAAAGGTCTACCGACAACCATTGGCTTAAGCTGCACATGCTACTACATACAATTATCTTTTCTCAGACACCTGCTCCAGTATTTCCGTGTACTCACCTCACAGAACACGTTTCTGGCTCCAATGTAACTGAACTCACCAATTATGATCCTAGCGTCCAGTGACTGATAGCAGAAGAAAGAAATGAGAAGAATTCTAAAAAGCCGAAATCTAATGATACAAGGTCTTCTGCAAGTCAGTCATGTGTCGGAAAGGTAGAGCAGTATAAGAGATCCAGACTTCAAGTTTCTAAACGTAATGAAAAATGACAGCAAACCACGCTACGAATGCCAGTGACAAAATGCTGTTAATTTGTAACAAAAACAGGTAGCTATTTGTTGCTCTTTCTGTTGACTCAAACATGGAGTGCGTTTGTTGATTGGTGCGGACTGGTGTTCCAGATCAATTTTAATCGTTGAACTGTTTGGAAGTTTTTAATTTTTTTTTAATTTTTTAGATAACTGTTTAGTTTTTCTCTGTATTATAAAGCGCCTTTGAACTTTGGGATACTGGCGCTATAAAAATCTTTATTATTATTATTATTATTATTATTTTTATTTTTATTATTAGTGTGAGTTGAATGTTGTTTACTTGTAATTTTCAAAGTCGACTGACCTCTTGTAGCGTCAAGCGATAGTTTTTAACCATCAAGATGGTCTTGTGAATCAAGGTTGTTGGAAGTATAGGTTACCCGCACATGGAGTTTGTAAATTTTAAGCTTAAGCTTTTTGAGTTCCTGTGGTAGCCATACTTGAGAATTCTTGCTGAATTTTGAAGCGGACCTTAATCAGAGTTCTAGTTTTTTTCAATCAACGTTTGTTTTTTAGTTTGAATATCCGTGTGTGCAGATTGACCTCTTCAAACAGACGCTAAGTAGTTTGTCGTATCCTTCAAGGTCATACCATTCACAATTGACTGATTGAGGTATTCAACTACGCAACGTTCAAGAGGTGAACTAGCTGAACGTGTAGCAGTCCAAAGGGTATAATTAAAAAGAAAAGAACACTCTGGGTACCTACACAGAGAAGGGTTGCCACTATCTAGCATACGTTTTGGCATGGAAAACAACTATTTTCATGGAATATCTGTGCGCCAGAAATATGTCACAGTTACACGTACCAATTCTGATTAAGTGATGGCTTCAATCGGAGTCTTTGTAATGCGTGGAAGTTTTAATTTGCCGTGACACCAGTTTTTACATGGCAAAACATATATTTTTACCTTAAGTTTATCCATTTGAAAACTGAGGTCGCCTCGCCGTTCGAATCCTTCCACTGCAATAATGCTGATGTTATTCTTTTCCAGTTCGAGTTTAAGCTTATCTACTGTCTGTAAAAATATGAGCTTATCAATAATAAGAAAACGCTGGCAAACGTTTGGTAAGCTTGCTAATTAATACTCTTAAAACTGACTTGACACAACTGAACAATATTATACAGGCATCTTTTGGTGTGTCATTTCAATTCAAACTGAACTTCTTTCATTTTAGTTCACTCTCAAGTATGTCAAGAACTCCATTTCTTAGTAATGGATATTTAGTAAGATAACTGTTGGAAGAAAAGAACTTAATTTAACAAGCCTAAGAAAGACTGTACCGGCGAAAAGAACTCGGGATCGTATTCATGAAGAATAGCAACTCTTTTCCAACCGTAGTGTTTGATGAAGGCCACCTTTGCTTTGCTGTATGACGTCGATGACGGGGCGGCTCGATAAGTGTTGGGATAGATTAACGGACTTTCAAATTTAGGTGAGCCTGACGAGTAAGAAACCTGTAAAAAACGAAACGGAAGTTAGACAGTTCTTGTTCTTTGTAAAACATATGGAGTGTCGATTTGTTGATACTCAGTTTTGAGCCAGGTAGGGAAGAGTTCATTTCAGTGTAGAAAGTCATTCGCCTCTGCTTTGGTTTTGCATTGCTATCTTATAATATTAAGAACTCTCACTGTCTCATTCGCACACATTTTGTCAGGGTTCACAGAAAACCTGCTTCGCCCTTTGAAACTATTGTTTAGAGACTCTAGATTGTCTCTCCCCTTTTCACTTGGTCAAAGTGGTCTCGGTTTCAACAGTCGTTGAAAACGGTTTTCAATGTATGTCTTGCTATGATATTTCAATTTTTAGCCACGCAACTAATGACTATCTATTTACTGGTTTCTTGAGAGATTGTATCATGCGTTTTGCCATTGTGGCCAGGTTATGGTACGTTTTCATGGTCTGGAAATGTGTAAAGCGATTGCAACATTTTCCTAAAAATTAGTCCTTACCAAAAAGACTTATAAGAGCACTTAGCGGTTGCAATTCAATCATATGTTAATTTTAAGGTTTTATCCACACAAGGTGTTTTTGTTCCAGTTTTTGGTCACCTTTGTATCCTTATTTTATTCCTAATTAACTTCGCTCGAGAGCGTAAAATAATAAACTGAAGAACCACACCTGAACTAGCTCCCACAATGGGGCAGCCTCCGCTACGGGCTCCAAACCCTTTGTACTTGAAGGTCCAAGTAATATAACAGGTCTTTCTTTCTTGTTCAGGAGCTTAAAGAGTGCACTTGTGGCGTACGCGCCACTGTCCTGTGAAATAGTAAGAGATTTACGGTTTCAGAAATACAATAAGAGCTTTATCCAAAATCATGTGCATCTTTATCTACGGGTTTGTCTTGGCCCAATTCCCTGAAAAATTATCTGACTTTCATCTCACAATCCGAACCAACTATTCAAGCCTCTAAACATTCTACTCAGTGCTAATACAGTCGAGTCAGGAGAAATTGTCATTCAAACAGGAAAGATAATTATCGGTTGTTAAGGGAACTTGATGTATTTTCACCTCTTCTTTTCTAAACTTGTTTACGAAGAGTAGGGAGTGTTAACACTTTAAATTTTCACTAGGCTTGCACTGGCCATACGTGTCATGTCTTAATTAAATTTGTTTGATCAAGGTGGCTGGCTGGCTATTGGCCAAGTTAATTTTTTTTGCGTGTTTAAGGATCGATACGGACTCAAGGTCCATAAACTCGGAAAAAAAGAACGAGGATAAAGTATTTATTATTTGAGTTCTGGGAAATCTTTCTCGCGGGACACGGCAGGTTGTCCCGAGCGGCAAGATAGCTCCATCTTGCCCGTTCACGGAGCTAGCCATATAATAATATGGCGTAAAGCTCATTACGATGAGTTTAGTATGCAAAAGACAGAGTTAACGCAAACAACTATACCAATATATTTTGGAATAGGATTGTTCTGTGACTGTACTTAAATTATCTATCGTTCACTTCAGATCTACCGAATGTAATTAAAGCAATGTTTTTGCCATAGAAATCCTAGGACACACTAAACTTCTTGTATTACCTCATCTGAGGTAGCGGAAGGTTGTCCTTTAGAAATTAATCACCTTTAGACTCGGATATAGAGAGAAGGTGGTATGATTTGAAATTGGCAATTAAAAGTTAGGACTAAGAGGACCAAATATCTCTGTTCATGGTTAATCGTTCCCAATTTAATACCAAAAAATACAACCTGGATCCAAGGAAATTTTGGACTTATCCTAAAAAATAGACCGAGACTGTGTGAACTCTGTGTTAGAATATATTCTGTCCCAATTGAGAAGAGCTAGCAGTGCAGATTCCAATTGGACGGCGTCATGTAAATGCTACATGGGATATGCTTACTTACTAATGCTTATTTACCAATGGTCAATTTTATAGTTCTGCGCTTAGTGATCAGACCTTTGACAAGAAGCGAGGCTCGGATTGACTTGGTTATGAAACAAACTTCGTGAATTTTAAAATAGAAATTATCCTGTTTTCATGCTAAGTAGTTTCTTATTTCGATCATCACCAACTCAAGGCCAATTGAAACCTCACTGTCAAGTAGAGGCCTGGTTAACTTTCACAGATTTAAAATTGTTCTATTTATTCCACGAGCATGGAAAAAAATCCTTCGAACCCATGACACCGGGCGGGTGCTTTATTCTCTGAGCAAGGTCATTTAACTGAGTTCATATGTGACAGGCCTCCTGCATTGCATACTTCTATTATCAGCATTGTGGAAGTCATCGTGAGTATGATGGTTAATAAACATCATGATAGTGAATTTTAAGTTCAGTAATGAAATGTGAAAAGTGAACTGATCAACATAACAAAGAAACAATCTGAGTCAGGAATCGAACCCATGACTTCCCGGACACCCGGCGTGCGGTCATGGGTTCGATTCCTGTCGGAGACTGGGACTTTTTCTTTGTCCCACGCTCGAGTCCTGTTGATCACTTCACTTTTCACATTCAGTGTTCTTAAGTGTTCCTCATGTGAAACAAGACGCGGTTTAGTCAGCTATCATAACCTTCTTCCATTCATTTCTGTCGGCTAATGGATTGATCCGCCAGTATTTCCGGCAATTAAAAGAAATGGCAATTAAAGAAAGTCGTTTCTTCGAACAAAAAACAGGTTGCTCAAAGGTATGGTTGACAAAAACATCAACAGAAGTCTTGGAAGGAAATAGCATCTTAACCTTTTAAGGATGTTTTAATCCCGGTGTTTAAAGACAAACAAACATTCTCTAATTTTTTACTTTACCGATAGAATTTGAGGTATTTTGCTTCATTATCAAGAGGAATCGGCTCTTTTGGTTTCTGCGCAGTCTCACAGTTTGGACTGTACACCGAAACATCAATGAGAAATAAACCTTCCGGCTCAGTGAGAGCTTCAAGAATCAAATGAATCCATCGATGATTAGGAGGATCTTTAATAATTCTGTAACATCTTATGCTAATGCTTTGTAAAGACACCTGCAAAGAATCGATTTGCAAACCAGGATTGTAAGGGTTAAAATAATAAACCGGAAAACTCTTGGACATAATTTCAACTGATTTTTCTGAAAACACATGAGTGTTTTTTTTTTCTGCATCATTTAGAACACTTATATTTTCTTTAATGAATGTCTCGGTTGAATATCTTCTATCCTTTTTCTCACACAGTGACAATAACAAAATGAAATCGCCACATCACGACGCAAGCTGGGTGAAAACTGATAAACTTTTTCATATGCTTGTTTGTGCCTCCTACACGGACCCATATAATAACAAAAAAGACAGAGGTTTTCCATTTGGTTGCTTTAGCAAAGAAGGAATATTTAACAGGTAACTAAAAAGAGTGCTTTTAAACATATTGTAGTTTTTATTTACTGTTTATTCAGCAAAATGCGGATAAAAATCCCCAGTTCAGTTGGAAAAAATTGAAGCTTCAAATAAGATCTAACAGATTAACAGATCTTTGAAAAGATCTTTATATTTCAACCGGAATAACTTTGAACTAAATGGAAAACCAGAAATTCGATAAGCAACACCACTCATACTTCAAACGAACGAAAATGAAAGCAATATAAAAGTTATAAAAAGCATTTTAAATCAAATCACGAGAATAAGATGATAGTTTCTTTGCAAAATTTGTAAGAAAAACATCATTAGATACGCTGTTAAACGCAAAGTAAAAAAAATATGATCAACAGCGCCGACTTTAATTAATCACGGAACTAAATCTGTAAATATTTGAACCCGACTGTACTATTGTACAAAGGTACACAGTTATTCTTAAAATGTTTTATTTTTATTAAATGTCCGCTTATGCATATGGTATGCCTTTTGGTACCTTTTATGTGTAAAATGAATAAATTTTAAAGGCTAAAACTAACGGAGGCTTTATTTCATTTTCTCTAATTTTTTTTTCATTTGCTTCTCAACATGAGGTTTTTATCCGACAGATTGGGAAACAAAAGATACTGTGTAACACGTTTCCAAAGGACTAATTTTGCTTGATTTAAAGCCAGGTACTAAATTAGTCGTTGTCTGTTTAATTTTACTTAGCAAAATCGGTGTTTCATCAACAACAGATCCAGCGGGAGGTTGAATTGATTTTTCACAAGACTTTATAAGATGTCAGATAGTATGTATGACCCGATCGTCATCTCTTTTTCATCTTACCGCTATTTATGCTAGGGATCTAACAGTTAACGTCGAAATAATTAACAACAAAAGACTTCATTAATTTTTTTGCAAGGGACAAAGGCATTAGGATGAGTACTGAACTATTAGGCTCCAAAAGCTTGGCCAAATTGTAGCAGAATAAACCAAGGTGAATACAAGTCTCCACTTACCCAATGCGTATCTTCAGAGTCCAACACCAGCGTATAATTATCCAAAATATCGGTTCTGTTGTTTATAAGATTGATGGCCATCTTCATGGCGGTGTAGTATCCATATCTATCATCCTTCATAAAAGGAACAAATCCCCCTACATGAATTTCTCTTTTTCCTCTTTCCAAGATGTTTTTGGCTGGATCAACTCGACAGGGCTGTATGGCAGTTACGTTGAAACATGTCTTTCGCGACATTTCCTGTGCGCACTGGTCTAATGTAGTCGTGTTTCTCAATTTTTGTGTTTCATTCCAGCAGCGAAAATCGCTCGAGTTGGATAAGTTTCCACAACAAAGTGTTGTATTCGTTTCGAAATGTAACTGACAACAAACATTTTGAACCACCGCCATCAAACGTGCAACAACAAGGATGACTCCTAGATGACCTCTACACTTCATTGCTGAAAGATAAAATGAAACCAAAAGAAGTGGATTTGGGAGACTTCGAGAAAATTAAAATCTGGCGTTTCACATGACAAACATGTTAAAATAAATTGTTCAAATTGAACAAGACATGCGTGCAGTTCTTTATTATACATCCTTTTCAAGCCATTAGGAACCGACGAAATATCATTTTTGATTCGTCAAGAATGATTGAGACTATTTTTGAATTGTTGCTTCTAGTTTGTTTGCCTCGGTTTGGAGACAAACAAGAATGATATTACTTTAATCTTCGGGGCTTCGTCCTCTTGCAATAAATGTACATTTTTATTACAGGCTTCACTGTATAGGAAATTGTAAAATCACTTCAATTCCCTTGGTGAGTCCAAGTATATATGTTGAAGACACCGACTGTAACGAGCTGTTAGACTCTTTTCCATATTAACAAAGAGAAAGTATTTCTTATTAGTTTTTAAGTACAGAATTTAATTTGTGCAGCCGGAGAACTTTGAATATTTTTGCCGCAAAGAGTAATCCTTTTGTCCCAGAACAAAAGCTTTGATTTCGTTTGAGATTCAGTTCCGTTTTAAATATTATGAGAAAATTCTGCTAATACTTAATTCAGCTAATACTCTGTTGAAACAGACTGCCCAATATTGCTTCATCTCACCATTGTCAAACTAAGAACGATGTACAAGTTACTGAATAGCAAGGCGATTTCTTCCAGTCTTCGAACGTCTCCATCGAACCATGCTAATATGAACAGACAATGATAATGTATAGTTTCTAATTTCCGGTTCACGTCACATCTTTGCATTTCTGTGCGTGATCATCCTTATTAAGGTTTTACATCAGCTCCTGTGTTTCAGTGTTTTTGATAAAGAAGTTATGGATTAAAAATAAGAACGCAGTCACGAGTCTTTCTGGTTCTTTAAAATCTCGTTTTTTCCAGTCACCTATTGCTTGTCTTCAGCACGTATTCATCGAGTACTAAGGTTCATTTTTCTGCGCAAGTGAAAACAAGTAACAGAAAGGTAAAAGTGAAAAGGTATCTTTCACTCAAATATCGGCTGGGATATTCGTTTCATTTGTTCGTTCCAAGGAAAGATTGAATCGACATGAACACATGGATGTTTTCTTTAAAAAAAACGCAGAAGCATGCAAAGGGAGTGGGCTTGGCTGTTTACGACTGGAAGCAAAAGTCGGATGTGATGATGTCAAACACGTACTAACAAGACCCTCCGCGAAGTGGGGAAGGGGCCTAAATGTTATACCATGAAATGTTAGGTTGCTTAGTAAAAAGACCAGGAAAAAATTCAGACAGTTCAGATACGATCATCATAAGCTGCACATAAATAAGTCACACGTATTATCAACAGTGTTCGTTGAATTGACCACGCACGACTAATCGATATTTTTTAGATGGTTCCTCAAAAATTAAAGTTATCGATGATATTTTTTTTAACTTTCCCTGAATGTTTTCTACCAAGCACTGTTTCGAAAAACACACAAAATATCATAGGTCGCCATGCTCGCTTAAGAGATGTGACAAGTCAATCTTACCCAATTTATGCCTGTACTCGTGCTAATCTCGCGCGTTATTCATCTGTTCAGGTTAGATTACTTGGGCAAAATCCTGACAAGTAGAAACTGTCGAGCATATTGAACAATATCAAATAAAATTTGTGGAAATATCACACCATTTAAAACGACGTGGAAGTAAAGAGTTCATATAGTCGTTGTTTTCGCGGTCATAACTTGCATTCCAGGGTACGGGTTTTTTTGCACGCTTTTACCTATATCTTTTTTTTCTGTCTGATAGAATTTTTTGAAACTTTTTCCTAAATTAAGGAGGATAATATGTACACTATTATTATGCCATAAAAAAATACAGGTCACCATGCTCTTTTAAAAGAAAAGGAACATTTATTTCGCTATCGGGCTTAGCTTGAGGGAAATTTCTTTCGCTGTGTAATTGAAGAATAGAAGAATCTGCCGCCCAAAACAAGGGGGCTGAAGCTAATTTTTATGTCAATAAGACGCATTACGAAATCTTTTCTCTCATTTGAATAAACAGCTATTAAACTTGCTTGCTTGCCTACTAACGCAGAGTAAGATAAAGGCTTTGAATAGTTACGAAAGCCAATAAGGGACAATCCAAAAATATTTTTCAAATCGGAAAAAAAATTTCAACTCCAAAAAAGTATTTCAAATGGCAATGTTTTGTTTGAAATCACTTTAAACACTTTATTAAATCTAAAAGACTATTGCAAATCTTAATGAAATTATGGGATCCAAAAATACTTTTTGAGAAATCCGAAACTAGTTTGAAAATCCAAGAATCGTCGTCAAATCAAGAAAATATTTTGGAAATTGGAAAAAAATATTTTGACGGTCGGCCAGTGTCAGAGGTATTCCACGCTATTTGCCATTCAAAAATGGCGGATCAACACGAGAAAAGAGTTTAGGATCGTTTAGAATATAAAGCATGATATTCTGCTTTAAGGTTAAATGACGACGCGAATTTGGAAGCAATGAGAAATTCTGCCGTCGGCGTGGAACGTTAAAGAGAAGTATATTGACAGTTGAGCAGTACTGAGGACGGGAGATTCGCTATTACTTTGAAAGGGATTTCGTTACGAGACTGTTGTTCAAACGTTTTTTAAAATGGTTTCCAAAAAACATTGCAATTTGAAATGTTTTTTTTTGGGGGGATTTGAATTTTTCTAAATTTGAAAAATAATTTTGGATTGTCCGAAAAAAAGCCATTTGACGTCATCTATGATCTATAGAAAATGAAGCAATTTCATTGGTTGCTATGCATAACAAAGAATTGTGATTGATCAAGAAAAATCACGCCACTGTCAAACCTGACTCGAGCGTCGCTTTTCGTGGAATGAAAACTGCGAAATCTGCAAATCTTGGAGAAAATGCTGGAAAAATCAAGTCAGTTTTTATCATCGGAGCAGCGCTGTGAGCCGAAAAGCTTGGACGTTGCCTTGAAAATTGCAGGAGTTGAAAACTTGTGGTTGCGGTCAACCTTGAGGCCATTTGATTCGAGTTTTCAATGAAAGGAGCCTAAACGGCGGTGGATATTTTTGTCTTCTGTGGTTGGTGATTCTCAAATCAGTTTGTCGGAGACACATTTTAGCTGCGATACTTTTGACCTTGAGCTGTGGTTGGCTATACTTAGCTCGCTGCTGCGCCCTGAAACGGACAGGAACATTCGCATCGGAAAGCAAGGTTATGTGTTTATTTTATCTTATTTTAAGAAGTGATGTTTTGATGTTTCATTCCTGACATCAATCAGTGTCACCAGTTAATTTGACACTGGGAAAATTTGAATTTTTTAAATAAATTAATCTCAGAAACATTGTGTTTATTTGGTTTGTTAAATTGGAGATAAAGCAATGGTTCTTGGCTTACCAAGACCAAGCTTGTGGGTGGTTTAGTCTCGCTCGACTGCCGACTGAGACTGCTCGAAAATATTTTCTGGATCATTTTCTAAAAGAAATGGCTTTTCTTTCTTCCTTCTCGAACCTGTTCAATGCCTCGGCAAGACTTTTTTGTACCTTATCCTTTGCCCAGTCACGTAAAATATTTTCGTATTTCTCAAAACTTTCCGCCATTTTAAAGCAGCAGAGGGAAAAGCTTTGTAATGATGACGTCAATTGTGCATCTGTCGTCTAATAGATCATAGTTTCGTAATATTGTCATTTGACCCATACCGTTTATAACTCCAAAATGTTGTTAAATATCAAATTTTTAAGACCCCGTCCACACGGATTTGCTGTCGAATTCGCTGGATGCATGTGAACGGAAGCTGTAAAAAATATCCGGATAACGTGACGACGGGGGTTAAAACATCAAGAAAAAACTCACCAATTGAAATCAAAAGTAACATTATAATAATCAAATATCTGAAAACAGAGAAGTGCATACGCCTGAAACTTCTTGTATGAACGGAACCTCTCTATATTCGTACTAAGAATATGTGAATAAAACAGCTCTGTAATCGTAAGGCTCTAGATTTTGCTACGGCTTTACGGGCTCCAAAGGTTTCCGGAACTTTCGAGAAACTTGCCCCTGGTCATAGTTCGCTCTAACTACAAGGTGTGTTTAGTGGTATTTCCCCATACTTTTTAGTGCCTGCTGTTAAATTGGCCATTTTTTAAATGTTTACTGTTTCTGGAGAAAATACTTTCAAGTGTTTGGAAGGTTTTTCGTGAAACCCCCATAGGCTTTTAGCGTTGCCAATTCTTCTCTACTCTTTAAAAATCGGTAAAATCACTCTTGAACTTTGAGCCTGTGCTCAAAAGGGGGCGTAGAAGCTCGTAGACTCTTTTTTTGACCTATTTCTATCAGAATTCTGGGAGACCTCAGGAGTACTGAGGTCCAATCTCGTATCAAGAGCTCGCGATTCTTTGGTCAGGGTCTTAATGATGAACAAATACGGTAAGTACTTGGTGTATCCCTTATCATAGTGTATTTAGAACGTAGCATAGTATATTTATCCCTATAATAGTGTATTAGATACACTATAATATCTGGAAGGGATACATGAAGTACTTAGGAAAAAGACTCTGTTATATCATTAATTAGAGTAAATTAAAAGGATTTCTCTTCCTGGCAAAATTCGAATCTCTAAACTGCAAAGAATATTTCTTTCCCATTTGAACGAAAAAAATGTAGTCGAAATTTTTTGGATTTGTTCTTGGAAATCGTCGGTGGTCTTCTGACATCACCGGTAGTCTTCAGACATTTTCAAATAATCGGGAAATGTTGGAAAATAGTCAAACACTCCGTCATATACTAAACATAGTATATAGGCCTTTTGGGGGCCCATTTTGTTTCTTTCTGGAAAAAAATCACTGTTACAGTGAATTTTTTACTGTTAGTGTTTAAATGCCTAAATTTTAACTGTTTCATGTTACAGGATCACAAATTATGTGTTAAGTGTTATCAAGTTATCCCCATTCAGACCTTCTAACTACAGCTTGATGCCTGGGAACAAGTAAACGCAGTTCACATTTTGTCAACTTGCGCCAATAGTGAAGACAACCACAGCTCTAGTCTAAGGACAATCACAAGCAATAGATGAATATCATTACGAACACTAAATCCTAATTCTGTATCAAGTGTTTAGTGGGAATTTAAATATAATCTGCCGATGTTGCTCGAATTCTCAATCCCCCTTTGTGGCTGCTGTACATGATATATTAGATGTAAGGAGAACTCGGGAGTAAATCCGAGACCCAGATTGGATTCGAACCCACGACCCTCCGTGATCTAGTCGGATGTTCTAACCACTGAGCTACTGGAGACTATGGTGAGCAAGGGTTAATTTCTGGGTCTCGACTGGAACCGCATCACGTAGCTACACAGCCAAGTAGTGAATGGCACACATAAACTCACTAACAGCATCGCGTTGTCACATTAAAGCATACCAAGATGCAGTCAACCAAAGCCAAAGTGAGTATATTAATAATGAAACAACAACAACAACAACATGATATTAGATGTAAGGAGAACTCGGAAATAAATTCGAGTCCCAGATGGGATTTAAAACCACGACCCTCCATACACCTTATTAAAATGGCCGCTAGTTTAGTGTTCTTTTGTTTTCTTGCAAATTAGCCCTTGTTGCCTTGTTCTTAAACTAGAAATTCAAAAGAATATTTTCCCTTAAACGAGGCAACAAGGGCTTATTTGCAAGTAAACTAAAGAATACTAAAATTGCGGCCATTTTGGAATAGTCGGATGCTCAGGGTAATTTATTGGAGCTTAAGGTCTGTTAAGTTTGTAAATTTTCGTCATTTGTAAGAAAACCAGTAAGATAAAAGGAGGCTGAAATAAAGTCAAGAATGAAAATTTTAAGCACCTTGTATTATTTGAAGTTATAGAAATAATGTATTCAATATGATAGTCATGTAAAACTTGACATCGTTATCGAAGGGTGGTGTATTGAAACAGTGACCATAATAAAGTAATGCAAACAAGGATCTTCAACACTAAATAAGATCCGCTGCTTTTCACTGGCGTCGGAGTCGGAGTCGTAATCGAAAGCACAAGGTGACCCCATGTTTAGTGAAAATCACACCGACGGAGTTGAAAGGGGAGTGCCGCTTCTGGGCTATGACTCAATCACGTAGGATCAAAAGAAATATAGATTTCCGGAGTCACGGAACAGAAGTGGAAGAATACACCAATAACAATGCTGATTCCGAGCCCTGTGATTGGTTTGTTCTTCCACTCCTGCTTGAGACTTGGGCATTCTAGTTTTCGCTGGATCACATGCTTTTGAATCCAAAACGGGATTAGCGGAAAATGGACACGATCTGCTTCTTTCGACTCCTCTTTAAACTGCGATTTTTGACTTCAAGTTCACTAGGTTGTAAAAAAGAGCGCTCTTACCACTCCGCCGACTCCGCTGCTGGTGGAAACTAGTATATTATAAACGTTAAAGTTGCTTGAAGCCTGGTCAAATCAAACCAGATGCTTTTAAAAAAGTGGCATTGAATCAAAAGATGAGATGCTAAAAAAAAACCGAGTATCTTTACTCGTATTTTGCACAAAAAACTCGGATAATATATTGCTATGATTGATTTATCGACGAAAATGTCAGGTGGTAAAGAGCGGTTTCATCTGCAACACAAAACACTGTTTTATGACGAAAAAGAGAATTCTAATTGGTTCCCTTATCTCTCCGAATTTTGCCAAGATGGACTGCTCAAGAATGAATTTAGTTCGGTGAATTGCTTTTTCAATTCGTTCCACGAATAAACAGTTTTTTGGTAAGTGCAAATATTTTACCTCTATTTTTGGAAAGCAATTTCAGTTAAACGTTCGCAAAAAAGACACGATAAACGTAATAAATGCTTACCTTCGTGCGCACGTTCACCGTGAATGCAGCGCAGAGACCCATCAATTTAGCAGCGGATTGAGCCATTATATATTATGCTTTATTGAACTAGTTTGCTCGGTGCATAAAGTTCATTTTTGCAACGTAAATGGACTTCGCCCGTGGCTTGGTCTAACAATCTAGAAAATACAGACTAATATTTCTCCAAGATGGACCTCGCGCCAGTTCAATAGCTTATATATGTTAAGTGCACTTGAAGGGTCCTGTTCAAGAAAGAGATAAAGAAATATGCCACGCAAAAATTCCAAAGAAAAAGAAGACCATCCGTACAGAAAAAGCTAAAAAAGCGAGTGTTATCTTGTTGTCATCATATATCTATGTTCTCAGCTAAAGAGCAGCTCCAGACGCGAAAAAGGAAACGGTTGTTCTATGAAACCCAAACATCGTGCTATCAGTTCCTACATGTTCCTACATAGGTTATTCACTGGGAATGATAACAATTGTGCCCTAAACTCAATATTTAACACTACCAATGAAACTTTAAATTTTCTTGGGATGAAAAGAATCACGGTATTGTCTTAACAAGTTTACTACATGCGTGTTGTCGCAGGTCGCTTCAGTTAATGTCTATAACAATATGGGAAAATAACTATTTCAAAAACACTTGATCTAACTCACCATCTCAACATCAGGGGTCAAAGAACCATTTTCGACTCATTTCGTTCCCGAATATTAGATACATTTCCAACAAGTCACTCGAAGGTGTATTATTTTTTCGGCATCGTGTTTAGCCTTTCGAAATTTTGTCACCGAATTTGAACCACTTTGTGTCGGCCTCATTTCCCTCTCAGCCATTTTGTTTTTAGTAGCAGACAAACAGTGCACATCCCTTTTAAAACCCGATCCCCGAGGGCTGCCATTAAGTAAAAAAGAACTTTACATGAATATTGTTTTTTCCTGTGTGAAAACCGCATTTGAATAACCGTAAAAGCCTTTTAAGGTGTGTTTTCTGTGTTTTCAGTTTTAAATAGACAAATTGATTGCTAGAAATGAAGTGGTCGAGTTTTAATTAGTTAGCTTTCTGGGTCGTCTAGAGCGTCGTCTTTGGTAAGACCTTAGGGCCTTGGGAACGAGAAAATCTTAGTCGACATAATAATAGTAAAAACTTTCCGTAATAGACTATTTCCGAGATTTTTTTTGTCTATTGTTCCTTTTTCGTCTTTGTTACACTTAAAAAGCCTTTGAAACAAAGTTGAATTTTTAGGAAATTAATCATAGAAAGTTCGGCTCCAGGATTACGTTATGACTTGTCATGGCTATCATGTTTGCCCATGCGCAATGGCTTGGTATTTACTGATTAGCATTATTGCTGGTAGTTGTTTACATAAGCAAAGTAAAAGGCAGAAAAAATGACTTTAAAATGTACATAAGAGATCTTTGCTAAGAGTTTTAAATAATACTAACAAGACTTTCGTTCAGCAACTGGAAAATCCGGATAATTACAGTCTGTATAATTGAAGATAATGCGTTTGTACTCTACACAATCTTTGGTCTAAACTGGTGCAATACCCTTCTGTAGACAAACATTTCCTTATGGGAAAGGTTTGGAAAAATTATAGGCAAAGTTAACGAACAGTAGTTAAGGATTAGTGCCTTAGTGCCACACAAAAAATTCTAGCTGGGTTTACCAGTTAAGGGAGCTACCTATTCTAAGAAGGAAAAAGACAAGAAGGAAGAAATCCTCTGTTGTAGCCATCAGCTGTAACCGTTTTGAAACCTACCAAAGATCTGGAATTAAAATTCCAAACGTATCGAATGCTAGTCGTTAGAACACAAGAGTATTGTGGTAATTGGCCTCTGAGCTTGAAAATGCTACTTACCTCTCGATGAAAAGAATATTTTTGTATCTGGAATAAACGTATCGTTTTGTCTCAAATCGACAATCATCGTTTTGACAGTAGCAAATGTCGCCAGAATGTAAGCAGTTGCTACCGAGATGTCTCAATATTTAATTTTGTTCTGATAACAAAAGAAAAATATACGTTAAGAAAAGTTCTGTATGTTTCCAATGGTAGCGACTCTTGAGACTTGATATTGTCGAATAAAACATTAATCGGTGAGATAGAGTAGTACAAGGTAAAATCTGCTGCATGCGAAATTTTTAAAATACTCTAACGGATAAACTTAGAAACGTACATCAGTACACTGCCAAGACCTGCTAAGTGCCTGTCTCACTTCTGCATGCTCTTTATGTAAATCAGTTGTCTTCAGAAAAACTGATGAATCAAGTCGGTTAATCCCGGTATCTAAAGACACTGAGCGTCAGGTTATAGTGCTTAGATGTACTTACATGATTTTTCGTCAGAAATGTTAACTCTACAAGATCCCCTTAGCATATTAAATTAAAACAAAAGCGGTTTGTTGTTGACATGTGACTGGCGTTGGTTTCCTCCGCTTTTAATTTTGCTATGTCATTCCAAAATTTTTCTTTCCTGTAAGTTTGACGAAATTAATTAACAAAAGTATTGCTCGGCTATAACATCCTTTTTGCTGAGATAAACTGACCATGGTTAAGCAATAAAATAACGACCAAATTCCACTCTGGTTTCCAAAACACAGAATTTGAAATGAATAGATTAACCCAAATTTAATGATCGCTGACGTACATAAATTGCAGATTATTGAATTTGCAGCTGTCAAAGATTAAATTTTCCAGTGGAACTGTTTCTCAAAAAGCAAATTGCGAACGTTGGGGTCATGCTGTACCCGCAGTTTGTTCTACAAAGAGAGAGTCATTAGAGCATTGTTTTCATGGGTGATAGTTCATTTCAGGTTCGACGCGCAGGTTTATATTTCAACAAGAAAACATACCATTTTTTACTTGCCAAAGTGAACGTAATTAAAACAAGATAATCCAACCTACCACAAAACATAAAACATGTGTTGATATATAGTAAACAAAATTTTGAAAAGGAGGCGTAGGTCTCACCGAGATGTTGATTTCAAGATGGTGAAATGGTTATTGATGTAATGTCTTCAGCATTTCTGCTAAGTTTCAGCAATAAACCGCTAAAATGATTAAAATGATACTGAGGTGAACTTTCATTTGAATTTTGTAAACAAAATTTTTTGCCCTAAGGTTAAAGGAAAAAAAAAAGAACGGTAAACGAAATACGTTTTATCGCAACCTTTAGGGCGGTAGTTGGATCCTGTATTTTCCTGTATAATGAAGTTGAGTGAAATGAACTGCTTGCTTTCTTTCTCATTAATTACTAAGTTATACGTTTTACAATGTCAATAGTTCAGCAGTGATTTTCGTATGGAAAAAAACAAGCACTGCGAGTTGTGCGGGTAAAAAATGCCAAAGATCTTTGCTGTAGAACCTCATCCTTGATCCCTAGGTTATCTTCCTTGAAATAACAAACGCTATGGCCTTTCAGTTTATGAAAATAAGGTATTCGGATTATTTCTGGTTGCGAAAAAATCTGCAATACTTTGGCTTGAAGTATTATTAGTAGAATTTTCTCTACTTATACCACCTAGGATATATACTTCCTACTGTAACTGAAGTTAGTGCTAAAATGTTTTTCAACCCTTCTACGAAAAGGCTTAAAAACACCAGTAATAACGCTTACCTGAACAAATAACACTAAGTTACTTTTCTCAGAGAAGTGTGGTCCTTTTCTGTATTTCTGCCACTGTCGTTGCACCTGGTATCGGTTCAAGCAAAAAGAAGTGAGAGGATTATTCTAGACCAACGTCAGACCACCTGGTCTGTTATCTTTAGTTCAAATCCAAGACTGTATACGCACACAAAGTAATTTTTATACGTCAACAAGTCGCCGTCTTTTCGCTTTTTTAGTATTTACTCCTAAATTAAGATGTCCACAAAATTAAATTCTAAGGTAAACGAACCCAAATTTATTCAGAGAATTGAGAGATTCTGACGCATTTTTGCTGACATCTTTTTGAACGTATTAAATTACATTAACGCCTCAAAATTATGACAATCTTTGCGTTGGAAATGATCCCACTACAGTTCTTGAAGTAATTTTGCACCGGCATCCACACAATAATACAGGCCCGGAGGAGCTAAAACTCTTAAAGCGCCAGGAGCCGCCTTGATATCTAAACCGTTTGCTTCTATTTAGATAAGTGTTTCATTCCTTGCCATCCTGCAGATCAAACTTTGTGATTCGAAAAAAATTAACGTTAGCTGCTAATAGCAGACAGGATCCGGCATGGAACAGTAAATTTGACACGTTCGATGCCGATCTTGGTATCTTATTTCATTTTGAATCGACGCAAGAGCAAACAAAATCAATAATTTCCTCTTTTCGAATCATTAATCTTTAAAGGACTATTTTGACAACAGTTATTTGTCTTCCTGCTGATAACACAATATCATCATGCATCGGTTTTATCGAGGATGAAATCAAATATTTTAGGGCAGACGTGCGGCTATAGCTGACTACTGTCTATGAAGAGAATAAGCATAACATTACTCGTTAACTTTTTCAAAGCAACACACGCCTATTCAATAAAATTAAATAACAATAGAATACTTTTAGCGTTTTTTTTTTCTTGGTTTGGATATTAGGACAGACAAGACACCGGACATTTTCTCAAATTTTGTTTTTCAGAACAAGGCTATTCCAACCATGAAGAGCTGGCTAAAAGTAGTTGCTATGAGATTATTTGGAGATGGAAAAGAGCGTTGTCTTTCTAACATTTGAAGAATTTATTATTGTCCTTGCCCACTAATAAAAGTTTCATTTTTTTGCGGAAAATGGCTTATTACACGGATCGAACTTAGATAACGATCAATTCCATTTAAGGCGTAAATCTAAATGTCTACGTGCTTGATTCTTAATGATAAATTGCAGGCGAAAAACGGAAAGTGACACAGTCGATCATTGACAAATTGGGAATATTCAAATACTTAGAAAAAAGGGAAGTAAGCAACAGGACACCTTAATGGCTCTCTTTTAAAACGCGTGGAAAAAGATCGAGAAACCTCTTCAATTTTAATTTTTTGTTTTTCACAAGCAGTTACAACAGAAAACCTGGCACCAACGATGATATCTTTATTGACATGGCTTTTTAATAGACTGTCGTGTGTAACACCAGGAGACATTTTACGAAGTTTCTCATAGGGTTCTTAACTCTGTTGTTGAACTTTGATTAATCTTAGCGCTTGAGTGTATTACGACTGAAAAAGAAGACGTAAGAACAAAAAACACAGAAAAATCTCATTAAATCTTCATTTGTGTTTTCCATAATCAAGTCACAGGATAAGCCTGCAATAAGCAATAAAACAATGTACTTTAATTAAAGCATTTTTGCTTTGACTATAATGTGTGGCACCAGACAATATTTTACGGCGTTTCTAGTTGGTTGCTAAGTTTTGTTGCCTGCAATGATATCTTGGTCAAGCGCTGATTCCTCTGTGAAATTAGAAAGGTTGGCGTCTTTTGCAGTGGCGCAAAATGATACAATTTCAATCTCGCATGCTGGCCTTTATAGACCCCGGGATAGGGATATAACCTTAATTGTCTTCCATGCTTTCCTACAGATCAAAGTTTTATCAGTCTTATTTTGTCAGTTGAATGTTAGTGTTTTGCTCTTTTAAAGTTAAATCCTGGAGTTACGTACTATTTTGAAAAAGAAAGAAAACCTGTTTTCCATGTTTTATCTGTTTTGGCTAAAATTATAATTACACAGCACGGAAGGCAGTCACCAAGGTGCAAGAAAATTAATGAATAAGAAGAACCATAAGGCTTGTAGGTTGAACTACTTTTATCTGATCTAGTAGTCATCAGAAGAGTATAATTTTTTGATAACATATTTTTTTATGCTAAAGAGGGGCTAAAAAGTATAAACAAAATGTCATGGTAATCTGATGATAACAGGCCGGGGTAATGTGGGCTTAATCGAAGCGGTGTTATTGCAATCACAAGGAATATGTGAGAGTTCTAAAGAACAGGCGAATATATTCTTTTTAGCAGTTATTATTAGAAGAAACAGACCAAGACATGAACAAAAGCTCGACCACAAAGAAAAGGAAAAAAAATATTTGGGAAGACTTTGATACGATGTTTGCAGTTAAGATCCCTGTACATGAACCCAGTACTTGCTTTGCTAGCGAGCAAAGCAAGCTTTGGAAATCAAGCTTTTTACGACAAATTCTTTTTGTTCTACAAGTTAAAAAATCTACAAGTAAAAGAAGTTCCATTACAATGTGCACAATAAGACTAAGCCTGGGATAAGAGAATGGAGAAGAGGTAAACCAAATACATAAATTTGAAGACACCAAGAACCCATGTTTCATAATTAGTAGAAGGTAATAATTAGTAGAAGGTAAAGTGTTTATGACTGAAAATTTCGAACCCTATGGATATATGGTCGAACTGCGCCTATCGTGCTCTGTAATGCACAATTGTTGAAAATACGTTAAATACCTTTCTTCTTTCAAAAGTCTTCTCCAAGGCTCACCTCGTCCTTCTAAAGCCTCGCCATAATGTTTAGAGTGGGAAAATGTTTATAAAAGCTTATATTTACATAACTAGCTGATGGCATTTGAATCTACAAATAGCTACCCAACATATTTTATTTTTCTGAATTTCTTCTGTTTTTTCGGTATGTAAATATTTTTTTTCTCGAAGGTCAACAGGCTCCCTTCATAGCTATTTACATTATCATTTTTCAAAAGACTCTTTTTATACAGAAACCCACACACTGACGTATGAAATGTTTTCTGGTCCGAAGGATTGGTCTGTTATACCAAACCGTTTCCGCATTTCTGGTAAAAGCACACATAAACATGCTTCCTAATAAATGACGTTTGAAGACATATCATTTACAAATGCAACAAACTTATCTGCTATGTTTACCCCCTTTGTACTCAAACACGTAACCGTGACTGTCTTGTGGAACAAATTCTTCCTTTTGTGTATTTTTTGTAAGCATTTTGTGCTATTTTTAATGGAATAGTCTTCATTATTGAAAGGGCAGTTCTTGAAAGCGTTTCCTACGCTTACAGGTGCAGTAAGAAAGAAAAGCAACGCTTGTAATTTCTTTTATTTACCGGTCAATCAGCGATTTCTCTTAGTAAGCGTCCATTTGACACCACGCGTTGGGGTAGTTCAACATTACTCCGCAAGGCTTAAGATAAGTCTGAATCGACCCAATCACACGCAATAAGTAATTAACATGCGAATTGTTATTTCTTTTGGTAGAAACACGAAAAAAAATGATTGTGCTAAATGAATAGCTGCTGGAAGCAATGCCACTATGTTTTATTTGTGAAATCATTATCTCTCAGCTCAGAGGCTTTAAAAAACCATAAGTTTGTCAGTCCTATAATTAAGATGGTGTCTAGGTGGTATTTGTTTATTGCAAACGCCAGGCTACACGAATTGTCAAGGACGACTTGAAAAGTGAGTTGAATACTTGGATTAAATCTTCTCCGGTTCTTGTCATTCGTTATTGATTTTGTGTTCGTGAGAAGGAAAGAAGGATCATGTCAGTTGGCTTCGGAGTATCGAAGACATTCAAAAGATTAATTTTTTTAGCATTTAGGTTAAGCAGTTCTACCATAGATGTCGGATAAACCAAATGTCCTTTATCGATCAGTTTTCGGCTATCTTTCGATATTTACGGAACAGCTCGGAAAATCGTGTGGGGATTTTTATGAACTTGGAAGAGATAGAAATTCCTGAAAGCTACCTATGTTATCGTTTCAAAATAAGAAGTGTTTTGAAATATTTGGGCAATTAAGGACAATGTTTCGTTAGATGAACCGCGGTTTTCATTACCTTGCCTCACAATGTAATCATTTTTGTAGCTTAACAAACCATATGAAAAATTCATACCTTTTCACTTCTTAATGTAAGTTGTCCTTTCTGGGGCCATGTGAAATCGCAGTTAGACGGGGCAACATATATAAGGCACACTTTATATTTTTTACATAAGTGACCTCTCAAAAGTAGTAGACTTAAGCCTCTACGATTTCAGCTGGGACAGTCTTCGTTACATGCCCAAAATCACGAACGTGATGACGATGTCGACAACGGAAGAAGATTTTTGATGTGTAATAAGCATAGCGGTCGTCCGTGACATTAAACAAATACCGAAATCAGGGCCTTTGCTCGATCTAACACAGTAACCACGCAGTCGTGCTGAAGGAAATAGCTTTTCCAATGTACAATTGCTTTCAAAACAAAATGTTATAGAAAAAGCGAAATGTTTGAATAGACTCGAAAGTATGGAAATGCAAGGTAAATCATTCACATCGATTAAGGAAAGTCAACTGATGTCACTCAAAAGAAAAGAAACCTAATTTGAGAAAATTAATTTTACGAGTTTTTTTTTGTTCGATGGAGGCTGTTTCATGTGTTTAGGAAAAGAAGAAGCAAAAGGAAAAACTAGGGGTTTAATATTCACTTCCTGAGGTTATTTATCAGTATCAGTCGTACATTTGTAACTAGCCATTTTATCAGGTAAGCGCTCTCTTGATGTCTGTGATTGAGCAATCTTCACAAAGGCCAAAAGCATATACCAAACAAAACTGATTTTTTGCACGGCCTTGAAGAACCGACGTTTCAAACTGAAAACTTATGCAAGTGGACTTCATGAAAAGTGATCCGCGAAAAATGTCATAAAGTAGACCAGAATAGTTGTCTTACACCTGCATTTTTAAACCTACGTGTCAAAGATGATTTAACGAATTAAAAATAAATAAATGGAGATGACACAGATCTCACAGGATACAGTGTCTTTATTCCATTAAGACATCAAAAACTGCATTTCCTTAGACTGAAAATAATAATATCTTTTACGGTCCTTAAAAATGTCAACACATTTATATATTAAATTATTACCATTTCTATTTAAAGGATTCATCAGGAGCCATAATAAGTAACACCAGCTGGAGATTGCAAGTCCTATGAATCGACAATTTGTACGTATGACTTGTTTTCGTTTTGCATCGGGGTAGTTATTCATCCAAGATTTGTTATTTTCGCAAAATGCCAAACAAGCATCTTCCGTGTGTTAAAAAACCGGATGCATTATCCCAAAATCTAGTTTTCCTTTTCCTTTTTCAGAGATCTTAGATTACATTTGTATGCTGTTTAAATGTTACTAGCAAAGGCCTCAAAACGTTCTCAAGAAAGAATTCAAGCGGCTATTCTTGCTGGCTATTGGGAAGCCACGGATATTCATTCACCAAATAAAAATGGGTGGCGCCGCTCAATCCCCAAACCACGCATTTGGTTTACCACGCGGTTAGTCAAACGACAACAGAGAATAAGGACAGAAAATCATAATAAGAAGAAAAAACAAACAATCTTGCAAAGTGACGTGAAAAAATATATAGTCAAAGTAAACACTGGTCACTTACCAAACTTGGAAGTCAGGTTTAAGGGAAGATTATCATGTTCGGCTGATCGATGCTGTAGGTACTCTGGTCGCAGTAAATGGAGATCTTAACTTACTGTGGACTATTTTTTATGAAGCAACAATAAACGAAGCAGAGGTCAAACGGAAAGAGGAAAAAGAAACAGTATGTCATTTACCTACGCACCGGAAAAGAACAGAATGCATTATGCCTGCTTAGTAAAGTACTTCTTAAATTATTGAGATTTACCTTTATCTTTCAAATCCTAACGCAATTGCCCGTCAAATGCAAAATAATGGCGAAAGTAACCTTGTACTGTCCAAATAATAAAGGGAATAAATTGATTTGCCAGTAGCATGAAGGACATCGGTTTGAAACTTCACTTTTTTTTCAGTAAAACACAATATGAACGATAAGAAGCTTAACAAAGACAACAAAGTGTGATCTTCAAAATAAGAACTAATTTGCATTAAAATACTCAATATTGTTTTTCGAGACGAAAATTGCCGAAGAATGGAAAATAGTGGTCCCTTTTTGGAAGTAGTCTTGATTGCCGTCAAATTGTGATAATCTGGGATGACTAGAATAATCTAGTTTGCTATTATTTCGACTTTTCAGAAATTGAGCATTTGGTATTCAAAGCCGAAAATGATCATATTCTGGTAAACAATACAGGTCTTGACGTCGTTGTCATTATGTAAACTTCCTGGAATACAATGAAGCCACAAAGTACATTTACCATGAAAGGCCAATTGTGTACTTCATTATAGAAATATTCCCGACGTGAAATTTATTGGTGATGGTTAAATAAATCACAAAACATTTATAGCACGAAAAACGATTTACCAGAGAATGGTAAATAAAATCAAATGTAGCGGTTCAATGCTTTAGTCCAGGTATATTAGCTCGTGTTTTCGGCTACAGATTCTTGTATAATCGGGAATTATTCAAGGTTATGGAAATCGCCGAAATATCATCCTGCCAAACTCGCGACATTTGGTTTATTTGGAACATTTCCTTTAATAACATATTACCACCTTTAAAAGTGTTCGCCATTCTCAAAATAACTTTCTTAGATTGTTATGGTAAAGAGGATGCGAAGGGAAAATCCTGAATAAGCCCCGCGGTGTATTGACGCTCTCAATTAACTAACTTCTATATGCGAATATAGCGTCTGGTAATCTTTGTGAAACAAATTCTTTGTACTAAAATCTTCCTTTCATTAACAATCAAGACAGTGTGAATCCATTTATAAAGTGGCAAAAAATAAGACAAAACATAGCAAATATCGCGTATTGCGTGTGAATTGTGTTTAAAATGATATGATATTTCATGTTCGTGAATGAAGCTTATATTATCTTGGTACTGCGAAAACGAAAATTAAATCTTGGTATGTTTATGAGTGGTTCGTTTAGGGTGTTTATGATCATGCGAAAGAGTTAATTGACTGTTTTACCGGTGTGACGTAGGAAATCATGGCCATGACTACGTCGGCTAATCCTGTCGTAGTAGGTGTGCCACTTGATAGTCTGCTTGAAGATATTTGCTATTTCCTTTGCTTCGTTCTGAGAATTCAAGCACCTTAGACGGCTTCTTGAAAGAAGCTATGTTCAGACTGTACCTCTCATCCACACGATGGAAGACGTTGTTTAACGTCTGTCCAAGCAAAACTCAAATATCTATATTAAACGAGAACGCTTACAAGAGTAACAATGAGCATGCCTAGATTACTCGATTGGACGTAAGCGCTTTCAAATGTATGTGTTTATGTGGGGATATGATGCAGGGATGGCGCAGTGGCGAGAGATCTCACCTCCCAGGGCTGTGCCCCGGGTTCGGGTTTTCGTCCCTCCACAAAACCAACACTCCAAATTCCAATTCGATCCGGAAATGAGGGCCATAGGTTTGTCAGCTTTGATGTTAAGTGTCGCCCTCACGAAATAAGATTTATCATCATCATCATCATCATCATCATCATCATCATCATCATCATTATCATAATCATAATCATCATCATTATCATCATCATCATCATCATCATCGTCGTCGTCGTAGTCATCGTCATCGTCATTGTCATTGTCATTGTCATCGTCATCATCATTATTACTATTATTATTATTATTATTATTATTATTACTATTATTATTATTGTCCATACTGCTATAAGTAAACGAGAGAGGGCGTGGTCGAGGTAAAGAAACTGAAGAGCAGGCGTTGGCACAGGAAATGGAAAAACTTTTTTTTACATTTAATGCTATAAAGTTTAACTATTACGGTAGAAAAAATCTCTATTATTAAATTAAGCAATTCGAAAAGTTTACAATTCTGGTCGGCTCTTCTCCAGTGATGTTTGTGTTCTTTACAGTCTTGTTAGGTTAACTTCGCGTCGGTTACTTGATTATCTCACCTTTAACAAACTAAAGGGCATATTTAAAGGATCCTGTATCCTTGTACAAAATGAATAGGTCTTATCAAAGTTGAGTACACCACCCAAACGATCCAGCGGTTTTTCTGTGAGCAAACATCAGAGCGAGGCTATCAGTTCAACATTGGTCAGACTTGTTTGCTCATGTGTAAAGTACTATTTCAAAAA
>CM042746.1:37176010-37203233 GCA_022496165.2 Catalaphyllia jardinei | reverse complement strand
AGTAAAACTGTATATTTCATAGTTACCTTTTATTAAAAAATTGTTCTACTGTTTTTGTAAAAAAAAATAGTTTTATTAATACATAACATTTAAAAATATAAAGTAGCTTAGTAGCCATAACTTTTGTTTAGCCTTTCAGGTACGTCTATGACTCTTCTTATCAAGTTTTAGCAATAGACGAGTTCCGAGGTACCTCCCTCCTCTGTTTTAAAACGAGTCTTTGTGCGAAATCATTCATATAAAAATGTGTTTCACCTGCAACTTTATTTCGGGCAAATCAAACTCATTTTAATATATGAAAGGTTTTGCACGAAGAATCGTTTTAAAGGGGCATTGTCACGAGAGGTCTTCTAAGTTTTTGTGCAGACTATGCTAGAATCATAAAGGTACCCTCACTGATCAACAAAATAACTTTCACACGGCAAATAGGCATAAATTCAATCTCTAAGAGATCAATCATTTTTGGTGGTTTTCCTTCAAGTAACATTGTCAAACTTGAAAATGTCGACGTTATCAAATTTTAGACCACTTCTTTATTACTCGCCCGTAGCCACAACAGTTGTAAAGTAAACAACTTTTGTGAGTAGTACAGTGCATTTTAAATTAACACCCCGGGGGAGGTACACCCGCGAATTTTGGATAGGGGTGTGTCGCGAAGGTTTTTGAACCCTAACCCAATTTAAGGACTAAAAAAGGGAAAACTGATACTCTTATTAAGGCCCAAACATTCGTTTAGGTGGGCGTTTTCACACTCCACCATTCGATAATACAATTTAGCTACCATATCTAAGGACCATACCAGGAACACAGTAACAAAAGGGTCAAAAAAGATACCCTATTCAAAGACCAAGAACCTATACCCTATTCCGTGGCACGTACCTATATTGCCCATATATGGGAGTATGCCCCCCGGACTAACAACAACACGTTCACTGGATTTTCATGTACCACTTTATCTCGCTGCCCCTTTAAAACAGACGCAAAAGGTAACTCGGAAATAACTTATTGAAACGAGGAGATTATACGTCTGATTTCATTGCATTACAATGAAGATATCGATATATTCATTGTGTCCGAGTCATGTTACGACAAGCATTTAATGAAGACGGACCACAATGTTGTTATTTTTGTTGTACTAGTATTACAGTTACCAGGAGCCCATCACTAGGAGCCTGCAACTACCCCATATTCCTGTCATGGCGTTTTCACAGACTGGTCTGTAAAAAATGCCGTTGCACTGGCTTATTATGGGAGCTACAGGCTTCTAGTAATGGGCTCCTGCAGATCTTCCTCGTTTTGCTGTGAATTTCTGGCTTTCTTGCCTTTGGTTTACTTAAATGTATGTTCTTCAAGAGAAGCTGCTTTACTGAGATCTGGTAGCGGTTTCCTAAAACCCTCACGCCCATTCAGGAAGTATGTCAGCATCGTCCCCTTTCCCTGAGGGGAAAATAAAAGAGAAAATAACCAGGCACTTGTTTGTCTACCATTTCTCCCAACACAGATCATTCATGACGTATTGTCTCACACATTCGGATTCTATCCTCAGCAGCTGCATAAATTCTATCAATTGTAAGTCCTATTAGAACGCTTCTCTTTCCTTTGTAACTGGAAGCGCAAAGAATTCAGTGGGGAGCGAAAAAAAATTGAAATATTAGCGCGAGAAAGAATTCTTTTCTAATTAATTATATTTTCTGGTTGTTTCAGGGTTCCTTTACAAGTAAGTAATGCTGGTACCTTTCGGAAACGAACATGAAAAGTCAAGTTACCTTCATTGAGGTCCAGCCTCTCTCCTCTGTGTAATAACCGCCAATGTTATCCAATAAACGCTTGCATTGAGAACTCACATGAATCCTGAGAGCTGAAAGAAGGAATTTTACTTGAGTGCTTTCCAAAAGTTATGAATTATGTAAGAAAATGCATTTCAAATGCAGTGAAATTTTACTCGAGTACCACTATAACAGTTCCCTGCAGTGGCTTTGTCATGTATTCTGTCTTACCAATTATGTGTACGGTCGTTTGGAATGATCCAGATAAGGATCGATTGTCCAGGATCACTCGTATCATGTTGCATGAAGGAACCGATGACTCCACCCCGGGCAAGGGTTTGTCTTTTTCTTTGATCTGAATTATGGATCCCTATCTAGATTATCTCAAAGAAAGGCACCTTGTTGTATACAGGTGATGAATTGGCCGGTCCATCGATTACCTCAAGTGGGTATCACTTAGAGAGCAATAAGATTTATAATAGCTATTTGCAAGCTAAATACCTTACCAAGTCCGCTAGACTCCATTCGTGAGGCAGTATTGACAGTATCACCGAACAGGCAATATCGCGGCATTTTAAGACCAACAACACCAGCTACACATGAACCTGAGGATTTGATATTAGCTGATAATAAGGCCGACATGGATGTTTAAACTGTAATTTCTTTTTTACGTACTTGTTCAGGTGAACTCTGAGTTTGTTCACAGACCTTGAATTTTTTATTATCCTCGAACTAGGGCGCGAACAAAATAAAATGATGACTGTCGACAAGAAACGTTTTAGTCATTGTGGTTTTAAGGCCTCACGAAAAGCAGTAGTTAAAAGAGCTACGTTTATAAAATATGTTATTTTGCTTTTCTTGTTATATATGATCGAAAAATCGGTTGTTTCTTTCGTTGAAAGTGAAACATTATACGAGTTTGCTTATTTTATTCTTTGAAGGTAATAATGGGACAAATTGAAACATATGGATGGTCAGGATTTGAGAAAACTAACTTGGAAAACGAACTGAACAATTTATCAAGCAGTCCACGAAAACAACATAATCATATATATATAGGATATTACACGGTGGCGAGAAGATATGAATTTTATGTTCGAGTGGCAAGAACAATATCTCACGAGTGAGCGAAGCGAACGAGTGAGATATTGTTCTTGCCACGAGAACATAAATTTCTTATCTTCAAGCCAACGTGTAATGTTCTTTTTATTATATGGAGGAGAGTGTTTAACAAAAGCAAAAGGCGGGAATCGTGATGTCATTGAACGATACGACACTCGCAAAGGTGACATACGGAAAATACGCCACTCGGGTCCCGGATGAAGTGGCGTATGGAATCTACGAGTGGTTTAGTTCCCAGTAAAACACTCTCCTCCATGTAACACCTATGTAGAGGCATAACTTCATAGCAGAAACGTAAAGGTTCAAGTACACACCAGAATGGATACCAATCCTTAGCTGTAGCTGTTTCTCTGGCAGATGTTTGATTTTAAAGCAGCACATGTCACTCAGCAGATCTAAAGACATATTGGCAATCTCCCCTGCATGATTGATACCATTTCGGTTTGGTAGGCCGGATACTACCATGTAGGAATCTCCAATTGTCTCAACCTAAAGAAAATAGTTTAAATTCTTCAAGAATAGACCTACTAAGAGAGGACACACCTAGTTACCAGCCGATAAATAAAAACTGGAAACCGGCAGAAAACAACGATGACAACAGCAACAAGCAGAAATAGCAATCACAAACATAACAAGAACAGACCAAGATCAACAGGGATAGCAATGATAACAACAAAAACACTAATTTGTCAGCAATGAGACGTTACCTTACCTTATAAACATCATGACAGTCAATAATGTTATCAAAACAGGTGTAAAGATCATTCAGCAGGTTTACAATCTGTTATCAATAAGAATATTCGTCTCACCTTACCATCAAAATAACGTGTTGGAAAATCATTCTACCAAGAAAACACCAAGTCCTGATCATGAAAACAGAGGGTGATTCAATTTTAAAATATGAGAAAAGTTTGAGGGAATGGATGAAAATTTTATCAATGTCTCAGTTATTATGGCCTAATGGACACTAATTGTTGATGAAATAAAATCTCTCTAGCAATAATTTAATGAACCAATCAATACGAAACAACGTAAAAAGACAGCCCTTTCCACATAAGTTAATTTCTAAATGAAAACATAAATAAAGAGAATCATCTATCACAATGATATTTACCTGTAGTGGTTTGCTTATGGCAGCCAGTGAAGTGAAACCCACTATGTCACTGAAGAATATGGTAACCTGATCAAAAGATTCTGCTGTGACCGGCTCACCTCGCTTCAGTTGCTCTGCTACAACCCTACAGAGGAGGAAAAATTAGTCAAAACGCTAATTTATTTTAAAACAATTTCTTGTTGTTAATATAACGCTCATCACGCTGTATTTTCCCTTGCATGGTAATCATTTTTCAATAAGTGTTTCGTATGAAACTGAGAAAAACTAAAGAAAAATTGTTTATCTTCTACGAACACTACTTTATGTACTGAGGAATTTTACGATCTTATAGCAAATCATTCAGTTGAAATATGCTCTAGTACGAGCGAAATTGTAAAGATGACACCAGTCCATTTTTAATATAAGGTAAAGTTTTGATAAAATCACTGTCAACCGGAGTGAGTTAGCCAATCAGAAAACAATAAATGCAATGCAATATTCTCATTTGGATTAGTTTTATGTTCAAAAACATACATGTGACTGATCATTTTTCGTAATGACTTACCCGACTGAAGGCTTTGTCCTCAAGGGGGGGAGGGAATGGATCAGACGGCTCATGATTTTATGCAAAAGAAATATTTGTAAAAGTACCCTTTGAAAGAGAGAGAAGAAAAGAAAACAATTCCCCCTCAAGGGACTTTGTTTTTGTTTATTCTCGCAAAAGATATCGTTGCTATTTATTTCTGAGCAACCATTTCTTACCACGACAACCACCCCCCCCTCCCCATAATGTTCGATCTATGTGGACAGTGGCCTCTTTCTTTGTTTCAACTATAGCTTCCTTACTTAGGTAGCATTCTGTACAACAAAGCGTCCGTCTTCTGTTTCTCTTCTTGTAGTTGTTCAGTCCTTTCTCGCACCACTTCCTCCAGATGATCAGTGTATTTTTCCATCAATAAAATCATATTGTCCATTATGTTGATGTCCCTGTTGACAAAAAGACAGTGCAATGTACGTTAATGCTACATAGACAATGTTACAAAACTATTGCAATTATGAATTCTGCAAGTTCAGCTAAGTTATCTAGCACTGATTGAAAGCGAAATACAAACTGGTGAAGGTTAAAAGGCATCGAAGTTTGCGAATGCGCGAACCACAAACTTGATTTTAACCGTCATTTTTGGTACTTATTTTCTAATCAAAAAAATTCTTGTGCCATCTCGTGTCGTTGAGTATTTGTTTCAATACTTAACACGAAGTATCCCTGACTCGATCAATTCCCAAAAATGAGCTTTTCAGCTCAAAAACGCATTCGATCTTCCTACTAGAACAACACGTGTATGTGGCAGAAGATTTAGCGTAACGTGACTGGTTTGTGCTTTTACGCCTTTATGAGTTGATAAATTAAACTATTCTAACATTCAGTTAAGGTTGCTATGTTTAACACAATGTACTTACTTTCCATTGTTAATTCTCTTAATTGTCTGGAGAATATCACTGAACCTTGGTCTTAAGCTGGGATCTTCATCCCAACAAGAACTCATCATTTTTATGTAAAGGCCATCACCAAAGGAACTTGGAATCAGTGGACGGAATGGAGGAGTTTCTGATTGTCTTACTTTGTTGACAATTGCTGTAAATTTACAGAACAATAATGATGTCTTGTTATTGCATGAATATTAACCTATTCAACTCACAGTAATTGTCACTCATATTGCTGGATACTGTCAGACAAACTGTGATATTCCATATGCAGTTTATTGTGATTTAGGTGTCACATGTATGTGTTGTGTCATTCGTCCACATCTGTTAAGTTAACTTAAGGTAATTCCCTTGAAATTGTTCTACTATCAAACTTTTTTTGAAACTTGGCTTAATGAAGATTCATGATATGAACATTATAAAAATGAAATAAAAATATGGGGTCACCGTGCTTGTTTACGCGTCAGCAGGCTCCTAAAATGGGGTATTTTTACTGGTTGCGCGTTAAAAGTTTTAACCACCTTCATACAGAATTAAATCTTGGTTACTTGAAAGGCACAAAGTTTTGTCTTGGAAGTAAAGTTTTATTTATTGACATAAGCAGTATTGCTTCATTTAAGCCGTTTCTGATTGCCTGGTTGCGGCAACATTGCACTTTTTCAGGCAGTTCCGTGGTTAACTTGAAGTCCTCGCGTTGGCCTAATACACCCATTCGGGAACTATTTTCCAAAAAAAATTATGTTCTACTATCAAACTTTTTTTCCTTTTCAAATATGTTCTTTATTAGACTGTTCTTAGCAAATACCTGAAAAAAATTTCGCACCGTGCTCGTTTAAGAGAAAAGGAGAATTTATTCCGTTTTATACAATAACCAAATCAATGCGCTTTCTGATTGGTCAATCAGCTGTGGGTTATTGTGCCGGTAAACCCACGGAAAAATCGCGCGTCTTGTGAATTATTATATAAAAGCAATAGACCACAAGTTTTCTATGGGTTATAGGCTGATAAACCACTTGGGATGTTGGTAGAACACTCGAAGAATTCGTAAACCACTCGCCTGCGGCTCGCGGTTTACAAATTTTTCTCGTGTTCTACCAACATCCCGCGTGGTTTATCAGCATATAACCCACAGAAACTTGTGACGTCTATGATGACGCAAAAATCGTGCGCAGTAGGAATGCGCAATGCAATACTAAAGAATTACCTTAAGGTCGTTTGCGTTTATTTTTCCTGCGCATCCGTACTGCGCACGCAAATGCACTCGACAGTTCATGCATGAGAGTGCGTGCGCTGAGTAATAAAATGAACGATGATGGGGCAGGTGGCTATTGCTATAGCTTTGCCTGGATTTAACGATCTTGGACGTTTGGTGAATCCTATTTTTCTTTTGAAAGATCATTGTATATTTCGGTTTTCTACGTTAAGCGAAAAAATTAAGAAAATGTACCATCGAATTCCGTTCGTTTTGCTCTTTGTTTATCTGAGTGAACGCGAAGGTTTCAAATGCCTCTTAAAAGCTGAAGTTTTGTGAAAACGCTGAAGAAATTTGGAATTATTTATGCAACAGATTCACTTCTACAAAATATGATATTATCGTTTGCCTTCGTTGACTAACGTTAACCTTCGATATTTTTAACTACAAAATTTCCGACCCCTGTAGACCATGCTGGATTACAAGCCAATTTTTCTAAATCAGGGTAGTTTTCCACACGCTTTATATCTTAAACGTAGTCAGTAACCTCCTCTTTCTGCCTTCTGACCCAAGAAACTCATTGTCTGACTGCCGTAAAAGTTTTAAGACAATCTATTGACTGGAGAATTTTCGCGCAAACCTCCTTAAGACATACGTTTGGAGGACTACCTTTTTTTTCCGTCGGCATTAGACAACTACAACGCTACATTGCAGCGTTTATGCCTCGAATTCAGAAATCATCTCCGTTTAAAAACTACAAAAACAACAAACATGTTTATTCACTCGACTTCATGCTTGCTCACTCTATTGCATTCCAAAACAAAAGGCTACAATATTTACATAGATATAACGTAAGTGTGTTAACTAACTTCCACACTATTCACTAGACTCTGAAGGTGACTTGCGCTCAGTTTAACGAAACGTCAGTCATCAAAAACGGTTTTTTCAGAACTACCCACACCCAAACGATCACCTCCGGCCCATGGACATCACAAACATCCCTCAAAGTTAATTGACATTAAAACGAAAAACATTAAATAGAACGTACTTTTGGCTTCCATAAAGTCATTCATGCAATATGGAAGACCTCTAAGAAGAATTTCCTGTAAAATAATTCCATAACTGTAAACGTCCCCCATTTGTGAGGCAGGCGAACTCTTTTTTTCTTCCAAGTGCTCCGGAGCTCGCCATAATAAACCTACAACGTGACAAACAAATGTTTTAAGGTAACTGAACGGCCAATTTGCTGACTCACCAACATCGCATGTACAAGAGAAACAGAGTTAATTTGGTATTCACATGGTTGCGTAAGTCTTGGAAAAGCGCTCTAAGCGTAGGAATGGCGTTGAATAGATTAAAACTACCATCGTTATTATTATTGTTATTATCATTGTTATTTTGATGAAATCTGATACAGTTAGTGACAAAAAAAGCTGAGAGCGTCTTAAGAAAAGGACGCCTAACCCATTCTATTTCAAATGTATCTGGCTATAATCGGCTGATACTCCCCGTCAGCTAATTCAATATTGTGCGGCTGACGTGGTCCTGGTAGTCTCAGAGATAGAGAAAACCAACATTGTTTGGGAGGAGGATATGTTACCAAGACTTTCGAGAGTGGCATTTTACACTTTTATTGCCCAACGAAGCTTGTACATGTTAGGGTCCTCGAGTCTGCCGCGAATCTCATGGGATCACCATTTCGCGTACATTTTGATTAAGGTGGTGGTATAAGTTTAGCGTTACACACTCCATAATTGGTTTGAAGATGAGAAAAAGCTGGTGAATACTTACGATGATATTCTGCATCGAGGCCAATATACGAGTTGGCTTTCTGTCCTCCTTTAAACTTTTCTAGCCCGAAGTCAGTTATTTTACAAACCCATCGGCTATCTATGACACATTTAGAGGATCGAAGATCACCATGGCAACCAATCGAGCTTTTATGCAAGAAACACATCCCCTATAAAAAAACCAACAGGACATTATAGAAGTACAAAGAGATTAAAAAGACAGAAATGTTGGCGTATTCAATAAAATAAACGAGCGTTTGCAAAAGGAGGTGGACCCACTCACTTTTCTCATGTACTCAAAATTTAAGATATTATGCTGATTACGTCATGGAACAATAAGGCCTAAACGATTCACACCTCCAGTGTAATCTGAAGATATTGGCAAGCTGATAATATATCGTCGTGTTCACCTCTACAATGTCTTCTGAAAAACATTACTTAGCCGGATGTTTTTTACTCCTTGTGAATTCAATTTATCTGCATATTCTTACTCTAGCGACATCGGAGGCAAAGGACATTTGAAACATCCAGTCCAACTTCAATTTGTCGTTGTTCAAAACATCCTGAAAAGAGAATTTATGAGTTAATGGTCATTGGCAACAAAATAGTTTCACCACCGTTGAAATTTACTTTCACTGAGTTTTCCAAAAAAGAAAAAGAAAAACAACCTCAACCTAAAACGTAAGTAGCTGAGAGACTCCCTATTCACTATTGACTTTGGAGCCTTGCCAGTATAGCTGGTACATACCAGCTTCATTTCAGTACGCTCTTTTTTTATATTATTGAAAAGAAAGAAAGCAAAGAATAATCCTCCTAATTAGTGGGTTACAACGACATTACCTGCAAGCTTCCCTTGTTGCAGTATTGCGTTAGAATCCATATGTTTGGCGAATCTACGGACGCTCCAATAAATCGATTGATGTTCAGATGTTGGAGATCGTACACCTATATCAATAAATAAAAATGTAAAATTGTTGACTGACTGCATTAAAAGAACTTGAATAGTTGAGCTGGGAAAAAAACTCTGTAGAATAGTTGATTCAGTAAACTACCTTTAACAGCTACAATCAGACCATTTTCAAAATCAAAAGCAGGATGATAGGTATATCAAGTTACTTTCGCCGAAAGCATCAAGAGAGACTGATAGGTGATCTGACTAACCGTAATTAATGACTGCGCACGAACGTTTAAGTAATTTTCTCTTCTTCGTAATAGGAAATTGCATGTCCCTGTACTGATATTATAACCACCAATGTAAAAACATGTATTGGATGCACTGATGATGCCACGTCTGCTGATGATACCATGGGTGGTAATTTCGTGTAACCACAGAATTTTCTGGACTCGAGCTGCTTGACATCCAAGATTAAGCTGGCATTTGTAAACTAAACTGAATTACCTCTTTTAGTTCCATGAGGACTGCTCTGGACAGGTGGACGTGTGTTTTCCTCAGCTTCCTAACCGCCACCACAGTGGACTGCGAATCAGTAAGTGTATTATATAGTTCATTTTACCTTATTCTCATTCCCTTACTCACTTATTATTTACTTTATTCCCATTAGGGGAAATTTAGTCGGTGGCCATTTGCAACGCTAGAAAATGATCATTATTGCATTTACCTCATTTCTATGCAATATTTAACAATTATTCACCGAAGTTATGGAGGTGAACAGAGATGGGTATTTACCCCGCCGCTTCGCAGCTCAGCAGATATCCGCCCCTTTTACAGACCCTGAGGTAAATAGTTGTTTTGGTATACGTCACACAAGTTTAATTACTAGCGGACAGAAAAGTTCCTCTTCGCTAACCAAAGTGAGATGTTGTTTCTTTCGGGCTCCTTCGAGTAGAATAGCACTTTACTAATCTCCTCCGAGTTGAATAGTCGGAACGCGTGAAAACACTATTCACTTGTGTGCTATATATTAACACTGGACATAAATAGATTATACAGTAACTTGAAACGTCTAAGGTGATGATTTACCTCGACAAAGTTTGATAAAATCGTAACAAGTGAATGGTTGAAGTCTCAGTCGCTTCAGATATAGTTTTAAACTATGTTTGTCCAAATAGGATAGACTAATACAAACCTTGTAAATTGCCACGTTAGTAAACATCTGTCCTCGCAATTCATCATCATCAAAAATCTTCGAAGATAAACTAACATCACCAAAACTTCCGCTAAACATTGAGATCTGCCACGTGAAACACAACACATGAAATTGTTATAGTACTAATACTAATACTAATACTAATACTAATGCTAATGCTAATGCTAATGCTAATGCTAATGTTAATGCTAATGCGAATGCGAATGCGAATGCGAATGCGAATGCGGCTGCGAATGCTAATGCTAATGCTAATAATAATAATAATAATACCAATACCCATACCAATACCAATACTAACACTAATAACAACAACAACAACCACAATGACAACGAGAGGTAGACGAGGCTAAGAGGAAACTGTTCGGGGCTCGAGAAGGAGAGATTCTTCTCGGGATGCAGAGAGCCGTCATCTCGCACACCCTGTTTTGGATTGAACAATGGCGACTGGAAGTAGATCACTGATGCTGCGACTAAGTATTACTTCTATGCTTGTCACTTGTCTGTTGAAATTCTGCTACAAAGAAGATATATGTTTATATTATGGGCTGTGTTCTGCTGTGAGATGGGAGGTGAGAGCGGCGAGACAAGAAGCCGAAACATTGAAAAATATCAAGCAGCAAAGCCGTGGCCGCGGAAATGGATTTTTAAATTGGAGGGTTCACTACACTGTGACAGGGAATAGTACTTTTCAACTTCAACGCATCATAAACGCGGGAGACGTTCAAACAAATCCTGGACCAAGCAGCAGGATGAAACAACCGAAATATCCCTGCAAGGAGTACGGCAAAGAACGTTCGTTCGAATCAAGATGCGCTGCTGTGTTGCGACTGTAATTCATGGATGCATGCTAAATGCCTAGGTTTAACCAAGGCTGCCTTCAAGTATTACTTGGATTATCCTAACATCGACTGGACATGCTTATCGTGTAGTCTTCCCTTCGCGACCTTGGATTACCCGTTTGAAACAGATGCTAACATACAAGTAAATACAACTACAACTGATATCACGATGGAAGCGAGTTACTTTGAAAATGACTATGCTAATGAGGACCTTCCGAATTCACAGGTGGACTCGATTCTGGAAGAAAAGAAAAACAATCCAAGTGGCGCTTTTGTTGCGCATCTGAATATTAGTAGCATACAAAACAAGTTCGAAGAACTAAAATTACTGAACGATAAACTAAAAGCTCACATATTTATTGTATCAGAAACCAAAATTGATTGCTTGTATCCGGACGACCAGTTCAGTCTACAAGAATACGGCTCTATCACAAAGACAGAGCCAAAGGAGGAGGCGGGCTCATCGCTTGCTTTTCTATAGACATACTCTCTAAAAAACTGAAACTGCCGAAAGCCTACAAGACGCTGGAAGCTTTAGCGGTAGAATGCAGTATTGGAAAGAGAGAAATACTGTTCTTAGCGCTTTACAGGCCGCCTAAGCAATCCAAAAAGAATAATGACCCCAGGGGATCAAAGTATCAACAAAACCTTGAGGACGAAATGAACATTTGTCAATGGGCAAGCAGTGCATAGTTATTCTGGGTGACTTGAAAATGGACCGGAGGGGAAGACGCTTAGAGATCTGGAGCAAGTATACAACTTGACATGCCTAATAACTGAGCCTACCAGAGTTACAATGTACTCCCAAACGCTCTTGGACGTGCTGTTCACTAACACCCCAGAAATGTTTACAAGATGTGGAGTGTACAATCCCCAACTAAGTGACCATTGTTTGATCTATGGAAAAATAACTGATAAAGTTTGTAAGCACAAGCCCAAGACCATAACATTTAGGCAAACTAAGAATACTGACTTCGAATTGTTTAACGAAGACTAATTAATGCACCTTGGCATGTTAGTGACATCTTCACCTGTGTAGATGACAAATATGATTATTGGAGAGGACTCTTTGAAAATATTGCTAATCAGCATGCGCCAATCAAAAGAAAAATGGTAAGGGAAATGGATATCTCTTACATCACACAGGAATGGAAAAGTGATATGAGAAACAAAAGGAAGTATGCCAAAAAGTTGGCTGAAGACCGTACCACTGAGAACCTGGAAATGAAAAGGAAATATCGAAATATAGCTACACGAGAGCGTAGAAAAGCAATCCGAGCATATTGGTATACAAAGGCGGACGAACACAAATCGAGACCATCGAAATTCTATGACACGTTCAAACCTTTTATCAGCAACAAGAGCAAAGAATACGCCTTAAAACGGAGGGTGATAATGCCGTAAAGGATCAAACGGAAGTGGCAGAGATACTAGCCAAGTACTTCACCAATGCTGCACGGAGTATTGGTGGAGACCACGTGAATAATATCACGGAAGAGGACCATAGTGGTCACAGCATTGTTAAGACTACACGAGAAACCCACAAAGAAACCAATTTTGAATTCAAGCTCTTCACAGTGGCTGAAGTAGAACAGGCACTGGAAAATATTAATCCAAAGAAGTCCAGTGCATGGGACACAGGACTACCACCATAATTACTGAAGAATGTAGCTAAAGGAACAGCAGCATCGTTAACCAGCCTGTATAACAACTGTATAGAGCAGAGTACTTGGTCCAGCGCATGGAAGATGGGCGAGTGGACACCGTATTTAGGGAGGAGATCGCCAGGATGCTAGAAATTATCGCCCTACTGATCACCTCCCTTATAGCTGTCGACAAGATATTTGAACTCTTGTTGAGCAATCAGGTGACAAGCCATTATGATGAAACCCTGTACTACAGAATGACAGCTTACAGAAAAAGACAGTTGTGAAACAACCTTGCTTATGCTGATTGAGGAGTGGAAACAGGCTGTTGATAGTAAGCAACTGGTATCAGTGTTATCTACCGATATGAGTAAGGCCTTTGATTCCCAGTCTCAGCCATTCTCTGACGATAAAGAAACTAGAGGCTTATGGATTCGGAGTGCGATCACTCAGTCTTATGCAATCTTTTTTTGCGGACGGACTAAGTACAAATGTGTGACGTTACTAGTGACCGGAGAAAGGTGGAACGTGGATGGCATCGAGGATCGTCTTTCGGTCTCCTGCTTTGGAGCATCTACCAGAATGATATGTCAGCTCATGTTAAAGACGTAAATTTAACAATTTACGCTGATGACCACCAAATGTACGTCAAAGGAAGAGAACATGAAACAGTACGATGCAGAATGAAAACACAGGGCCAGCAAGCACTGTCATGGTATTCGAATAATTTTCTACTGGCCAATCCAGACAAGTTTCAGTCTCTAAACATCAATCCACGAAAACTCGATAAGGACAATAGCGACAAAACGCTGACTTTAAACGATCTCGATATAGCAAACACAGAACTAATCAAACTACTAGGAGTTCATATAGATGAAAATCTCAACTTCACTGAGTATATTAGCAAATTATGAAATAAGGCAAGCCAGAAAGTTGGAGTACTCTCACGTCTGCGGAACTTAATACCCTGCAAGGCCAAGCTACTACTGTATAAATCTTTTATACTGCCATATTTAACCCACTGTCATCTAGCCTGGCATTTTTGAAAATCATCGGACAAAAGAAAGTCAGAACGAATACAAGAACGAGCCCTAAGGGTAATATGCAAATCCCACACTGCTACTTATGAATAACTCCTAAGGCGTGCTGATAAACCCTCTTTATATAATAGACGGCTTCAGGATATCACAGTACTTATGTACAAAGTCAAACATGGTCTTGTACCTTACTGCGTTTCTGAACTATTTGTCCGCAAAGGCTCTACACACTCGCTACGGAATAGTGACTTTGTATTACCACATTTTGAAACTATAAGTTATGGCAAGCACTCTGTTAGATATCTCGGGCCGTTTTTATGGTCAAAGCTTACTGAAAACTAAAGGGATTCGCCTAGTTTACGTGTTTTTATAAACAAAATAAGAAAAATGAACCTTAACGAGATAGTAATTAACAACAGCAATTGCTGTAACCTTTGTAGTCAATACAAAAATTTTAGTTCTTAAATTTTAAATTTTATCTTGTACATAATCTTTCCCATATATACATTTTTTTTTAATTTTAATCATTTTCCTGTAAATATTTAATTTTCTATAGGTGTACCTTATTAGTGTCTCCAATTAGTCTACTGAGGCTAAACAAACTGACACTTAAATAAAGGTTTTACTTACTTGCTTACTTACTTACTTACTGAACATTACCCGAACACTGAAAGTGATGTGTTTAGGATAGCAGAAGAGTAAACAGAGACATCTTTAGTTCATTTATTAGCGGGGAACAGAGACATTTTTAGAAATTTTAGTTTATTTAATATTATATATAACATGTTACAATGCAATGCAAAACATGCAAAAAAAAATGCAAAACATGCCTAGTTTCTAGATAAATGATAGGAGTGTCTACCGATAGATAAAATTAGTAAGAAAGATAGTTAAAGCTTGTCTCATACTATACTTCTCCCATTCGGCGGTTTTCCTGTAAATTTCACATCAGCTGAAGCAACTTTCCATTGTTGGCTCTGAAGTGATACTTCGAATGCCTTCCTCCTACAAAAACGAAAGAAGTAATTACGTCAAAAAAACAAACAAACAAACAAAAAATTGGGCGCATGGATCAGTTGAGTTAAGTTTTAAAGTTTCCAAGTGAAATATAACAAAGGGAAAGAGATATCCTTAGGCTGCAGCAAACACACAATATTCTACCATTTACGGTATAAATAGTTAGTGTAAAAATTATGGTTTCGAACCCTGTTCAAATCCGCGCGGTGACCTGGCCTTTGAATGGCAGCGAGGCTGGAGATGACCTTGCTAAGATACAGACCTCTCTGTTTTTTGTCATGTAAAAGCACCTAGTTAGCATTGTAACAACTTGATTTAAACAACAAAAACAGTGAGGTTTGTATCAAAACAAGGTTACCTCCAGCCTCGATGGCCAGGACACAGAGCAGACAGCTGTAAAATGGTCTGTTAATATATCTGCTTTCCACTCTGCTGCATTAGTCATTGATAACTGGGAAAGACTCATTTTTTTCAATATAACTGATTTGATCGATTCATCGATTTAATAAATGAGCGAATAGCGTGTGAACGTGTTAATGAGTAATAAGCCGGTATTGGACTGGAACTAGCATGCAATGGAGGCTCATGACAGCGAATATATACAGCGGGACTTCTTGCTATCAAGATATGACTAAATCTTCAATTTTTTTTATATAATCCTAGTTTTAACGATATTTATTTATTCATTTTCTTATTTAACGTTTTTGTAGTATATTTATATATATTTTTTAGGTGGTCTGCCTTTGTATGGGGTCTATGACTCTTTGTAGACTATCCTTATGATGATGTTGTTTATTGTTATTAAATTGTAATAAATAAAAAGAGATAAATGTGATTTGTATTTCAAAAGACTCCCCGCATTAGCCTCATTTGCATGCTAGTTCCAGTCCAATACCGGGAATACGAATGTGATCTATTGACACGATTCAATGCTTACCTATAATACATAAGAAGAGCTCCCATACAAATTATTAGAGCAATAAACGCCGACAGAACGTAGAGAGCAATCTTCCAAACCACTGAAAAAATAAGATAGATACACAGTACATAGTAATTCTACCAATACTTAACAACTATACGCCAAATGTGGAGGTGGGCCAACGATGGATATTTACCGAGCCGCGAAGCAGCGAGGTAAATATCCATCGCTAGCCACTAGCACTGAAGTGAATAGTTGTTTTAGTATATACTAAAACAGTGAGATAATATACACCACAAAAATTAAATTGGATGATTTCTTCGCTTGTTACGGATACAAACCGGGACGCCATTTTTTCCCGAGTTGCTCGGAGGTAAATATTCGGAGTTTCACTAGCCAATCAGAGCGCGCCTTCATCGCTATCCACTGTTTTAGTATATACTACAAATATCTATACCACGTGAGCATTAAATCGACCATTTATCCGGGCGAAGAGATTTCTAGATGAATGTACGTTAATTTATAATGATGTTCATTAAACAAAATTCAAAATACGATGCTGTGTCTTCTTTTGGTTAACTTTTTTCGTCAACTAGTTAAAGCTACTAGCGCTCCATCCTGAATGTCGTTCTCTTATTGACTACGCTTCCCAATATCTATTCATGTTGTACAAAGTGAGTAGCCTGTAAAGAGGATTTTCAGATGAAGTTTTGAACGACTAGTAAATTTATACTAAAACAATAAGATTATTCCCTTTCGATTTGTAATTCGGTCATTAAGGCATAGCCCGAGTAGATTAGCCTTAACTAATTGCGGAGATGCCCCTGCCTGTAAATTTAATTTGAATATAATAAAGTGTATAGAGTGTATGCTCAATAGCTGAGTCGGGCTGCGCACTCGTCAACTATCACGCGATAGAAATCTCAAGCTCATATTCTAATTGTTAAACATAAAGCAGTTCTTAATAACTAATACATTTTGAAGGAAGGCCAGTTTTAATCTGTGAAGCAACGGTAATGACTAGCCTAGTCCCACGGTTGTAAGCTGGCCAGGTTTCTGCCTTCATTTCATACTCGTGGAATTTAACCACTAAGGCAACACTAGTGTTTATTCTTATCCCCTGGGTGGGGGAACTACCTGTCCAGAAAGGCTGGGACGAGATCTGTTGGTTTTGGCAGTCAACTATATTTGCTATCATAAGGTAAAGGGCAAAGTCTGCATACGAGCTAATGTGGCTCACCAGGCCTGAGCTTATTCCGGGTTCTGTACCATGAAGCGAAGCGATGGGATGCTAGTCCATCGCAGGGTTACCCCCAGCATCAAAGTCGCCCATTTATACACCTGGGTTGAGAGAGGCACCGTGAGAGTAAAGCGTCTTGCCCAAGAACACAACACAATGTCCCCGGCCAGGGCTCGAACCCGGACCGCTCCCTCCGGACTCAAACGCACTAACCATGAGGCCACTGCGCCTCCCACATATTTGCTATCATAAATATCGATAAATATTGAGCTCGCAGTGCCCTTAATTGTTGGCATTAGTAGTTTAACTGAGGACAACTGTACTAACAGCTTCTTCTAAAACAGATTTATGGTCATTTTCCAAAAAAAATAATTGATTTTTTACCATATCCCAAACGGAGAGAATTTAGGAATTCAGATCTTGAAAACTCATCCCACTCAAAACAAAGTGGAAATTAAAGATTGACCAAAATGAGACTTATCTTCACACCTGGAGAAACGCAGAATTCATTATCAAAACCACAGTCAGGTCTTCCCTTTGGAGCGTTCACTGTCCCTCCCGGCCAATACTTGTTGCTGTCCGTAAACTCGAGTTTCTCTGTATGTCGGAAGTAGTTCGCCACACGTTCCATCTTTCCATCGTGAAAGTTCTTCATTTGGAGACTCAGTGCTCTGTCACCATTTCCGTCGATGAAGACGGGCCCAGAAACTCCTGAAATTATAGAAATGATGTTCTAGCAAAACTTTGTTTCATATACGTTCAAGTGACGAGATGTTCGTCTTATCTGAATGTTCGAAAGGATGCTGGGACAACATTAGCAACTAGCATTTAGTACCAGTAAAACTAAATTTAAAACTACATTTATTTTAGCAAAGGAATAATAAAAACAGCAACAACAATAAGTACAGCTGGAGCAACAACTAAAATTATAACGGGTTAGCAACAACAACAAAAAATACAACTAATTAGAGCGGTTTTCAACTGAGTTTTGAGAGTAATCACGGAATTACAGCTAACTGATTGAATGACTTACAGACGGACAAACAGACAGACAGTCAGACGGAATAAGAGAAAGAAAGCAAAGGAAATAGAGAGAACTAAGAAACCGCATTTATGATTGTCAGTACAAATTAATTATTTTACGTTCCCTTTTATCAAGATCGAAATAGTTTTCATTCTGAGGACCAACATCTACCCTTATGAATGACCGTGATGATGATACGAATGGTTGACAGGCCAAACACGACTTCTATTGGTCAAGATAGGAAAACTTTGACCTGCAAAGCTTTGCTCTAACGAGTACGTTTTCCAAATACCTCCCTTTTCTGTATGAAGACAGACGAGGGTCTTAATAGATCTCTCTTATCAGAGGCTGATTTTTATATATCTTATAAGGAATTATAGACCTTCAAAGCTTCTGTTGGTCATGTGCTTCACAAGTTCTCTTCCATCTGTAAGGTTTCCTCCAAGTGATATAAGATCATGGACGGCGAGTGCGTACAATACGACAGCGTCATGAAGAAAACCAGCGTACAAATCAACCTAGAAAACAAGAAAAACTCAGACCCAACTAATAACACAAAAATGATAATTCAATGAAATGGTAATTTGATTATCCCGATTGGCGCTGAGGAGAAGCTATCTAGAACAAATGAAGGTAGTATCACTGACATATCCCGAGACGTGCAGGTTTCTGTTTATAACCGAACCCAGACTCCTAACGAGCCAATCACAAGCTTTGTCTACAGTCTGATACCCTGCGATATCAATTCACTAAACTGATATGGCCCCATTACTGGCTGTAGCTGCAAAACTGTATGTATTTATGGTCATGCAAATAAAACTAGTTGTTGCTGTTTTGTAGCCTTAGTTGGGTAACGGATGTACCTGTGTACAACTCAGGAGGGGGGACCCCATATAGAAAGGATATGGCTGCTCGTCAGAAATATTGAAAAGAACCCCCAAAGAGTTACCAAGATCCTGCTTTGTGGGCGTGGTGGGCGTATTCATTTTTTGGCTGAATCACTTATGTCCAGAAATGAAGGCTAATGAGATTCAATGCTCTTTATGAATAAGCATCCCAGAGTGTCATTTTAATATTAATTCATATTTGACAGAATTATGTGTGTTTTGGTGACTTTTTAGGAACGAACACACTCTGTGGAGCTTAACAAAAAGTGCATGCATCTCATAAACCTGCCGTTCTGGACATAACTGGGCTGAATACGCTAAAATGTACTGAGAAAGAGCCCACTGTGGATCTGAACAGCCTAAGAGATACCAAAGTCCCTGAAAGGTGTTATATGGGAGTCCCACTTAGGGTATATAGCAGTGTACCCCTTACTTTATCCTCTGGATGCATATGATATCCAAGGCCGGCAAACTCTGGCATTTTTTGTCGAACCTTGTCCTCAAATCTCTGATATTCTTGAGTTTCAGGAATATAGTTAGCAATGTCCATGACGCCCTCAAATGCTTCGCAAGCATCTTCGTCCCTTCCGTCGTTTCCTTTACAGTTCTCAGGTGTAATTTCAAAGGTGAAGTAAGCATATTGCGAGGTTATCATGTCTAAGTCAAAGAGGCTAAGCATTATCTGTCGTATGGAACTTCCATAACCAACGAGGATAAAGACTGGAAAACCAAGATAGTATGCAGTAAGAAATATATAACAAACAAAGATATGAACAACCTTAGAAAGAAAACCGTGCAATGTATTAATAAAACATGACAAGACTGGAAGTGAAGTCTCGTTTACAATGCCATATGAAGTAATTTCAGGGCATTTGCTTCTGGGATGAAATACACACGAAAAAATTGCCATGTTTGCGCATTAGGTATTTTTCAAGCTTAAATTTAACGAGCATTAGCTGTGGGCAATTGTTGGTGTTGGCACACAGTTGTTAAGAATATTTCGGATTGTGTCGGCGTGTTCCAGAGTTTACGTATATGCTGTGTTGAATGAGTTTGTTGACATAAATGTCGCTGATGAACTCGTCATTTGCGCGAGTAATCGTTTCTTGAGCAAGGACGTCCATTAGAAGAAAAGCCCTCAATGTAGACCAAATCCCGTTGTTTTTTAAATTGATCTTGCGTAATCTTATCAAAATTGTATTTTGCAGGCAAAAACGAAAAAATAATTCTTATGTGAAAATAAAACTCTAACAAATATTTATTTTATCTATTAGCCAGCCACTAAGACCACTAAGATTTCTTTAAAAGATGTTTATATTTAGCAAATTTTCATGGATATGCATAACAGTGCAAATGCAGAACGTCACATTGTCTCATAGCCAAAGGGTATAATATTGGGTTATTTTACGGTTCAGAAAAAATTATTATAAAATTAGTTTACTTAAGAGAAACTCGGTGTTGAAAGAAAGATTTGCTTCCATGAACTCATTGGTTAGAATGAGCAATGAGTTTATGACTTATTGTGTCTATATTTGCATATGCCTTCAACAATGTCATTACCACAGAGTCAGCACATAAACATTTTACGAGTGCTTTTGTTTCACAATTTCCGCAGTAATTCATTCTTTGTCGTCAAGTCTTTTGAAAAAGAATGGATAGAGACGCACGAAAGATGAAAAACAATGGTTCGGTTGGAGGTGCCTGCGAAAATGGTCTCTTCTCTTCTCAAGTGACGCACTTTTTGCATGAAAATTGACGTTAATTATTCAGTGTGGAGAGCTTTTTAAAATTACAATAGACGCAAAGTCATGCTAGGTTTTTCATTCGCTCCAATAACAAATCACATTTTGCTTCTTTCAGATATTATATTCGAAATTAAAAAAAAAAAGATTTGTTCACTTCTGTCATCAATTTAGTTCATCCGTGCCTTATGTGGCTATCATGATACCACGTATCTAGTTGATTTAAAAAGAGCCCTTTGCTTAATTCATAAGAAAGTATAAGGTACTTGACGACCACCAAAGCGACTGATATTGCTGCTCTAGATTTCAAACAGTAGGATAACAGCTTCCAATATTAGATCAACTTCAGGAAAAAAATGACCGACGTAATGAAACAAGACTGTAATCTCATAAAAACATCCCGACAGGGATCCAGAAATAAAAACTGCAATAATTAGGCTGACTCTGAGAGATACAGACAATGATACAATGCATGTAGGCGGAATAATAATCTCATGCAGTTGTATTTCGTGAGAATGACTCAGCTGTTCTAAGTATAAGTGATGCAAAACCCGATCCTGTTAAAAGAACAGTCATTCTTCTGCCAAGGAAGTGTGTTGAAACTCAAATCTTTCAATAATTTACAAGTTTTCAATTAACCTCGAGAAAACATACTTATCAAGGCATCATTATAACTGATGCGACCCTGGCGCATTTAAACCTGGAATTTTACTTCTCTTAATGCGATAGAAATTAGAGCGCGGTTTTTGCCGCTAGAAAACGTCATTTCCTCTGTGAACAAATCCACCATTTCCTTTCCAAACTTCTACTGTGCTGCACGCAGCTTGATGAAATGGGATGAAAAGGCAAAAAAAAAGTATCTACGATATATGTAACAGCAACTTGTAACAATAAAATTTCGATAAACTCGTGTCTTAAAGTGTTTTAACTTTATGTCGCTGCGATTCATTCGCCTTCTATGTCGATGATGCCCTGTCGCGGGATAAACTTACAGCTTTGTCATGCAGATACCACGAAATATTAACTTACCATGGGCCACTTCGCTTGCAGAGAGAAACATGCTCCTGAATTGCTCATCAGTAGTAATACCAGGGCTGAACACTTGAAAATAAGACACAGTGTATTCCCTGCTTTTAGCGTTATCGATTTCATCTTTAACAAAACTAGCGACTTGCGACCAGAGGCTTTCCGTAGAAGACAGGATCGCAACTCTGTCCCAATTGTATGTTTCCATGATCTTTAGGAAAAATTTTCCGGTCTGTGCGTACGTACCAACGGTTCGAACAAATGTGGGATAGGAAATTTTATCGGAAAGCGTAGCTTCTGCACAACCAAACGATATCATTGGGTTGTCCCAGTGCGCGGCTAAATACCCTCCCGGCATACAACCAACCGAACAACCCGGTCCAAGAAATGCATGAATTGGTGGTTTCTTCGCTTGTAAGTCGGCCATGGATCTCAGCGTGGCTCCGGTGTCACATTCACTATCTCTCCAGTCGTAAGTCAAGTTATAATCCGGTAGCAGATTCAGGTCGTTCTGTATCGTGTCGAAGGCAACAAGCAATGCGGATGCCACTCTCGGTCCAATAGGCCAGGTTCCATTCCACGGTATTAATGCAGCAAGTCTTATTTCTTTACTCGTTGCAGGTCGTTGCAGTTGGAATTGGAAAACCGTCAGCATCAGGGTAATCAGGCGCTTCGCTGTCATGTTCACAGTTGCAAGCACTGGCAGGAGCAAACAAAAAAATTCTGAGGTGTAAATTGATGTCGTCCTAGACTAAGTCTTAACCTAAATATGCCAAGTGTTTGTGTTTCCATTAGACATGATCCGGCCCAGCGAGGTGCTGGCAGCTTCCTCGTTCAAATGACTGAATTATCAAGTACTGCTTTCAATTACATAAATCCTGATTAAAACTTTCCTTCCAATCATGGAACAATAACAGCAGCTGTATCAGTAAGTTTCCGGCAAACCGAAAGTGCTAATGAATACGAATGGAGCGCATGACCCAATTAATTCACTTCGCCTTGTCAATTTTGGTTGTAAATTGGCTTGAATTATTTAAACACAGGAGTAATTTAAATTCATGATCAACGATAACTTTTGCAACTTTCATTTGCCTTCAACATCCATGGAACGAAGCTGTTAGATTAGATAAAAATAACTTAAACTGGCTTTAGAAATAAAAAAGAAGAAAACAAGAATGAGAAATAGGTTTGTTGATTATAATAGAAGCAACGAAAGGTAGATTTAAACAACCGGATCAAGTGAAACTTTGCGAATTAAACTCACTGGTGCAATTTGGCAATTAATGCGAACACCTGCAGGTATATAAATGGCTTAAAGACAGTTAATTTTAAAGTCCTTTTTGGCCGAGAACTCTTACGAAGATTTGACTATGTTTTAGGAAAAAAGTTTAGTTATTAGAAAAACTGTTCATGTCATAAAAATGGATTGGAGGTGTAATTGCTAGCATATTGATGATGTATTCTTACTTGAACGAAATTAATATACTGTAAAGGGAAAAACAAATATGGAATGCTTTTGTTGAAAATAACATATAGCATATTCTGTAAACCTAATGGTCAAGACGCGAGTGCAATTTAGAGTTAATTTAAAATGGGTTATTGTATCACAGACTGTACTTGTCAAATTGTTGGCACCCACAGGACGAACGTAATTCAAAGTCTTCACGACTTGAAGTTTCAACATTGCAGCGAATTATATGCTTTCTTTAACGTTTATACAAGGACAAAAAGGAAATAAAAGGTGATACATGAGTGCTTTCACGTTCGTGCGAATGAAGTTTGAACGTGACCAATTATCAAAACGTTTGTGGTATTCATTTTCTACTGTCAACAGACCATCACAAATTAAGCCCATTTGGTGTTTAGTCTGGTAACTTCCACCCACCATTCAAGGCTTTTCCGTATGATTTAGAATGAAATACCAAAAATATATGCCTTTATGGAGGTTGCTCATGAACAGGTGCAGATTTCAACAAAAATAACAGTGCCCAGTTTACAACTTATCGTTCGGTATTGAACGGTGACAAGCAATTTTTTGACTCCATTTCCACCTAACTGGGAAAACACAGTGTCCAATATATATGTCACTGTTGCAGTAAAAAAAAGCATCGCCGACTCCTGTTATAAGTAAGTTAGTCAGAACTACTTTCCTATATAACTTGGTATTTCGAAACTTATTTTCTTAATTGCACAAATCACACGAAAATCATGGCGATGTTTTTCAATCAGAACTAATTTAAGTTTATTGAGTCCTTTGTTTTACACCCGCGTTTTGACATGCTAATAACAAGGTTCAGTTTTAAGATTGTGCTTGTATTTTATTGAAAATTGTTCGACAGAAGTTTTATACAAGTACATATAAGCATTTAGGAGATGATACATGATCGAGAAAACACTTGTGTCTGCTACACTCTTCTTTTATAAGAATGTTGTTTTTCCGGCCCAGACTGAATATTCTTATTTTTTCTGCCGATTTTAGGCTGAAAATATTCTTGTATTATTCTTAAATTATAGCTTATGACATTTCTGTTTTAGAATTTATTGGAGCCAAACTGCAGGCAATAAAACCTAGTGCTGTTTTTGTTTTTGCTAGGTTTTGTTATTTAAAAAAAGAAAGAATTTGTCATAATTGTGCTAACACTACATGTATATTACATGTGCCGTTCATCGAAATGTCACGCGCGTTGAATATTTTTGAAAATTTATATTTCGAATTTTAAGCTGTATTCGATACTCAGATTCGTGATAGATTTAGCAGAGAAGAACAACAAACTAATGGCTTATTCGTAGGTGAAATAAAAATTCATTAATTAGTCGTGTCAGAGAGATTATATGTTTCTGATCGTACCTGTAACAAAATTCTTGATCGCGATTGGTTCTCCGCGCGCCTGTTTGTATAGGTAATCATATGGTTTGAAGTGCAATCTGGAATTAAGTTGCACCTGTGACTTTTTCAAAAAGCTGAAATTACACGAGCTGCTTCCGCAAATTGCAATTTCAGCTATTTGATAAACTCACAAGTGCAAATTAATTTCAAACGAGAAAAATAATGCAAACATGAAAAAATTCGCATGGCAGAAAATGCTGGAATATCGTTCTTTTTCCAAAGTTTCCACACAAATATTTTCGTCATCATTTTACGTGATATCATTGGCTTAGAGAATTTCCTATCGTCACTCAGCCAATCAAAACCCATAATTATGAAATCTTATTTGCACTAGTGTTAGACTTGAACTGCACTGCACACAGCCAATCAGAATCTAGTATTTTTTATGTATATTTTTGATCACGTGGGTGTCCAATTACAGGTATCCAATTTGGCCTTTTTGTTCTTAGTTATCTGTGCCATTCGCACGTCAATTACTAGAGTTTTACATTTTTTTCTTTCTTCCTTTCGCTCAAAAGAAGTTCTCAAAAGGCATTTTTAATTCCGAAATTTGTTAAAGACACGTTCAATTAGTAATTGCACCTCTTATGCACAATTCAGGGAGCAAGCAGGCCCAAAAAACTGAGTCTGAAACACAGCGATAAATTTGACAAGAAATCTTGGTTCACGTTCTTCAGGCAACGATTTGATTATTTCACGTTGTTGTCATGCCGATTACGGCAACGAAATGTAGCAAGAATTATAACCCACTGACCTTCTCACTAAACTTCTTGTCCAGCAAAGTTCCCTTTGCCGTGGCCGAACTGGTTTTCTTAAATGAAATTGGTGTTGTAAAAAGATCGAGCGTCGGAGAAAGTGCGAACACGATTCTTACCACATCACTGAGAACAACGCGGAAACTTGTAACAATTCACAATTCGCTTGACGATAATATTGCCATTATCTAGTCGGTAAATAACTCCTTGCGTAAATAATATCAACACCAGAAAATAGATAGGTTAGCTGTGGTGAAAGTAATTTAGATCATAGACAGTTTAGATCTTGTTGCTCGTCGGCTGTACTCCCCAGCCTGTATGAGGAAGATTTCAGGTTCGATTTCTGTTCACCGAGAACTTGAAAACGCTTTGTCACGAAGCTTGTGTCACAAAATGACCTATATTTTTCTTTAAATAGCCAAACTAAGCCAACCTAACCTGACACATACAGAAAAAAAACCTTTCAAATTCTTCACTTACCGTAGAGCCAACTATCTGAGAGTTTCCCTGTATCATTATCAAGCTCCTAAGTTTTACATTTCGTTTGATTTGATTCCGATTTGGGAAAATTCTCTTGTCCCTCTTTGGAAAACTATCTGTAAAGGAAATTAGCAACACATATCAATTGGCTTAACAATGATATATTGTTTTGGCCCCTAAAAGTCTAAGCATTTTATCTCGAGGACAATAATCAATATCTAATTTCTCTAGTCTCGACGTTACGTTACTGTCGTGCAACTGATGGCATATTCAAATCTAAGAAGGAAGCTGTCCTAGGTAAGCGCTTTAATAAAGAGAAGTGTCACAAAAAATGCTGAATTTCCCATCTACTCTGAGGAACAGAAGAGACCGAGGCAGCTTGTGGCCTGAAACTACTGATTTTATAATCATACGTTTTATTTTAAAATGAATATCACTCAGCATTGTTTCTGTCACGAAAGTTTCGTTTGTCATCGAGTTCAATCAACATTTAGTTAATTACACACGTGCGAAGGACATTTTACATTCCAGAGCATTGATTTCGTAAGCTTGATTGACATTTAACCCTCGTGATGAAATAATTGTTTTTCCAGCTTAAATAACTTTGTAAATAGCTTTTTAACAGTGTGTATGATTAAACGAATCAAACGAACAACGAGTGTTTTCTTCTACGATAGTTTCTGTTGTATTTCTTATTTTTTTATGGAAATTGGGAAATACAACAAAAACTTAACTTATCGGCATGCTTGAAAGGCCAACGCACAAATGAAGTCGGTGTTAGTTGTAAAAGAGGTTGTTTCGCAAAACCAATATGTTTATATTTATGAATTGCATGATAAAAAGAAATAAAAGCCTGAAAGCGCGTATTAGTGAACGGATGTGTTATGTATGGTGTTAAGCGGGCAAGAGTGACAAAAATGGATTCAGCTGTTATCAGATAACATTCAAATAGGTGGCTAGGGCAAGTTTAATCTGCTAGAAATATAACTATGGTAGCAGCTCATTTGCATACCCTAAATGGTCTCGTATATTTCAATCAAGACAAACAAGTGTTTGCGTGTTCTCTTTTGTTAAAAAATAGCCAGAATAATGAAACTCTTTTCTTTAAAATAAACGTAGAGACGTGAAAAAATCCACGAACCCTTCACGAATCTTTAAGCCCCTGTGATAA
>CM042746.1:37152415-37170910 GCA_022496165.2 Catalaphyllia jardinei | reverse complement strand
GCTACGGCGCCAACTGACGTAACACTAGTAAATTTAAAGACTAAGTTTCTATTTGGTATGACTGGTATTCAACCGTCGGCACTTTTCCCGGACTTTTCCAGCTATTACAGTCCCCGCCAAGAGAATATAAATGTGCATGATGATAATCTTTTGTCTCTGCTCAAACCTGCTCAGTTACACTAAGAGTAAAATATTTTTCCTTTCCCGGCCTTTCTTCAAACAATCCCTCATGCCCCGGCCAAACAGACTTGCAGGTAGACGTAAATAAAAACCTGAATCTACGTGCGAGTCCGTTTGGCCAGGCCTTGCGTGTTCTTGTGTTAACCTGCGATGACTTGAGCTCATTTTGGTCGAGATCAAATTTGCACGCAAACCGACGGAAGTTTTTCAGCGTTTGGTCGCCCAACCCAAGTCAACGCAAGTTGAGTGACACTTAAGTTGAGCGCGTGAAATAGTCATTGAATAGTGCGTGATTGTTACATTACATTTTGGCTGCGCGGGATTTTGTAATGGTACGTTTTTTGCGACTTGGGCAAACATTTCAGGAAACTTACCAGTCCGCCAACGCCAAGTCTTTGCGCAAGTTAACTTGCGGCTACTTACGCCGGACTACTTGTGAGTCCCCGTTTGACCAGCTCTTAAGACTACACCAGCCTCTCTAGATTTGAAGTGACGCAGCGGCACCTCGGAAACAAACTGGGAAGACAACCTCTTTCCCAGGTTTTCTCGTCTTCTCGCCCTACCAAGAGCGGAAAGATAAAAGAGCCTCGGAACGAGGTTGACTGGGAAGACACCTTCACCGTGTGCTTCCCTCCACGCAATACTGTTTGGTAACTTGCAAAGAAAGACGAGAAAACTCTGGAATAAAATAGTTTACTTTCTATATCTCTTATATATGCACAGTGCACTGCAAAATTATTGCACTGCAATTTTACATGTAGTTACATCTTCAAGTAAAATACTCTGTGTTAATTTTTTATCTGTCACATTTATCGTTGCAAGTAAAGCTAGCTAACTACAAGATTTCCTAGGTTTATGGAATTAGAATCACTCTCAAGAGCAAAACCCATTTTTGGTTTCAAATTCGCTGAGCATTCCTCATTCCCCTACATGGGAGGTTGCCTTAACACGAAATATTCCAGTAGCAAAGAACTGACACACCAGTTTTCACCAGCTTTTGACCGTACTTCTTTGACTGGCCAAAAAAGTCAGACTCTTCTAGAGTGTTTCCACGAGGGCATACCGAAAACGGTGTTTCTAACCTATCCCATGACGAAACGCCAATTTCGACAGAATAAACAAAAAAATCCCTCACTCTGAATTAGTTGAACTTAATCGTTACGTGGTAACTCAGGTTTACTTTATTAACAGACATCAGCTGTTAAGTACATCACCATCACAGTAAACTCTCGTTAACTTGCATTGATTCGTAGGAGAAATATACGATGTCCTAAAATAGATCTTTTTTGATCAGCGTAAAAGTGGCGTCATGTTCACATAGTTAAGATAAGTGATTTTATCTTGCTAGGTAACTAGTTTTGTTGTTTACCTCTTTTTTCAGTGTTGATCAGCCGAAGTTGATCCTCGTTGGAAAAAATATGGCAGGTTGACAATTTACCACAACACCATGCGAACCTTACACATCCCATAAAATACAAGGAAAGCCACATTTTTTTGGCAATAACTGTCCTTGTGCTGTCGACAAGGTGTAGAAAAGTATGCTAGATTTGAAGATTTCAGAACTCTTCTGTACGTTTTAACGAGCGTTGTTAAAGTTTTCGTGTGTTCAGAATTATGGACAAAATGTACCAGTTTCCACCTGGTTTCCTACATAGGATTGTTCTGTGGGTTACAACTGCCACGTAGCACTGAAGAGCTTTCTCAATAGAGTTGAAATAAGACGCTGTCCCAAGAGCCTACTGTATCAAAACAAGAATTCATACATATTTACTTTCACGTGACGTTACCGTAATAATTATCTTTAGGATTCACTCACGCCATATCTTTGTCATTAAAGGTAAACAGAAACGTTGTCTTGATAATGTATAAGCACAGAAGCAAAAATAGCTGGGCAGGAGGCTGTCTGAATTACTTAAATTAAGTTAAAAAATTGGAAACCTCATGAAGTAGGCTTAACAATTCATGAATACAAAATGGCCTGTATTCAGAATTAAACTAGGGGAATAGGGTAGAATAAAACACTTTCCTTAAGATAATGCTTTTTCAATTTATTTCCCTACGAGAGGATTACAATAGCAAACAAGCCAGAATTTACCACTTCAAAGTTCTCGCTTGTCAGGATCAGCCTTGGGCAAGATTGGGGGCAACTTTGCCAGGTCACAAAACAAGGGAAGGGTGCGATTGGAGACTTAGATTCCTTTGAAGACATTCGCGTTGGTCACATGACTCACGAGAGTCACGCGACAAACAGGATGCTAAACAACGCACGTCCGTTACAGTATTTTCACCTTGTTCTGATAACTCAAGCAGTGTCATGGAAACTATTTGTGGATGAGGGCAACATTGCAATGTACACTTTTGCCTGGTAACAAGCTTGGGGGAGTCGTGAGGGGGTTCTTCTAAAAGTCAACAAGGGCATAGTGAGAGGGGGGTCCTACAGTGTAGGGTGCCCGTGCCCCCCCTCCCACAAACAACCTACAACAGATGGAGAAAACAACATGACAATCTGGTGAGTACTCTCACACTGACACAGTGTGAACCCCTTTGAAAAATCTTTGCTACACCCATGGTCAGATACCTGCGGCAAGACCATGCAAGTGATTTCGAAGTGGTTACCTTAAATTCGCAACTGAGTGAACCTGGCAAATACCTGTGGCTGATCTCAGATGATTTGCCATAACATAATGACAATCAATCAGTATAAAACTTAGGTGGTTGGGCCCATTTGTAGAAATCTGATGTTGAAGAAAACAAATTGATTCTAACTGGTGATTGTTCACTAGGAAAAGCACAAGCACTTCAAGCTCGTTATATGTCAGCAATTACATACTCAATGTTACTTAAGACGAGGTTATTTCTAAACAGCAGGTTAACTGCAGGAATCCTTCAGAAAACATACCTAATCAATAAATATAATTATTATTTAGGGGCTTATTGAAAGATGAGTACAAGGAACACCTTTTTCAAACGAACGCCTAGGGCCTGTTCACATGGAAGTGGGGGACCTCGCAGAGGTGAGATACCTCACCTACCTGTGGTAAAGAAATACTTCACATGCAACCCCGGGGATACGGGGTGGGGTTCAAAATGCAATCACTCGGTCGCTAAGCACGCACATAAACAAAGAACCATTGTTTGTTCCCGATTAAGCTGCTTTTCGCTTTAATGTCATTGTTGCAGGCAAAACTTTAGATTGATTTTGCTTATTAGCCTGACTATCCGATTCCACGCTTAAGTTTTCACCAGCACCATCAATTTCATCAGCGTTTTGGCGGTTTTGAAGGTGAAATTGTCTTGCTTGAGTGATTTGATTACCCCGGTTAGGCAGGTTACCCCACTCCGCAGCTTTCACATGGAGAAAACTCACCCCACTGAAGTGGGTTAGCCGGACAGGCTGACCGGGTAACCTGCCTTGGTGGGGTACCCCACCTAACATGTGAATGTGACCAAGAAAAAAAAGAGATTGTATGGATAGATTGGTTACCCCACCTAGGCGGGGGACCTCACCTGCCTGAGGTCCCCCACTTCCATGTGAACAGGTCCTTAGTTACTGTTTCTATAAAAAAAAATTGTTTTTAGTACAAGTCCTTTGTTCCCCTGTCTGATAGGGGATCATAAACAAAAACAATTGCAAATAATGATGAATTCATTGTAGTTGTAACTCAAGCTCAGTACCGTGACTGACTTATAATATGTTGTTGTTTGATAGCTTCACATGCCTGCTGTCCACAGTTTGCATTGCTTTCTTCTCTTCTGCTAGGTCCTGTCACTTACATAATTACTATGAAATGTCTTGAGGCTGTGAAAATGATAAAAGGGAATCCTGTTAATACTGATTATACATGTAGAGATGTCAATACACAAGTGTAAGTCATCTACAATTATGTAAGGAACATTTCAAGCCTGGTTACCGGCTTGCAAAAGAATGTCATGTCTGATAGCCTGGGACTAGAGGATTCTAGCCTGACAGGTACGTGAGGGGTTTGGGGGAAAAATTTTGAGTTGAGCAAGCCTGGAAACTGGTTACCCAATAAGTTGATGTTGGTCTCTATGAACTCTACAGGTGTAACCACATGATGGGAATCCCTCACCCTAGTCGAGACAAACAATATATACAACAGAACACTTTACAAGCTCCACAAGCTGTTTAATACATTCTGAGAATATACTATCACATACACATGCACATGCAAAGTTCCTGTATTTATTGGGTGGTAAACATTAACAACATCACGTAGGAAACACCAGATATACAAGGGTAGGATCTTCATGTAAGAAACTCAGGATATGACAACCTTGAAAAAAATCTTGGATGTTGTTTACTACGCAAAGACTCTTGTATTGTCTCCAACTGCCTGTTACTGGAAATAAGATGCACATCTTAACTGCAGCTAATCAGTGAAAACTGCATAGATTTCTGTGGAGCTGTGTCATTTGAGTTGAATATGAGAAGTAAATTTTGGGTAGATTCATATTATTGAAGTGTTGACACAGGTGTTGAAAGCCCTGAAGTCTTATTGGGACGGGGTCTGAACACTTCTGTCAACACTTCAATAATATGAATTTGCCCAAAATGTACTTCTCATATTCAACCACAAAGCACCAGTAACAAATGACATTCTTCTTAATTAGTTATCAAATTTGCCCAACTTGTAACATAAGAAATATACCTGACTGATTTCACAAAAACATGCTGCTTGGTTTTCACCTGGATTCGGGTGCATCCAGGCTAAGCTGGTGACTTTAAACCCAGGGGGGACTCTGTCAAGGCCAGGTTGGGGACATGGCCTAGGCACTGGCCTATCTGCTGGTGAGTTGCCAGCAGCCAGCTGCCAAAAGCAGGGGGGAGGGTGTCTTGTCCTGATACCTTCACTGAGCTAGACTTTGAGTTTTCAGTATTAAATAACTTCTGTATTACCTGTGTTTCTGGGTATTTTACTAACTTGTTGAACCTTGTTTAAGGGTTCTGTGTTGACATGGCCCCCTGCAGGAGTGGTCCATCCCATGTGCAAGTGTGAGGGGACAATCTTCTAGCCAGGGTGGTGGTCAGATGAATTCTGGCCGGCATGACTGTCTTTGAGTCAATGCAGGCATGTTTTTGCGAACATGGTCATATATATAGAGAATTGCATGTTGACATAACGGCAAGAACTCACTAACAACAGAAGCGAGAAATAACACTGATTACAATTCTGCAATCAACAATGCAGCTGAATTTGCTCAACGACACTTGATTAGTACACGTACCTCTAAATCTCTGGATGTCGTCGTCTGGCATTCATGAAGAAGTTTGCAACTGTTCCCCTTTCAAGCCCAAGTTCTTCTGCAAGAGCATTTTGCATTTCTCTTGAAGGCTTTTTAGTTTCCTTGAAAATGGCAAACAGCGCTCTTTTCTGAGAATCAGTGAAATATAACCTGGACTTTTTGGCTGCTGGGCCAGGGAATTCTTCCTTTCTAGCTTTAGCATCAAGTTCTAAAGCAGCTAAAATGACAACAAGAAATAAAAAATCAAAATGTACAATCACAAGGTGACTTAGCACTTGAAACCACATTCATTATCGACATTCTTAGCCCATATTCAAGAAACAAGAAATTCTTTTCCAGTGAACCTATTATGGACTAAATTTTGTTTGGATTATGTGTACATTTGTAGGAAACCTTAAGAAATATGCAGGTAAGTTTGATAAACTTCACTACATGTTAAGGTGACTCCCTAGTAAAAGAACCCGCCATAGATTTCCGATGAAACTTGGTATGCTGTTGTTACAATACAAGGAGATGTTAAAAAAGTAATAAAAAGCGGGGTTACCGTGCTTGTTTTCATGCCACAATGCTGACAAAAATGATTATTAAGGTGACTTTTGGTGATCTCTGTGTACAACAAAGAAGCGCCATAATGTTCCAATGCGACGTGTTATATCACACAGAGTTAGACTTTCTTTGATTGTTTATTCATCTAAGTCCCAGAAAAATGGCTTTAAATATGCTCCATTATTAATATACATTTTTATCCTTTAAAGGAAACATAATTTGGACTTACTCTGTTGGGCCTGTTAAGTCTCTATCTGTAGCATTTATTTCATTTGCCAAAAAAGGCCATAGATTTCTGCCAATTTTTTTTCAGTTATTGAGTATATTGTTCTCATGGAATTTATAAAAGAAAAAAGGGGGGTTAACATGCTTGTTTAAGAGAAAAAGAGCATTTATCTTGCCATCAAGCTTAGTTTGAGGGAAATCTCTTACATTTTGTACATGTGCACGCTAATGACGCAACAATCGTGCGCAGTAGGGTTGCGCAATGCAAAACTAGGGAATCACCTGAAGTATCAGCTTTGATTTATGTACATTTACATGTACAGTGCATAAAGGCCTGGACACATTTCGTGTAATGACTTTTCACTTGCGTGTACCCCCCTGAAATTGTTAAATGCAATTTTCAGAAGTAGAAAGAGACTGTACTGAAGATTAAAACAGCTCGTTCAACAATTTCAGGATGGACACAATGCAATTTAAACATTGGAAGCAATATTGCACACAATGTTGCACCAACTGTGCAGGCCTCAATAAAGGTCAGGCTCTTACAATTGGATTCTGAACATGTATATTTTTAGCACAAAATGTATGTCTAGTGGAAGTATTTTCTCATGGATATACCAGTTCCATGCATATATATCAATTTTAAAGCTTTAATAATAACCAACCAAAATAGTCATAGTTTTTTTTATCAACTTTTCAGAGCTCTCCCATCCCAAATGGAAGTTTTGGACATAAATGGCAATCAAACACTGCATGATTCAGCATTTTATTACATCCATTCACTGGTTATCCTTACAATCTAACTAGTTCTTTATTCATGAATAAAACTGTTTATTGTTCTATATTGCATTTATTTCAAGGCAATGAGAATGGAACACTAAAAAAACAACCAATCAGATTTCAAGCCTATTTTAAAGTAACCAATCAAATTGCAGAAAAATGAAAGACAAGAGCCATTGTAAGGCGAATTTTGCAACTTTTTTGCCAGAATATTGTTTTTTTCCAAAACCTGAATCAATTAAAATAATTCCGATAAACAAAATCATGATATGCTAGAAAGAGTTCTTGTCACATGACATCTCAATCGTACTGTTTGGCATACTAAATGAGATAAAGCAGTGTTCCAGATAATTAAGGGGTCTCAGGTCAAAAACCCGACAAGATCACCTACATGACCCGACAATCTGATACAAAAATTAATAATGATTTGGTGGAAATAGTGGGAATTGACCCGTTGGAATTCGTCATTGACACCCAGCCCTGAAAACATATCTGGAACCCTGATAAAGTGTTTCTGGTTCCACTTTTTTTTAACAAATTATTTACTGGATCAATAAAATAATCGTTCTCACCAATCCTGTATTCCGGTGATGAAATTACGGGATTTCAAAATAAATTTTAGAGTGGTAATGGCCAATCCCCTCTAAACATGCTTGTAGGGAATTATGGTAGTTGCAATCATCATGTGGGATTGGAAATTTCTTTTGATGAATGCAATGACTATGATTCACTGCAGGCACATCTCATGGAGAGAATTCAGCAATGAGCTTTGAGTCATGTAATTTTGGTCTGAAGTCATACTTGTGATTTCAAATCGAATGAGTGTGCAGGGTGAGTTTGATTTTGAAATCAAATGTATGCTTTCAGACTCAAGTTCAGTTACCATTATAAATCATTTGCAGTTTGGCAGAATTTAATACAAATTTTTGCTCCCAAAGCAATACAGTTTGTATCATTAGAACACATTGTCTGAAATGAAGACCTTACGAAAAAAAGCACATTTTAAGGGTAAATACATTCATGAAATAGCAAGGCCAGCTTAGATCAAAATTATCCTACGAATCCAAAATGCAAGAAGTTATAGGTAGTTATTGTACGCTGATTCCACAGTTCAAATATGAATGACACTGTATTTCATATATATTTCACATCATTTCACTCCTCATGGGAGATATGAACTCAATAATTTGACCTCGCTCCCAATGTGTGGCTTCACAGCTCAGTTGGTAGAGCATCGCACCAGTATTGGCACAGGTCACAGGTTCAAATTCGGTTTAAGCACCAATTTTATCAGGCTTCTTCTTTCCAGTTGCTTAAATTGGAAAATTTACTGCAGCGATGATCACTCTTCACTTTCACCTACAACTGCAGTTCAAATAGAGTTATTTCATAACTTCACATCATTTCACTCCTCACAGGAAGATATGAAATCAATAAATTGACCTCGCTCTTAATGTGTGTCTTCATTGCTCAGTTGGTAGAGCATTGCACTGGTATTTGTGGAGGACACAGGTTCGAAACCCATTGAAGCCCTAATTTTTTCAGGTTTCTTCTTTCCAGGTGCTTAAATTGGAAAATTTACTACGATGATTATTTTTCACTTTCAACTTTATTTACAACAATACAGTGTTACAAAAAATAATAAGAACAACAACACATCTTGAGCCAGGAGGCAACCTCACACTCAGGAGGTTTTCAGTCTAAAAAAGTTGAAAAAGTATACTGTATACAAAATACAATAAAATCTTAAGATCTAGTTTATAAAATAATAAAAAAATTAAAATTAAAAAAAATGTACTGCACAAAGTCTATGGCTGCTGAGTAAACAAAGCACTAATATCAAAATTAAATTATTGCCAAATACCACAGAATAAGTATCATTAAGAGCATGTATAGCGCCTTACCTTCAGTTCTCAGTTGGGGAATTCTCTCTACCTCTGGTAAGTCTAGCCACTCCTTCATTTTACGAAATATCTCTCTTCCACCTCTTAGTTCATTCCACGGTTTAGGCTTCCTCAATACATCACTTAGTGTCCCTTGAGATCTATTCAAAACTTTGCGAGCAAAAACAGCTTGTGGTATAGAGTATTTCTTGAGTTCATTCGTTAGAGCCTCGGCAATTTCTTTAGTGTCAAGATCATCAAACCTACTAATATTAAACTCGGCATCTACTGCTACTGGTTGTTGTGGCGACTGTCTAGAGATTTCTAACTCCGTTGAAGAACTGTCGGAATTTTGACTATCACTTCTAAAGTGTCGTCTGTCACACGGGTCCTCGACTTCTACATTACTGCCAGAACTGCTGTTATCCTGCGTTTGCGAGGCAGCGATCAATTCGTTTATTTGTTCCAAAGCGACTTGTTCCATGACAACAATTCCTCGAGCAGAATCGAGTGAGATACCCTCTGAAACTACCGTTGTTGTGATCATGGAAGACTCTGGATCCGTCCCATTGTGGTTTGTGCCGTTCTCGTTCGTTGTGTCCCTAACGCTCTCGGAATTAGCAAAATCACTAATCTCTGTCGGCTTCAACGGACGGTCTTCGTTAACTTCGTTTGTCATGTTTGAATGTTCGCTGTACATGTAAGGCGAATTCAGAGGAGTTTTTCTCTGCAGGCCTAAAACTTCTGGATGCAGCGTCTCAACACTGATGGCAGCCTTGGAAGGCCGAATAACGTTTCTGTCGTCGTTGCAAGTGGACGTGTTGACTTCCTCCGATGCTCCGAGCGCTAATGGATCCAGCTTATCCACATCAGAATCGGGGCTTTCGGGCAAGTTTGACAGAGAAGATAATGAATTTGTAGACGGATTCACATCAAAATTCATCCCAGACAGTCACGTCCTTAAAACCACCTTCACTGATTAAAATATTTAAGATAGATTATAGTCTTTGTAGCTAAAATGTCAAAGAAAACCTGAGAAAACAGACGCAATTATTTTGTACCGAAAGCAGCCGCCATGTCTCCTAGTTGACTTTGCGACCACTCCTTGTTGTCTGCCATTATTTCAATTCGTTTGTATTTCACTTCCGGTTGTCTAGAACAAACTACAGAGCTGCGTAAAAATCTTATAAAAATTGTCTTTATAGGCCGAAATAGCTTATTAGATTTAACTTGTATAATGTTGCTTTTTTTCAGAAGATGAGGGCATTGCGCATCCCTACTACGCACAATTTTCGGTTATTAAATTAGCGCGTGCACATACGCAACGAAAGAAATTTCCCTCGAGCTAAGTTCGATTGCGAAATAAATATTCCTTTTCTTTTCAATGAGCATGGTGAACTATATTTTTTATCGCATAATAATAGTGTACATATTATCCTCTTAAATTTGAAATAGTTTTAAAAATTGTATCTAACAGGAGCGATTTGGAAAAACATTTTATCAAAAAGTTAAACGCTAAAAAAACATTTAACATTAAAACATTAAACATTTTTTAAAAACATTTTAAAAGCAGACGACGTTTCGGCGTTACTCTACGCCATTATGAAGTCAAGATGGTAAAAGTTGAAACAAGAATATATAAAAACGTGAAACAATAAAAATATTTGTGTGTCCTATGGGTATAATACCCAAAGTAAGACAAAACGAACAATGAAAAAACGAAGAAGCGAAAGAAACGAAAGTGTCAAGTGAAAAGTTTGGCGCGGATGGAGTCACTTTGGGTGTTGAGGGAAGGCTTGATGTCCTTTATAAACAGCATCTCGTATATTAGACAATCGAACTTGCTTCTGCATTTCTTTAGGACTTTAAAGAGGTGATCGATCTTTGCTCTTTTATTGTCATGTTGTGTTTCAAGGTGTTTGCCGATAGAAGAATAACGGTGTTCACTAAAAATTGTATCGGAAGGAAAAAAAAGATATAGGGGAAAGAATGCAAAAAAAAAAAAACCGTACTCTGGAATGCCAATTAAGTACGAGTACGAGATTGAGTTCGAATCTCAAACCAGTCACGTTTTCCAGAGCCCTCGCTCTTCATGTTGGTTTTAAGGGTAGCTCATGGGATGAAATACGCATGAATTGAAAAGCCGTTCTCGTACTCGTACTAAATCTAAAGTCCCCTAGTTATGACTGTGAAAACAACGACTATACGAATGCAGGAGCCATGTTAGGAGCCTGCAACTCCCATAATAAGCCAACGCAACGGCATTTTTACAGACCAGTCTATTTTTAGATGTTTTTCCCGCGAAATGGGCCAGTTCCAGTCTACATGAGCACGCTTCGGTTAGGTTTTAACAATGCGGCCTCACGCGTGAACATGTCGAAATTATTTCGACATGCCGACATTAGTCCGTGCTTGTAATTGCAATTGGTTACTGAGGTTCCCGTAGGGATCTGAATTTAATATAAATTCAAACTAAAAATAGATCAGTCTGTGAAAATATGGGGAATATGGGGTAGTTGCAGGCTCCAAGTGATGGGCTCCTGACGAACGCTTTACCTCCACGTCGTTTTAAGTGGTGTCATTTTTCGGCAAATTTCATATGATATTTTTCCATATGCTCGGCACTTTCTACCTGTCAGGTTTTTTCCCAAGTATTACTTTAATAAACTATGCTTCCAGCCACCGCAAAATATAACTTGGACCGATGAATAACGCGCATGATTAGCACGAGTACAGGCATAGATTTGGTAAAATTGGCCCATCACATCACATCATTTTTATTGTGATTTTTGAAACAGTGCTTGGTAGAGAACATTCAGGAAAAGTTACAAAGAATTCATCGGTAACTTTAATTTCTGAGGAATCACTATCTATTCTGAATACGAAATTAAAAGGAAGTAAGTTTCTAAAGAAACTGTGGTGCTGAGTCGGTGGGGAGTATTACAAGATAATTTGGTTTTATCGCCTGGGTTGATAATGTAAGTTGGCCACTGTAAAGGGATTCGAAAGCTCTTTACGGTGCAGGGCCAATTCACACTATCAACCTAGTTGATAGAACCAAATTATCTTAAATACGAAAAAATTGCTTTGGTCCTGCAGGAGAAAATTGCTCTTGGTGGCTACTAAACATAAGGGAACTTAAGCACTGACGACGGCGACGCCAGGGTCGACGCCTAGTAAAAACTGGATTTAAATTTTACTCTGGAATTTCGTAAGTAGCTAAACCCGTTCAGAGCGCAAATCTGTCCAAAAACGTGCTCAAACTAAATTTGTAATGCTAGTGATCAATTCCGTGAGGAAATCCAAAATATTTGCCGTTGTGGCCTCGGTTCTCCAAAATACGCAAACCTTGGTCATTTCACGTTGTTGTTTGGCAGAGAACGGCAACGAAATGTACAAAGAGTTATAACGCACGTGCACAGCTTTTGTTTTGCTCATTAAACCTTTTGTTTAGCGACGTTGCCGTTGCCGTCGTGGTTTGCTTAAGTTTCCTATAATAATGGGGGGCCCGCGGGGGGGGGGGGGGTACGGCAAGGCCTTCCTTCTTCAGAGTGTTACAAAGAAAGTGTAACACCCTGAAGAAGGAAGGCCGTGGAATCCAAAATATTGGAAAGTATATTTCCATACTGTTTAATCAGCCTTGCTTATTTTATGTCTGAGATAAGACCAACCTCGTTCCCAGAGTCTAAGGTGAGAGACTCTAGAACGAGGTTGTGAGAAGATATGGGCATGGGGACGAGGCAGTAACCAATCATTAAAAAAAAGTTACAAAATTGGTTCTGTTGAATTTAAGTTTCGTTTTTGCGGTATCTTTTGTGATCATTGTTGTTAGATTGTTTGCAGAAATTGGCGTGTTTACGATTTTCGCGGTCTTTCAATAGTTTAATTTGCAATGCAGTTTTGCAACTAAAAATTGTGTTGTTTTTGAGACAATTTATGAACAGAAAAACGCTATTTGTGGTAACTTGAACTTGTTAGAGTCATTGGTATACCAACTTTATAATGATTTATTCAATGCTACGTTTTCGCCGTGTTCGAAAGCCATTAACGATAAATAAAACATAAACAATCTTGTACATCTATTTTATGCTGGCTAACTCTGTACAGATCTTACATTCTTATAACCATAAACAATCTCTATCCATTAAGCACATCTCTACTATCCCTCCTGTGAGTGAGAGACAGTAGGTTCAGCGAGATAATTTCTTGTAAACCAAGTACAGAGAATGACGATACTAAATACAGTGATTCGTACAGTGTAAGTTTCCACCTGAGGTAAAATATTGTAAAATACCATGCAGTGAGCACACGTGGAACTGTTCCAAAACTGGATATGCTTTTCAGAGGTCCAAGCTCTGAACTGATCATCCTCGTCGCCAGGGTCTCCGTTTCCTTTAATCACGTGGTCGGCGAAAGGTATCAATAGGCTTAAACGGATAGCACTGGGCACGAGAATGGGACCGCCACGGACACTTAAAGCCCGGTTTCTCGAAGGTCCCGAAAAATGTTCGCACCCAGAAAGCCATAGGAAAATCTCAAACCTCATGATCACAGAGCTGTTTTGTTTGCACATTTTTAATATGGACTGAGGTTTCCTTCATACAAGAAGTAGGGAATTTAAGATAATCACGACGGCAACGGGAACGGAAACGTCGCTAAACAAAAGGATTAATAAGCAGAACAATGGCTGTGCACGTGCGTTATGACTCTTTGTACATTTCTTTGCCGTCCTCTGCAAAACAACAACGTGAAATGACTAATTCTGCTTTGTCTGAAGAACGTGAACTACGACGGATAATTTTTTAAAATTATATTTTGAATTTATTGCGGTGTCCCAGATTCAGTTTTGTGATACATAATAATAATAATAATAATAATAATAATAATAATAATAATAATAATAATAATAATAATAATGATAATAATAATATAGATTTAGGCCAGCCTAAAAGCGTAGCTCCGGGTTGTTCAGTGCCCAATAAAGCTAACTCAGGAAAAGGTAGAATTTTGATTTGAGTTTTGTAACATTACAATGAGGTCTTCTGTTTATTTATTTATTTGACTTTCTGTTTTGAGAGTTATAATCACCCTATTACACAAAATAAAGCAGCAAAAACATTTGTATAGAAGAAAAAGTTTATAATTCGAATAAATTTTAATCCTGGACTTGCGTTAACCGGCTTCCAAACATTCCTGCCCTGTTTTCGACAAATTAACCTGACATGAGCCCGCGATCCAATCGAAAACCAGCACTTGGTCAGCGGTCAACTTTAACAAAAAAGGTGTTCTGAATAAGCTGTAGACTTGAGCCCGCGATATGGTCACGTGATACTGGTCAGCAGATACCTTGTTTTGACAGGTGTCAATTGATCATAACAGGGATATCCAATATCAAAGAAATACACAGTAAACCAAGGTTACATGTCTCTTTCAAGCTATTATTTGGAGTATGGCCGCCATGTTGCGCGACTCCGTCTTCGTCGTCTTCGTCTTCGTCGTCGTCGTGCGTAAGGGCCCACGAGCAATGCCGCTAACCATGATCACCATGAGAAAATCAACTCATGGGTTTCCATTTCTTCCCTATATATGTACGTATGGGGCTCCGCTTGGCGGCCTCTCGGGTCGCCGGAACTCCACTAATAATAATAATAATCATCATCATCATCATCATCATGACATTTCTACAGGGTAGACAATTCTACATTCATCATGAACTAACTATACAGATGAACTAAAAATGGGTTTGCGGACCCGAAAGGTTGCCAGGGCTTTTGATAAAAGGGCCCCTGGTCTCGTGTCAGCAGAAAACCTATTCGGTTCGATTTTTTGACTGGATCCATTTGGAACCGGTCTCGTCTGGAAATAGCTTCAGATGTGGGCACCGAACCAATGATTTGTACTGCTTGAGTCATCAGCGCAGCAGGAAAACGAGCTGTCGATGTTTTCGTACCATCCAAAATAGTCAGCATTGAAAACAGTATTTACATTGATAAAAGTTTCAAAGAAACATTTTCCCAGGCTCAAATCATGATGAAACATTGTACCACTGTCCTGCCACCAGGCTACAGTACAATGCGAGCAGTTCCGTCCTTTAACGCTTATGTAGTCAACCATTCTGCAGACATTGTGCCCATCAACGTTCATTAAATTGACCTGACAGAAATTGCCTTTGACGTAGTCGCGATAATCGAAAACATCCGTGGGGAAATTGCAAGTTACTCGCCAGTGGCTCGACTCCGCCATCAGCTCTTTCATCTTTTCCAACGAAAGCCGGTAAGCTTCCCAATTAGGGTTGCTCGCGTTTAATGGCGCATCGCTAGATAACGGGACTCTCATTAACTGCTGTATTTTTCTGTTGCGGAAGCTTTGTGACATGACTAATGTCCATGCCCAGCCGGACTCGGAAACTAAATCGCAAAATACTCTGACAGGACTGTCCCCACTATCCCAGATGTAGTAAAAACCAGAGGATCGGGCACCGCTTCTCATTAAATCCAAACAACTTCTGGGCAACTGAGGATTAAACACACAAAATTGGTGGTAGCGAGAATTTGGTAATATTCAGAGTTTTACTATCAAGAATTTTACGCAATTCACAAAACAATTTAAAATTATAAAGTTCTGAATAAACCCTCATGTAAAGTAGAAGATTAAGAATTCCACACCTTAATAAGTGGTTTGAACCCTGGAGTATCAGTAGTTCGTATTGTGTGATCTTCCGGGTGAGTGTCGCTCTGAAAAGAAATATCTCTCAGAAGATGACCTGTGCTCAGGTTGTTCGAAACGTCAGTCAGAACTACACTCACCCAGAAGATCACACAATACGAACTAATTCCAAACTTTGTCTAAAAGTTGCAGCCCATTAAAAGTGGAGATGAGAACATGGATTAACTGTTCGGAGAGCATATTACTTAAAAGTCCGTTCTATGAGCAGAAACCGAAAACTGAATTCAATAACAATTATCAGCCTCTGCGACCATGCAAAACATTACGGGTTTTCGCTGCGTGAAGACATTTTTAGCCTCTCAGATGAATTCTAAACGTACGTAGTTCAGTATTCGAGAGGCTACTATGATAAAAAAAGAGACTGAAACCAGTTGAAAAAGTACGATCTCCCGGCCTTACTATCCAAGTTATACCCTGTTGAGGGCAAAGTAATACCATGTATTGTGTCATGATCAGTTCTCAGTAAATTTCGTTTCGAGCTATCGAACTGCTCCCTGCTTTAATGATCAATATGCTGCTTAATTCTCATTACGTTCTATTTCAGTCTTTTTTTTTGCTGAAACAGCTGCGTGATAGGTCAGACACTCTACCATCAATCTGGTTTTTAGTTTCGCAATATCTACTTGCAAACTGGAGTAAACTAAAAGTTGCATTTATTTATTTTTTTGACTCGCTAAACCTGTTGACCAGATTTAATAAAATTAATGTTTGTTCTATAGTCGGCTAACAGTTTTTGAATAAAGAGCAAGGTCACAAAAACTATATTAAAACAACTTTTGTTAATTATAAAATTATTCTCTAGCCTCTTACTAACCTCTTGCCTTGTCAATTTTGCAAACAGACTCCCTTCCAAACCAATTAAGTTTGCTTCAAGATCTCCTTCGTTATTATTTATTTCGCAGAGGCCAAGTTCCTTAGTTGTGGGATGATAATTGTACGATTTACATGAAGGATAACACAAGCATTTGTGCGCACAGGAGAGAAATCCAGAAGTTTCAAAGGATGCTATAACGTAACCAGCCAGAGCACGATTATACGTGATAGAGCCTTGCGCTTCCCGAGAAAGGTGGTCCATACCGAGACAATGAGAAAAAAACAACATCAAAAGGGCTGATCGAGCGATTTTGGAGATTCGCATTTTTCGCGAAATTAGTCAGTTGTTGGGCAAAATTAAAGATCTTACATTTAACTATCCAAACAGTAATCCCGAGCGGAGTCAAGATCAGCGAGGAATATGAATCCAAATTTGGTTAGCGACAAGATGGCAAACATTTGTGAATTGAAATAATTGGTTAGCGCCCGAAAAGTAATGACATCTACGCAAATAGTTTACTTATTATGCAAATTTAACTTTTGGGGCATAATTTCTATTTGCTTAAAAAACGATTTGCAATGTCTTTCCGTTTGTCGTTGTACAGGTGAGAAACAAAAGTAAACCAAAGGCATTATAACTCACACTTACACATTTTGTCTTTTTTAATAGTTTATTGGTAAGAAGAATGGGAAATGAAGGCTATGAGAGTTTATCCCTCGACATAGGCCTTAACTCAAAAGTGATCCCTCCTATATTCTTTCTATATTACCAGGAGCCATTATCAGGGACGGAGACCGTAAGCGCGCGCCATTTCTAGTATTGGGGTTGGCTCCATGATATGGGACAATTTTTCTATTTTTAGAACAAATTGCGCCATCGCCTGCAAAACACGCGCGTACATTGCTCCGAGGATTCTCGCGGATGTCGCGCAGGGGAAAGGGCGTCCGAAATTTCCGAAATCGTTTATGCTTTTGGCCCACAACTCAACGCCTTTATGGGTGTTGGGATTTTGCTTAAGTATTTTCCAAATAAGTTGCTCCAGTTTGAGTGAAGACCGTGCCGAATTTAGGTAGGTCCCGCTTTATATCGCTGAGTTGAGTCCCGCTGCTCCTTTTACAAGAACTTCACATTAGTCCAATCACATATGAAAAAGATTAACAGCTTTTCCATAACACAGAAAAAAAAAAACTAGTTGGATATGTTTGGATATAGCAGCGTTTAGGTCCAATAAGTGACAATAGGTTTATGTCTGTAGATGCTGCTTAGTTTTGTTTGTGTAAAAATCCAATAAACTGTTTGTTGTCGATAAATAAGAGCGCTCCCTGATGCGTGTTTTGCACAGCTAGTAAAACGTGACAAATTGGACTGCGCACTTTGGTGTGAAAACATATCTAGCATCTCTAGTTTTTGCATATGTTTAAGGTTGATTAATGTTTGAGAACATATTAAAAGCTTAACTGAAAATATGTGAATACAGCAGAAATAATCAGAAAAGTTAACCAACTTGAATAAAGACTTCGATTGAGTCAAAACTCCTTGTCGATTTTATTTTTGCAGTGTAAAGTTTCACTATATGAAAGAAACACACTTGATGTTAGTAGCCTTTTGGAGAACGATGGTGAAAATTGTTGTAGTATCTCAACACAAAAGACAACGAAACAAATCTTTTTCACGAAAACACCGACTCGGACTTGAAAGTGCACGCGCTGCACTATGCAAATGAGCTACTCGTACGCGTCAGACTTGCCTTTCAAAAACTTTTGCAAACTCACCAAACGAGCAGAAACAATAAGAAACTATCAAAAACAGGTTTGGGCTATGATTAAACCTTTCAGTGCCAAGGACGTACTTATAGATTTTACTCTGTCTAACAACAGACAATTTCACTCGCCAAAGGGAAACCCCTTGGCACCGAAGGGGTTACGCATTGTTTGGTAAACTCACAAATTAACTCGTTACCGGAGTACACAGTTTTCTTAGGAGTAGGAATCGCGCGAAGTTGACGTGATTACCCGTGGAAATCATGCTTTGCGGTCATACATGACATGATAACCCGTGACCTTGAGTGTCCTTGAC
>CM042746.1:37123424-37137415 GCA_022496165.2 Catalaphyllia jardinei | reverse complement strand
ACTGAATTGATTTCCAAACCACCTGTCGAGTGCCATCAACAGACGTTCATAACCTCACCTGTACCTCATTCGGAACGGTCAGGTCAACGCGCAAGGCCCCTAGTGCTGAAATATCTGGAGCAGCTGGAGTGTTCCCCGGACTTAGATCGATCTATGCGAATGGGTTCCAATATTTAGTCAAAACGCATGTTTCGTGCGACCACTTTAAGGCATGTGACCTAATCTGTGGACTTTTTGGCAGAAATGTGAAAAAATGGACTTTAATGGATTTGTGCGTAGGGGTACAATATTTAGCCAATCGAACCTTTTCTGAAATCATTTAACTGCATCAGACGTTAATAGCCTCACCTCATTCTGAACGGTCAGGTCAACGGCGGAGGCACCCAGTACTGAAATATCTGGAGCAGCTGGAGTGTTCCCCGAGTCATCTGGTATGTTCAATGCTTCACCCTCTTCCAATTTGGTCTTAAGGCTTGCTTCCTCTGATTGTAGAGCAGGAATAATCACGTTCTTGACGCGCGTAGGAATACATGTTAAGAAAACGGGCATACAGTAAGCACTTCAAATAGAAACGATAATGATAATGATAACTAGTGGTAATTACGATAGTACTGAATAGAGAACAGTCCAAGTAGTAATCGGGCAAGTAATTTCGAATACGTGCTCGCGTCTGATTTCAATATTACCAGCAAAAGAATACCTTTGAGTTGTAGGATCCCAATTCCAGTTGTATCCCAGATCCCAATTATATGCTAGCGACTTCGACAGAATGATAACGTTCCTATATTATCTTGTGTCATTTAATTAACATGTGGTATTAAACCCACTACGAAAAATTAATTACGTTAAAAGGTATGTTAAATTGCTTGTTTAAACAGTGGGAAAACAGCAGTAAAGACCCCATCTTAGTGTGCCTGATTGACGTGCAAATGGGATAGGTGTCCATTTCCCTTCGACAACAATTATTGGCGCGCGCGGCAGCAGAAATCGAAAATTTTGATATAAATACATTGATGACAATGATGATGATGAAGAAGAAGACGACGACGACGAGGGGGAGGAGACGTGTGTTTTTACCTTGCCTGGATCTGTCAAGCCAAGGAACTGTCCCCTGTTCAATGGCTTCCACGTCAATTTCTTCTTTGGGATGCAACACTTTGAGGCCATTTATGCAGTCCTTTAACTCAGCCTTGCTTACTGTTAACTTGGCACGTAAACGAGTTCGCTGTTTGCTGGAATCTGAATACGATATCGAGAGTAGACAGTTTATAACGAGACGCATAATGAAATAGATTGGTGCAACGCTAACGTAAATGACTTTTGGGTGAGTTTTTCCCTTCAAAAGTGCCTCAAGTTTTTGCATGTGCTTTTTAAATAACTAGCTTTAAGTAGTAAAACATCCCTCTGTTTCACTTTTTGTGGCTGGTTTGCACATTCTGAGATTATTAAAGACCATCACAACAGTTCAGAAATCAAATAACAACAAACTCCCAAATTTCTAAGTCTAGCGTATACAAGTTTTCATCAATTCTCGTCCCTAATGTAGCCGTAGGGTTAAAATTTTGTATACAGAAGACGTCAAAGACAGGTTGCTGGATTTCGTTTTTACCCCTTCTCTATTAACATATTCAATAAAAAAATCTTGTTATACGAGATGGCATAGCTCGTGAAACACGATTTTCTTTCTCTTTTTTCATTTTGGGAACAGTAGGATGGACTCAGTAATCGACCCTATTCAAAGTAGTTTCAAATACAATAAAGTAGTTGAAAACGCTGCTCTACAGGAATATCAGGTCAGTGGTCTGGAAGCCATAAAAAACGGCACTACAAAATTTACAACGTATTCAACTAACCTGTAAGTTTCCCAATATTCACGGCCAACTGGGCAATATTGTAGTGCAAACTATCAATTTCATCTGCAAATCAGACTGAACCTTTTGAACTAGTGAAGCCTCACCAGATAGGAACCACAGCATCCCAGGATGTACCATCAACACGCTTTTCCTTAAGATCTTCCAGGACTTTCCCATTCTCAAGTGATTTCACCTTCTCAAAAAACCTAGGGTACAGCTTTTTAGCACACTGGATAGGATAATTGCTTCTACTTGTTGCCTCAATCCGATCTGCTCCTGTACTGACACTCGCAAGGTAGGCTTCCTCATCAAACCTCATCTCTACTACCTTCTTCCGAGAAAGTTCCTCTTCTAAAGTAAAAATAAGATGCGAAAATGATACATCAGACGTTTTATAAAGCAATTAACTATTTTCTTTAATAAAGGCCTCTGACACCTGTTTAAAATAACTATGTCAACCGCACCTAACTGTTATGTGAAAAACAAGCATTGATAAAAGTGTTACTTTTTTTTATACTGTTGTACAAGATTAGATTCTGACCAAATATATTAACACCTCTCACCTTTTGCAGCTTCTTGTACATGTAAAATCCATTCTTCAAGATTGATGTCAGAAACACCAACATCTTCCAAACATTTTGCAATTCTTTTCACCAACAAGTTTGATGTTTGTTTGTCTTGGACGTCTAAGTGCATGAATAATAAAAAGTTATACACACAGACAAAATATCACAATGAAAACATGTATGCATAGTTTGAGGATGCACACATATGGACATTAGGCATGCATTATCTTGTATTTTCACATACTTAGATTATAACAAAAACTAAATTTCAACACAAAATCATTCTATTTCAGCATGAACTTAGTTACCAGCAATAAAAAATACAATACAATATTTATATAAGAAATTAAAATGTAAAATGATATTTACTTCTGTTAATATATACAATAATAATAATCATCATCATCATCGTCATCATCATCATAATACTGTAATAATTATAATTATAACAGTAATAATACTATTAATAATAAGACTTAACCCTTAACAATGTGTATAAGTAGTAGAGGGATGGTGGTATAAAGTTAACTGAAGCTTAGAGACCTAAAATCATAATTGTTCATTGAATAAAAAACAAACTTACTAGGGAACAATGCATAAATTATAACCAAAATTTTATTATAATAATGAAAACTGAAATTCAACAACAGAACAATCCAAATAAGTACTATATAGTTGACAACAAAATTGATAGTGACCTCATGGCTTAATAAAGACTACTGATAGTATTGTATTAGAAACAGTACATCTGAAAGTCTGTCTAAGTCTGTCATGAGACAAAGTAAACAGTGTTTATCTTGATGAAAGTGTATATGAAATAATTCATATTTGAACTGCGGTTATAGATGCAAGTGAAGTATGATCCTCGCAGTAAATTTTCCAATTTAAGCAATTGGAAAGAAGAAGCCTGAAAAAAATCAGGGCTTCAACGGGATTCGAACCCATGACCTCCGCGATACCGGTGCGATGCTCTACCAACTGAGCTATGAAGCCACACATTGGGAGCAAGGTCAATTTAGTGAGTTCATGAATTGGGAGCAAGTTTGACCTTGCTCCCAATGTGTGGCTTCATAGCTCAGTTGGTAGAGCATCGCACCGGTATTCGCGGAGGTCATGGGTTCGAATCCCGTTGAAGCCCTGATTTTTTTCAGGCTTCTTCTTTCCAATTGCTTAAATTGGAAAATTTACTGCGAGGATCATACTTCACTTGCAGTGTTTATCTTGACTCACACCTGTTACATTTTTGGACTCTTGGTGCAGAGCACTTTAGCATGGATTCAAATAAATGGGTTCTCGAAGCTTGCCAATTTACAATAACTGACTCCATTCTTCTTCCCCAGTCAATTGCCTGATAGTCTCTAAGATCTGTCCAACCACGTAGAAGGTTGTCTGCTTCATTTAGAAGAAATTCATAATTACCTAACAAGGAAAAAATAAAAATTAAAAAAATTATATGCAGCCAAGATTAGGCAGAGTATGTGTTACAACAGATTGGGCGAAATATATGTTGCTGTGGTTGATGTTGTTGAATATATATGTTGTTGTGGCGATGTTGCTGTGGTTGAAATAAGGGTTACACATAGCACAATATTACTACATGTCAAAAACCAGTGGGCAATAAAGTTAGTGCATGTAGCGATTATAAGGCAAAATGTATAAACAATGAAGAGCCATTGATGGTGAAAAAAAGGTTATTCCAGGTTTTGCGCATGATTTGTTGGGAAAACTTACAAAGAAATTCATTTCTTACAATTAATAAACGACAACAACAATCATTTTACATATACCCACGCAGCAATGTAATGTCCTCTATAAATATGCATAAACTGATTTGACCGGGTTCTGGCCGGTCAGTTGCAGCAAGTGTAAACTAAACTTAAGCTTATACCCAGCTAACTATATAACTAACAACTTTGATTAATACCATCTGAATCCTGGTCTGCGCACTGCTCTATGAAAGGGTCACAAGTATCATGCATTTCTTCATCAAGGCCAGTGCCATTTGTACTTTTACCTCCTAAAAATGTAGTAGAAACAATTCGGAAAATGTAAAATATATGCGTAAGAAATGACTTGTTCAAAACAAAATCCCATGTCACTAAAGGCGGAAACAAAGAAAAAACTTTATAATATATTACATGAGGCTAAAACGTCTGGAAACAGTGCTAGTACTTACCCTGGGTTTTCCTATTTGGTCTGTATTTCGATTTATAAACTCGTCGGTCAGTTAAAGGATCTCGCCGAAATTCCATGACTGTAGCCTTTTTTTTGGTTTTCTTACCGGTATTTTGATCCAAAAGTTTAGCAAGACCGGCAATAATCTACGCAGAGGACTCTTTACTTTTCTTTTTCTTTGGCCTTTTTCTAGATCTGCTCTCATCTTGATCCGCCATTTTGATTCCTTGGGATCCACGCCTCCTTGGCATTGCCTCTTGATTATTGGTAAAACAAGACTCTGAGCCATTTACTGATTATTACTCGGGCTTTCCAAAGGAAACGCCCGAGTTCGGCTTCGTTTTTTTTTTTCGTTCAGCCACAGTTTGCAATTCTGTAATTAATACGCATGCGCGGAAATTTTGCTGATGAGCACATGGCATGGTGTAATGGCGGACGGAGAAGAGTTTATGCGGTGGAAGCCGAATACCGGTCGTTTCGCCAACGACCAGTTCGCCAACGTATGAAGTCGATTCGCCAACGTCGAATGTCTGTTCGCCAATGCTTATATACCAGTTACTTCGGGAGCCAACGTCCAAAATACTTTTTCGTTTAGCTCGGCAGTGGATGAAAGGAGGAATAAGTTGTGTGGCGTGAAGTGTTGGGTTCACATATTTAGCGGCTTGTTTGGCTCGGCAGTGGATAAAAGAACGAGGAATAATTGATATGCGTTTAGGCAAAAAGTGGCCCTGCATTCTGTAGTTTAGCTGTGTTGGCGAACTGACATTCGACGTTGGCGAATCGACTTCATACGTTGGCGAACTGGTCGTTAGCGAACTGACTCGTTGGCGAAACGACCGGTTAAAGACCGTGGAAGCCGGATCGGCACAAATGCTGCGTACGGATACAAAACGGATACAAAATGTGCTCACAGCGTTCGCGGTAGACCCACACTAAAAGATGAGGAACGCTTTCGGAACGGGTTGGTCCGAAAACCTTACGAGAGATCTCTTTATGAGCGAACATTTATGAGTGAACCTTTCATCGAGAAACATGCTATATCAACTGAGTTATGTAATGTTAATCGAGAGAAGCATAAACTAAAGTCTCATCGTGTATGAAATCAGATGTTTTAGAATTAGACGAGGATACATTGGCAGAACATTTGCTATTTATAAACAATGTAACATTAACATATGAGAAGGATACTTTCTTAGTAACAACTGTTTGTTAATTGGTAGCGCATTAGTGACAGTGATGAGTATTCACTTTGATTACTAATCTTTCGCTTAATTCGTCAAGTGGTTTATCTTTCATGTTCAAGTTACTGTTGTCAATTTTTTATACGAAGATAAATGTTGTAACATTTGCAATTAATCAATGATGTAAAGTGAAATTCACAAAAGGATACTTTCTTAGCAACATGTATTTCTTAATTTGTCACACATTAGTATATTAAGTGATAAATTAAGTATTTTGATTTCTCAACTTTCGTGTTAAGTTCCTGTTACAGTTGTGAATTTTTATAAGATGAAATGATTCACAAAAGATAATCTGAAATTTAACGAACTATTAATTCTTTACAAATAAAAATATTTTTATCATTCATGATGGATGACAATTTCTTCTATGCCCACAGAAGAAAAAACACTATTCACTCTGCAGTGGCTGATAAAGAACAAAAGACGACAAAAGACTCTAAGTTCACAGCCAACTAGAACACACAATCACTCTAACCAATAAAAACTTCTTAAACTGACGTATACTAGCCCTGTAACTCCAAATCCAAACTACCAAATTGGAGACTAATTGTACAAAATAGGCCATAATATATTACAAGGGATCATGAAAAACATCCTCAACCCAAAATATTCATAGTTCAAATGCTAATAACCTTGACCAATGACTTTTACAATTCTCTTCCTGATAAGAAATAACAGCATTTGGTTTTCAAAGTTACAAAGTGTAATCTCCCTAACACTTTATATTAAACCTGTTGATGATTGATTACCAGCAACCTTAACCTGGAACCATCTGTTAACCCGCCACAACTCTCTAAGCCAGCCAAAAAATTTTTACTCAAGTAGAAACTCAAAAAAAATAATAATGAAATAAATGGTTGCTAGTAAAAAGTTTGAAACAATAGCCCTTAATATATGGGGGGCATTATCTCCCCCAACCAGCCCAGGAACATGTCTTCAGCCTACATAACAACTATCAGTTTCAACTTGTATACATAAGTAATAACCCTGCATTTTCAACATACCGATACAGAAACAGTTACAAGATAAACCATCATTACAAAAAAAAACCTTGCGAAACTACGAGCAACAAAACCAGAGTTTCTCTCCAACATAAAGCCCGAGTGAACGCAAATATGCGTCTAGTTGGTAATTCTAGAATGAGGACATGTTGCACTGGAAGGAACTGAGTGTTGGTGGTGTAATATGTCATGGGCTGTCTCATCGATTACCGGCCGCTGTTGGGAAACGGAGCCCGCGTTTCTTTTCGAGCAACCCGGAAATCGAGCCTTCAGGCAAGAGAGCAAGACTACCATAAACAAAAAGACATCGAGGTGAGTGTATGAAAGCAAAGTTTTTCCAAAATGTGGATAGTAAGAAGTGAGGTTGGTCTGTATGACGGTCAGTACAAAATACAGACTACAGACTGATCAGGCTGCAGTTAGTGCAGAGCAGCTGTACAAAATGCACATTGCAGAAATAATTAATTTTGGATACGAATCTTTGAGCAAATTAATTGACGCTGAAATTGTGCCTGAAATTAATGTACATGAAGCAGAATCGGCGAATTTTTACGAGAAAAGTAATGCGTTGTTCGGGGCTGTTTTCGTGGGGATGCGCCACCATTCGTATTTTTTCTGTCACCCCAAAATACAGGCCATGCAGAATGCAGACTGTAGGACCGTGAAGACCGTGCAGACTGAGTACTTTTTTTTCTGACACTAGCATTGTAATTTACTTATGACTCACATTTGCGCTTCTAGTAACAAAACAGTGTACGATACGTTCGAATTTTTTATTCAAGCTCATTGCGTGACCGTTTTAATTCAATGTTGCATATCGAAGGACAACATAAAGTTACATAACATGAACTGGATGTATTTGTTGAATTGACTTTGTGTGGGAAATTCTCTGTAGTCCTAAATGTGCTAAAAAAAGCTATTAATGTAGAAATAAACTTTACTTACTCCCCGACTTAACCTCAACATACTTCGAAGTTAATGTGGTGTTTCAAACGGCTGTTGAAGCGTGATCACATCAAGTTGATCCGCATGGAAAGATCACCGAAAACCAAATATTATTTTTTTGTTCTACGATCGCTGAGATGACTTGCCTTACTGGCGATTCTCAGGGCGATTCTGTGTTGTGTAAGTTTCTTTGTTTCGCGAAAGCCATTTGTGGCCGTGGGACGAGACAAATCACCGGAAGCAATCCAGAAATGACTGCACACTTACTTCCGTCTTCTCGTTTGCGAACGGATGGATCACATCATGTCAATGCTGTGAGAATAGCGGGCTTTTGCTATAGTACTACTCGCCAGTTGCTCAAAGCCGTGATCTATACAAGAACCGTGCACTCGCCTAGGCCAGGTTCAAGGAAGGATGGTAATCCACCCGCGAAAACTCACTGACTAAGTAGCGATTTGCCATATGATAGGTATGGGGGATGTACCTTTCGATCAGAGAACTTGGCCAGTTATATAGCTAGAGTAAAGGGGGTAGGTTATATAGCTAGTGGTTGTGTAAAAATAGTCATGTTCATTTATATGTAATAAGAGTTTGTGGTTGAAGCTGAAAGCAAAAAAGAAAAAAAAAGAAAACAGCAACAACAAAAAATAATTTTTGCCCTATTTATTTATTGAACACTCCTGAAGTGAATTATTTGTCCCAACAGCAAAAACTTTATTTGTCTCTTATTTTTTGTAAATAGAGTAAATTACATAGTAAAATTAATAATCATAAATTAAAATAAGGGTTACTGACATCCTGAAATAACCTGAAATAGTTAAAAATAACAGGTTGCCAGTTAATCCCATATACATTACAATTTGTATTCGGTAGCTAACTAAAGTCCAGATTCGGGTTTCTGGCTTCCGGATGTTTTAGAGTTGCCCTCTGGGGACTTTTTTTATTGCCTTAGGGGGATGGGCACGGCTGAAATTGACTATAACTGTAACGACATTTGAGAAAAATGCCCAAATGTTTGACATTTTGGTAAGAAAAAGCAGTCGCCTTTTTTAACTTGTGTAGCAGCCGTTTCCCTTCCTTCAAGCGCAGAGATCGATCTAGCGAGCGAAGGATGAGAGCGCCTGGGATGAGGAAAACTTGGGGACAAGTAGGGAGGGGGTGAACGAGAATGGGGAAGGAGTGGGGAGGAAAGGAGTCCTTCCGTCGCCTCATCCCCTCCACCTACTCCTTATTTTTCGCTTGCTTTTTTGGAAAAGGAAAGGAAAGGAAACGGCTGCTACGCAGACCACCTTATTTTGGAGAGTCTTGAGAAAAGAGCGCTTCCTGTCCTACCTAAATATTAATTACAACATTTCAGAGCTACGTAAACTGTTATCGTTTCCTTGAAGAGGCTTGCAAAGCTACCTCAGCACTGATGGATGAGACGGTGATCAGGGGAACAAAAAGTTTTCAAGTTCCTGAGTACTTCAACTTTGCAGACGTCATTGATGAATGGGCCCAGAAAGAAAAGGTAAAAACAGAAGTAGTATAATTACGATAAGAACCTTCCCACAATCCTTTTTCATCTAGCTTTGTCACAATCAACCGGTATCAAACGACGAAACAACGATTCATACGGCATTTCAAATTTATTGAATTTCATAAATGTTCATTGTTCATTACATGACATAAGATGCTAAAACCCACCTAAGTGTGAACCTAATTATCATTAACTTTAATTAAGGACTCTACACCTGTTATAGAAATCTGGAAATGCTTCTTGAGAAATTGGAACCTGGACCTTTACATCAGTACTAAATAAATCTGTAGTTCACTAAACACGTTTATTATATGCCTAGCTCCGCGAGCGGGCAAGATGAATCAAATTCTGCGCTGTGATTGGCTATCCGAGTGGCAAGATGAATTTATGTGGCCCGCTCGGGAGTCGGGACTACCCGCTGTGTCCCGCAAGAAAAATTTCCCCGAAAGCTATATAATAAATCCTATATTGACCAAGTTTGTTCGGTCAAAATGACTGGATATTGGCCTTGTTCTTTTTTTCTTGCGAGTTTATGGACCTCGACTCTGCCTCGGTCCATAAACACAAAAAAGAAAGAACTTGGCCAAAATCCAACCATCTTGACCAAACAAACTTGGTCAATAACACATATATTCATGTTTTTGAAAGGCTGGTTTTCACTAACGATTAAGCACAGCAGGCCAGTGGCCCATCAGGCTGGCGCTTATCTCCGGGGACAATAACATGAGGCAACTAGGAGTATTTTTTCTTCCCTCCCCCCCCCCCCCCCCTGTATGGGATGCTAGTCCATCTCAGAGTTACCCCCAGCATTAAATTTGCCGGTACCCATTTTTAAAAACACCTGGGGCCGGTTTTTCGAAGGTCTCAAAACGTTTTCATACCCGGAAAGCCATAGAAAAGTCTCGAACCTTATGATTTCAGAGCTGTTTTATTAAGACATTAATATGAACAGAGGTTCTCTTCACACAAGAAGTTTCAGACGTATTCACTTCTCCGTTTTTAGACAAAGATGAACAAAAAACGGTTTACGGGCCAGAGAAGTTTCCAGAGTTTTCAAGTTGAGAATCAGGCCCCTGGGTCGAGTTGTCCGAAAGCTGGTTAACGTTAACCCAGGATCAAAAGTTAACCTAAGTATTAGTTTTACTTGCACAGTTTGAGTTTAGTCAAGCTCAAAACTGAAGGGCAGACTGTATAAACAGAAAACCTCACTAAAAAATTGCAAAACTCAAATCAAAATTCTCGCTAATCGTAAGTTAGCTTAATCTGACTTTGAGCAACCCAGCTAGCCCTGGGTTGAGAAGCGCACTGTGAGAGTAAATCATGAACCAGGACCGCTCGATCCGGTGACGAACGCACCAAAAGGCGTTTCTTAAACCTGGTTTCCATACGATTCTGCAATCTTCTGGGATCATATGGAAACCAGACGGCATCATATCACGTATGCATATGTCAATTCAATATCAGATGGACATTAGGGTCATTTTTGAACGCTGGTAACTTCCCTCCTTTGTTGCTGACTTTAGGACGGCAAAAGGCAAAATAATCATCCTGCCCTGTGGTGGATTGATGGTGCTGGCAACGAAGTTAAGTGGAACTATCAAGATGTTGTTTTAAATTCCAAAAAGTAAGATTACTACACGTACCATTAAAAATCGTGTAATAGGGCAGTTCTGATTTAATCAAAAATGTTCTAGCCAGTGATGGAACATGTTTAATGTTCTTAACGGCTCTCACGTTTATTACTTTTCGATATGGTGGTAATTAACTACTGACATTCATTTATCTTCAAAATGTTTGTAAGTTCTTGGCCAGGCTCACAAACTGCAATAGCTTCGTCGATATATCAGTCATTAAAATCCATCAAATATTTTCTCTCTTGCAACCATAGGACTAAACACGTCACGTGACCAAATATTCCCCGACTGAAACTGGGAAATGCCCGAGAATATTCCCCAACTTTCAAAACTGTGCGAGTTGCGAAAACGATTTGAAGGATAGTAAACGCAATAGCCTCAATTTGGCGCGAAAATATGCTCAGATATTTGCCCGCGGACATTATCTGTTCCGAGAAGGGAACAGCTCTAGATAATGTCCGCGGACAAATATCCGAGCACATTTTCGCCAACTGGAGGCTCTTGTTTATTTATTAGCTAATTGCGTCGCGTTTTATAGTTGTTCAATTGGACGTTTAACATGGGTGCGAATGGCTTTATGTTTGCTTGTTAGAATAAGTTCTTTCTTAACAAAAGAGGCATGTAAATAAGTCGCCGCCGTACAACCCTCAGGGAAACTGAGCTGCACAATATCCGTCAAGGAATCTCTAGGCAAAAACGATCAATAAGCTGAGCAAATATGTGGTCGAAACATTACCGAAATTCTCTTGGAACAGGCTGGAAAACACCATGCTATGGATGCTAGCTGTATCTCCACTTAAGCTAGCTTAGTATTCACCTTAATTTCATGCGTGTCATTTATTTATCATTTCTTTTCAGGGCCGCCAACTTGCTGTGCACTGCAGCAGGCATCAAACCCGGAGACCGCGTGATGGCGATACTACCCGCTATTCCCGAATACTGGCTGATGCAAGCTGCTTGTTTAAGAACAGGTAAAAAAAGAACTACACTTTTCATTCGAACTTAAAAAGAAATGAAATTTTTCTCTATACGGTGAATCAAACTTTTATCAAGCGGTGCTATTTTTTTCAGGCGGCGTATTCGTGATAGTGGTAAACACCATTGGTCCAAACGAACTTCACAGGAGAATTTTAAGATCTAAGCCAGTGTGTGTGGTGGCGGCCCCTTGTGATCAGGTTAACAGTAAACTACTAGATGTGGTCGATCAGGTTCGTAATAAACACAATCTCACTTTCTTACCGTCACCGTCACCGTCGAGAATGCCATTGCTACATTGTACTATGTGTCGCGTTCAACGATTAGCCCGTTACTGGTTAACGCGTTGTGGAAGAGGTGGGAATGCTCGTTGTCTCGTTCGTGAAAGCTGACCATGAGTTTGTGTTGTTGTGATGTTTAGTGGGTTGATTTGTCGATTAGTGTTGTGATGTCTTCTATTCTCCTGTGTTTATTTCGGCGAAACAAGATATATTTTCGAAAGTAAATACAGTTTTAACTTTTTCCTTTCGTTTTGATCGTTATTTAGACTTGTAGCTCTGGTGAAGGCACCATAAGAAGCAGAATATTGGTCAACAGAATAAAACGTGAACAAAGGTATATATAAACCAAATGTTAGAGCTTCCCCACTAGCTATAATAAATCTTTTTTTCGTAGTGACACTGTGCTGTTCTTCTCTAGGGAAGGCTGGCTGTCATTTGAGGATCTCTTTCAAACGGCAAGTGCTGATTATCAGGTGGGTTTGATGAAGTACCATAGAGTACATGATATTAGCTCAACCGTTTTAGAAACCAAGGAGACATCCTTAAATATGTGTATGGTGTATTGTTGATTCATCAATTTATTTTTTCTTTTCAGTCTGTAAAGTCACTAAGTTCAGCACCCACTAACATTTTCCACACCAGTGGCACAACCGGAAACTCCAAGATGGTGGAACATTCACAAGCCAGCATTGGACTGGGAACTTCTGGAATGCGAAAGTACGTATCTTACGTAAGCATATCGTTGACAGCATTGTTCAATAATACACTTATATCCAGGATTGAACGAAAGTATTGTTTAATTAGCACTTCATATTTGACAGGGTTATTTTAAATTTTCATATACTACTCCATATTTGACTGAATTGTGTGTGTGTTAAGCGACTTTTTACCAATGAGGACACTTTGTGGTGCTTATCATAATAAATTTGAATCTCATTAGCGCTCAGTCCTGGACATATCTGTAAGTAGAAACAGCTTCTAGTTAGAGAGAATGGAAAATAGTTCAAATATGTATGCTAACTTCCAGAAGGTTGAAGAAGTACAGTTGTAGACACCTTCAGAGACGTTATGTTGTCAGCTATAAAGAGCAGCCATGATAAGTGGGGATCCTGGTGCTCAATGGTTGGATTGAAACTTAACCTTCAGGAAATGTTTCTTCTCTTTCAGATCTCGTTTTGCAGAAACAGATTTAAGTTGGACTGCTACCCCTACTGGATGGTCGGTGCTTCTTATTAACAGCTTGTTCTCGGCTTGGTCTGTTGGCTCCGGAGTGTTTGCTCATTACAAGGTGGTGACTATCAGCGACGCTCTGGAAATTCTTCAGAAGTATCCCATAACTCATGCTCAATTCAAAGTTTCCATTTATATGGAGGCATTGCACGAGGGGAATTTGCGAAGCTTCAACTTTCCAAACTTAAAGCGTTGTTTCGTTACCGGAGAACCTACGAACAAACGTATGGTACGTAGATGGAAAGAGGAAACAGGAGTAGAAATCTGGAACTATTATGGACAAACAGAGATGGTATGTTGTTAAAGACAGGAGCCCATCACTAGGAGCCTGCAACTCCCATAATAAGTCAATGCAACGGCATTTTTACTGACCAGTCTATTTTTAGATATTTTCCCGCGAAATAGGCTAGTTCCAGTCGACATGAGCACGCTTCGGTAAGGATAAAACAATGCGGCCTCACGTGAACATGTCGACATCATGTCGACATGTCAACATTAGCCCGTGCTTGTGACTGCAATTGGTCACTGAGGTTCCTGTGGGGATCTGAATTCGAGATAAATTCAAACTAAA
>CM042746.1:37115924-37120924 GCA_022496165.2 Catalaphyllia jardinei | reverse complement strand
CGATATTGCAAATGTTTACTCAGTCATATTTGAGCTTCCTTCTTAGAATGTTCGTAAAAAATATATTTTTACAAATTAGCTTTTGCGCTTAACTGATTACAAGTCAATGTGACAATATTTAGCACGAAATTTCAAAGCTGATGTCTATAGTTTAGTCTATGGAAACTGGGGCCGTCACGCAACGTAGTCTTCATTCAGACTGGCATGAATTTGTCACTGAAATATCTTTCTGTATAAAAACCCCGGTTGTTCATGAAAAAAAGGTTGGTTTTTAGAGGTTGGAAGTCAGCTAGGGAAATCATTTAAGGTATTTGCATAAACCACGGCGTTTATACGGCGTCGAAAGCACTGTCATAATGTTTGATTACTACTAGTTAATATTATTAATAAGTAATCATACGGTTTTTTCTCGTTCAATCAATTAGTTTGCACTTGCGAATTTTGTGAGTTTTTCAAAAAGCTCAAATTGCACGAGCCGCTTTAGCTTTTCTCTCGTGCAAATCAATTCCAAATTGAACTCGAAACCGTATGATTAGCTATACTTTATCACCACCACAACGGGTATCAGTCACAAACATACAACATGACCAGCTCCCAGTTAGCCTGATAACTCACAGTTGATAGGGCACAGTACTGGTATAGCAGAGGTCATGGCTTTGAATCCTACTCAAGCCCAAAATCTTGTTAGGTTTTATTTTCGCATCTGCCTAAGTTGCGTACACAACTTCGATTTAAATGTTTTTAGATTGTTAACGACAATGACAAAGAAGTGCCTCCAGGTACACTAGGAAGAGTTGTGGTTCGCTCGAAGCCTTACCGTCCTGTTGGAATGTTTACTTGTTACGTGGTAAGAAGACGTAATGACCGTAATTAAAAAAAATAAAAAATGGATCCAAACCTAACCTGCATGTAAAGTAAGGTAATGCAAGGGCCTTTAGAGCTTCCAAAGTGCTTTCAATTTATTTAGGAAGAAAGAGGGTAAGTTCCTAAAGAAACTGTGGTTCTGCGTCGGTTTGGGAGTATTACGAATCGACGAAGGGCTAACGCTCGAAACAGCAATCTAGTTTTTGGAATCTCTTTTCGGTGGCCAGTTCACATTATCAACCCAGTTGATAATACCAAATTATTTTATTTAGGAAGAGTTCCATATTTCTTTCTGTGGGGCGAGTTTTCATAAATTAAGTTGGTCACGAGGTAACACTATGTGGACCAATGAGACAACCTGATGTCGGCAAGATCGTGATCGCATGAGATTTGATAAAAACTTGGGGGCGATCAAGATGACCTGGGAATTCTCAGGTTGACTGTATCCCACAACAAACCAGGTTTTTCTCAACCAAATGAGTATTCCAAACCGAAATGAGTATTCCCGACGTTTTAGAATAACTTGGATCTGCTTAGCCGAGGAAAGTTAGACCATTCCTAAACCGGGACGTTTGAAGATAACACTTCTATATAGTTTGACAAAGTACCCAAATTCGCAATAGGCCAGGCAGAGGACGATTCTTCTGCATTGATATCTTGCGATATCAAGTCAGAGACCTGATATGGATGTCGTTGGGATATGAAGCTCCTTTTGTGCCACCTGGACTGCGTCTCGCGAAATCTCAAACCTGAAGGCTACCAAAAATCTACGATGGTCAACGAGTACTGTCTAAATTAGGTATGAAAACTGCATTCCATAAAATTTGAGCAAAATCTCTGACGTTATGCGTAAGCAGCAGTATCTGTTGAAACTCTTGAGGAGGGTATGGAAAGACGAGCATCGAAGATATTTTTTGGACAGGACTCAAGTTTGTAGGAGATAAGAATGATTTTGAGTCATTATTAGGCCGGGGTACGTTTTGAAGTATTGTTGGTATATTATTGGTGACAATTTCACGATCTTTCTATCCACTGACCATTAGTGTTTCTTGTAGGATGAACCTGAAAAAACTGCAGCATGTTATTCTGGAGATTTCTACGTGACAGGTGTGTGCTCTTTAATTTCCACCGCTACGTTTCCCCCCGAAACACTGACATATTATAAAAATCAGGTAAAGAAATACTAACAAGTTCCCAGTATATTTTTCTTCTTTTACAAACTGTCGTAATGCCTTATTTCAAAAGCGCTAAATGAAAACGACCCTCTTTTACAGCACTTACTACCAATGTTTCTTGTTCCGTTTTCACACATCTAGCTATTCACCCATTCGGACGTTCTTCCGTCTATCCGTCTTTCTGTCATGCTTCGGTCTGTCCGTCCGTTCGTCCATTTGCCTATTTGTCTGTCTCTCTGTCTGTCCTTCAGTCTGTCTGTGTCCTTCCGTCCGTCTGTCGGTTCGTCCGTCTGTCTGTCTCTTTCCCTGTGATAACAGCCGTAGAAGGGAGAAGATCAAGTTGTACGCATAAGATACAAGCGAACAAAGCAATATGGGGGACAAAAAACGACCCTCGTGCGCTCATTTTGCTCATGATACTTCGCGACGAAATAAACATGTTTAAGGGGGGAGGGGTGGTGTCAGTCTGTTCATGTGTTCGTATCCTTAACATCTGTCTTTCTGACGTTTTATGAAGGTGTGTCAAGCTGTTTATCTTTATAACTATGTGTGTGTGTGTCAGAGGTTCTTGTCTCTCTGTGTCGGTCAGTTGTTCCTTCGCTCCTATTCGTTAGCTCTATCCATGAAATGAGATCGGGTTTGTAAAGTAATAAAACAAACTTCTCCTAAGCAAAGTGAGCGTACTTTTCCAACTAACAGTCCACCAAAGTAAACGACAAAGAACGAGAACGTAGTATGGATGGTCTGGGGGTGAAAATTGCTTTTATAATACTTGCAATGTTTTTCATGTTTAACAGGTGATCTGGGTCGAATGGACGCTGAGGGTTATTTTTGGGTAGTCGGGAGAACTGACGATATGATCATCTGCAACTCGTAAGGAAATAACAATACTTGCTAAAGACTCGTTATTGCATGGTTTTCTATGGAACATCGCCAAATATTTTGCAAGCTATTTATACAGTTAGTTACGTAGATAACAAAATCATGGAATAATCTTCTTTTATAAAATAAATGAGCCACTATGCGCGCTCGCATTTGGTCGATAGGAGTGTTTAGATGAGAGTATGTAAACACGGTTGTGACGTTTCTGATTTGTGCGTATTTTAAAGAATTATTTTATAAAAAACAATGGAGCACTTTTTCCGCGTTTACAGAGCCTTATCTTAGCACTCGGAGGTTTGAGAATTCTCGAAAGTTATGCAAACCCTCCTCGTGTTTAGATCAGGCTATGTAAACACGGAAAAAGTGCCCTATTGCTTAAATCCTAAAACAAAAGCCAGGAGCGAGTATGAAACCACCAAAACGCTTCTGTACTATATTGTAAAAACGACTGAAGGTCTTTCGACTGCCTCACACAAAACGACGGTCCATCTGTTCTGTGAACTGATAGCAATCTAGTTAAACAAATAAAGAAGCCTAAGGCATAAATGGATAAATAAATAAATAAACAAACAAAGAAATAAATAAATGACAATATTTAGAAAGGAGGCCACATAAGTCTGGTTTTCATGCCTGTCTTTGATTGTTGTGGAGGAAGGACATCTGGAGAGAAAAAACCGGACCTTCCCCCCCCCCCCCTTCCCTGGAGCAAGGCGAGAACCAACAACAAACTCAACCCACATATAGGCTGGACAAAACATTGGTGGAAGGCAAGGTCACATTGGTGGAAGGCGAGGTCACATTGGTGGAAGGCGAGAGCTCTCTCCACTGCGCCATCCCTGTGGTGTAGGGAAAGAAATTTATACTAGCGCGTCGTTCAGTGTTTCCATCGAGTTATGGTAAATTTGTGAGATCGAGAAATTCATAGGAAACACGAGCCGCAGGCCCAGTTTTCGAGTTCACCCAAACTTTTACGAGTGCTCTGACGATTCGCTCCCCCGGGCCATTTCTTTTCGAAAACCCCGCAAGAACGCTCCATTTCATTGCTACTTCATAGCCCCTATGTAGGTCAGTTTGAATTGAAGGTATTTCTTTTTATAGAATCAACATCAATCCTTATGAGGTGGAGAACTGTTTGAAAGAACATTTAGCAGTACTGGACTGTGCTGTGGTCAGCAGTCCTTACATGATGACACAGGTAAACCACATAAACGGAGATAATTTATGCGGGATCTTCAAATGTTCTGATACGGTAGAGGCAAAAGGAGATTAGATAAGACAGAGAAAGCAGGGTTAGAAGTTTATTATTGTGGCCAGGCGGAGTAAAGACGACGGTAAGGTATGACATAATTGTAAACTACACCGGGACAAACTCGCTGGTATTTCGACGACATTGCAATATGCCATGAAATTAACGTGTCTTGCATTGTTTTTTTTTGCTAATTAACAACTGGTAAACGCCATATCGTGCACTATTAAGTTATGGATGCACTTGAGAGGTTCCTAAGCACGAAAGAAGCGTAAGAGTCAGGCGAGGCGACAGCCGCGTAGTGCGATTCTAGCTTCTTGAGTGCTTAGCAAACCACCCAAGTGCATCCCAGACTCAATAGTGTACAGCTGTGGCGTTTACCATTTGTTTTATAACATAACGTTGACACATATGGAGTAAAAGAATTCCTTTTATTGAGCTACGTCACATTAGCACACAGGAGGCAACGTGTCCGTGTGGTTTAGGACGCTGGTGTTGTAATCCGATTTTTAACTATGCTACGTTTATTTGAACTATTTGTTTCCTTTGTTTCAGTGGCATACCGGTAAACTAGCTAAGCTTAGTGCTTGTATAGCTAAGTGCATGACAACTATAAATAAGATTTACATTACTCGTCAGCGGCGTACACCAATGGGCAAATAGTTGACGATGATTTAACCAATCAGAGCGCGCGCTTTACTTCAGTTTTTATAACATTGCACATCACATACTTTAGCTTGACGTTAATTGCAATTAACGCGACTGAGCAGCAACAATAAATCGAGGCTAATACTAGCGTATGCCAAGTTATTTATATTGAATTATTGACCTTT
>CM042746.1:37105924-37113424 GCA_022496165.2 Catalaphyllia jardinei | reverse complement strand
TGGCGCCTGGAAACAACGACGTGGTTATATAATTAACAAGGTGCCAATGAATGTCAGGAAGATTGATGTGGTTTGACTACATTGTTATACCTTCCTGATAACATACTCCGTTTTCAGTTTATAAAACGTGAAAATTTCGGTTGAACGTACGACGCTAAACGGAGAAAAAAAAGGGGCATTGGCTAAGTTATATTTTTTGCGCATACGTTCTGAAAATTGTGTTAAAACAATTATTTGCCTCAGGCTAAGTGAGAACTGAAAATGATTATTGACCATGAGAAGAATAACGAAGACACCGCCATTGTAAAGAATGAAATGAAATGAAAAGACCATCGCAGTTATGTTTACAACTTAAGCAGTTGCGAAATTAAAGCCTGAAAAAAATTAGGCTTGAACGGTATTCAAACTCATGGCCTCTGCAATGTCTGTTGCAATAAGTACGCAAAACATTTCACCTGTTCTGCAGGCTACAATAAGTCAATTTCGATATGTTAAAATTCTAACTTGGCTCCGAAGCTTAGGGGCTTAGAGCAAAAAGCGATTGCACAATATGAAGACACATTATAGGTAACAGTGTTTTGTGCGGAGAGTTTTTGTTCTTGTTTGATTTTCGTTCTTGTTTGATTTTTGTTCTTGTTTGATTTTTCTTGTTTGAGTTGCGTCAAGTCTAGTGGTTAACATTATGGCTGTCACAGGCCTTCACTTGGATGACCCGAAAATCCCCTAAAACACGACAGATTCAAAAGATCTGATCGAAGGATTATGGTTTAAGTGTAAGTATATGAATGTCTCGCAACAAACAAGAAATGGTGCGAAATCTACTTTTTCAAAACAGATCGACCAGACCGCTTTTACAGAGGCTACCTCAATCTTCTTTAACAGATTAAAAAGCCTGATCACAATCAACCAAAGAAATTTGAACAAATTCAACAATTTCCAATCACAGTCAAGCAGAAAATATCCATGTAGAACACTCGCAGTCATCGTCTATGGACAGCAGAGAGAGTTAACTTGCTCTCTTGAAGAAATCCTTTCCACCACATGATCTTGGTACCAATTCATCCCCAGTCCACCCCAACGCCATAAACTTGTAGAGTATCATGGGATTTGTTGATAGATGTTTACGCCCTTCTTGAACGTGATCGGATCTGCTGCTGGCTTGATTGTGATTGGAAAATATTGAATCTCGTCAGGATTCTTTGGTCGATTATGATCGGGTTTTTAACTCTACCGAGGTGAATGAAATGTTTTAGGTTCAATGTCTAATAGGAGGAACGCAATTCAACTAAATAAATAAAAAAATGAAGTCCCATTTAATTAGAATTTTAATCTTTGTTAGGATTGAAAATAGATATCTAATGTGGCAAGCTAAAGTGGTCTTTAAGTACTTGATACCTTGAATAAACTATCAGTTAATAATAATAAAAATATTGTTCTGGAGTCACCTTTTTATTTTGCTTTTGAAAGCCTCAAACCCGCGCTGTTTCTTGTAGACCAACCCGATACATCTCGGTAATCCTGCGCGATGCAGAAAGCTCGGGAATTGGAATGGCGCCGATTCTAGCGGTGTTGTGGCATCGTAATAAGCGTATTATTCCTCTTCTGATACGGTTTTCGCGCCAACAGTAGATAAACGGATCCAAGCAAGAATTAACTAGCGCCATTAACCCTGTCCAAGATAAGAACAGAAACGATTTTCTTCCAATGGAAATGACGCCAAGCCAGACGAGAGTCAGGGACAGAACTAGCGGCATGTGGCAAACAATGAACGCTCCTATGACGTGTATCGTAGTCTTCAAAGATTTTCTCTGTTTGAGTATTCGTCTTATAACTTCGGGGTCTGTCTGGAGCGCGGCTATTGCGTTACGATGACGTTTAACGACCTTGCACATCTTAAGATACAAGAATCCAACGAGAACAAATAAGGCGACGAAACCCCAGCCTGCGCAAGCAGGAAAACGTTTGCCGGAGTGAAGCATGCAGGTGTTTCTTACGACCAAAACAATTAACCAAACACTCCATGAAGTTAGTAAAACTTGAAGTATCCGCCTCCTTGTGACAAGTTCTTGATACTTGAAGGGTTTAAACACCGCGAAAGCGCGCTCCAGGGAAATTAACAGGATAACAATAACGGAGCATACAATGCATATCTGAAGAAACACAAGCATGACAGAGGCCAAGATGCAGCTTACATCTGCCATGACAACTTGCCATTGGTAGGTGACAAAGAGTGGTACAGCAATGACTCCTGTCAGTATATCCACGAATGCTAAGGCTTCGAACAAAACGGTGTGGTTCGAGGAAAACACAGGTCTGCCATGAATCGTCATCAACACCAACAAATTACTTACGACAGCTACAATTCCAGTGGCGATGCAAAGAAGTCCATTTAATAAAACTGAGGTCAGCATGGGAATTGTTTCATGCACTTGTGGCACAAATGAAATAGGACAGTCCAAGGTTTGGTTTGAGATTTGTCGGTGGTGAGAAGTCGCCATATCAGCTACGCTCAATGTTATGATACTTTGATTCGTCCTTTTACACAGGATATTCTTTACAGTGTTAATCAGTCGCTTGAACTCATTAATGTCAAGGTTTATTAAAACTTTTACATGCCCGCTCCTCTTTGCATTTCCAACACAAAGACTCAAAAGAAATCTTGAACCGCAATTATCAAGATAGAAGAAACTGGTTTAATCGATTATCCCAGGAGAGATCTTTCGCGCTAAATGGGCCAATCAAAGGGTTGAACTGAACCAAACCAAACACGCGAAATTTCGTAAAACACCTTTAATCCTTGAAGCAAAGACTATTTACCATTAACTATGTTCTCGACAGTTCCCAGACCGACAGTTTAAATCTGGAGTATACTCAATGCATCAGCGTAGGTTTTTCACAGCGGAATTTACCGTGCAAGTACAGTTTACGTTGAGGTTTTGTCAGGTTCCTGTTAGTTTGAATGCACTATGTTTTTAAAACAACAACGAAAGGTGTTTTTATTCTCTGAATAAATTTCAGGTTTAGACTAATTACATTGTTTTCTTCTGTTTTGCTCTTGAGTGTTCTTTTGCTCTGCAAGAACAAGAGAGAAATTGTCGGAAGTTTGTTTGAAACGTAAATCAGATTACAAGGGATTTTCCAGCTCTAAAAGGTACATATTTGATACATATCTGGACGAAAACGACGTTGACTAGAGTTTCGTCCATATTTCTTTTGTTTAGTATTAAAGAATTAGGCATTTTACGTGGCGGCCATGTCATTGTCCGAAAACAATGAAAATCCATCTCTTTGTGAAATATAACGTTTTCTTGTATATTAACACTTTCTATTGTCTGGGAACACCGAAATAGCTGACATGAAAACATCTTGAGAAGAAAGGTCTACAAATAGATTGCATTATATTAGGACACAATGCGAAACCCAGACAACATTAGCATGTTTTGAGACTGGATAGCAAGAAATAGAGGAACGTAAGCGAAGTTTTCGTTTCAAAAAAAGTGCTTCAGCTACCTCATTTTGCTCAATATGCTTAGTACTTATCACTGCTGACCACTGCTGCTGCTACCGAAAAACTGCATAAATATCGCTGAAAGAAATGCTGGTATTAGGTATTAAAATACTTATGCCATTTCTGAAGTTTATAATTTGCTTATGTTGTAGAACACAACTTGTTCAATTAAAATTGACCTACGACCTGATTTACAACCACGCAAATATAAGAATAGATAGAAAAAGGTTTTATCCAGCGACCTATGGCTTTCAGTGACTGGGCGCCCAGTTACTTTGGTCTCCAGCATGACGACCTGAACGCTAACATCAGACTACAACAGATTCGGAGGCCAACCAAACCAAATCCTTTTAAAGCTACAATAAAGCTTTAAACTTTACCTCACCAAGAACTAAATCTAATTTTGGCATCATTGGAATAGATATCTTGGATTAGATTTAGCCACCCCCAAAAACGGAGATCCTGATTGCCATCATACAGAAAAAATGATTTGTTTTTCTTGGATCAGAAACTCAAAAAATGATCAATTGTGTGCAAGAAATTGTTCAGCGTGTGGTTTCGCTACTTTTTCACGGTTGAATTATAATAAACTATACGCAATAAGCGTTACCAAGATTGTAGAAATTACGTACGTAATTACTGACAAGAGAAGATGTAGCAAGGAATACGTCGGAAGAAAAGTTAACGAGCCAGGGGTTAATTTAAGCCAAAATTTTGCTTTTGCAAGTACTTCTTTCTTCTCCGTTCGAGTAATAACTTGACTTGAGCCTGCGATCCAATCAAAAACCAGTATCAGGTCAACGGACAAACAAACAAAAACCTCGATTAACTCCAAATCTGAGTCACTAGCTTCAAGGGACCGCATACGATAAACACTGCAAACGTAGGATCTACAAGAGATCTGATCAGCCAAAATAAAATGTGTATAAAGGCAATAGACTGCAAGGCTGATACTACGTGAAAAATGACCCGGACCGATAAAGCAGGATCGCAACAGTGGACAGCTGTTTCGGCCTTCTTGGGCCTCGTCAGCACTGTGTAGCGAAGATATGTAACGCCAGCCAAAGAGCCAACGCACATAAATTTCAAAATGACCCATTCACTACATCAAGTTCCGTACTTTGAACTTACTTGCGCTCCGGAACATGCGTTGCCACATCACGTGTTTCGGAGCGCAAGAAGATCAAAGCGTCACGATTGGTGTCTCAAAAAGCAAAAAAATAAATGCGGCTGGACAAGCTAAGGCCAGCCTAAACATTTAAACAATCAAACGCATGGCCAGTACCGACGCAGCGTATCGGATCTGAAAAGACTTAACGGTTCAATAAATTTATAAATGAGTCACTAGCTGCAAGGGACTGCATACGATAAACACTGCCAACGTTAGCCAAACTCAATCCAACTCAATTAATTGATTGAGTTCGATTGAGTTCGATTTTCGAGCGTTCGATCTACTGTGCCGGGTTCTCTGGGGACGAGAATACGGCGACGCTGCGAAGGACTTGAAATGACGACGAACACGCGAAATTACCATGATAGCGACAAAAAGAAAAGTGAAATCATCAGCAAGATAAACGTTAATTTAACACTAGTAATAGTTATCACTAAAGCTGCCCCCGCTCTCCTTTATTTCTGTTCAGTCATTGAAAACAATAATATTGAACGTTATTGTATGAACTAAAATTTTATATTTTTTGTAAACTATATCACTCATACTGTTCAAGTAATTCAGGCATCTTACCATAAATATGATCCATAGAATCCACTAAGTGAACTAAACCAACACATTCTGATTCTGTTTAACTCATACTATCACATGATATTCTTTACTTAGACTCTGACGAAGTGCATTCTGGAAAAAAAATTCAAACCTCTGTTGTTCTAGTTTGATACCGTCCTGAAACACTGAACCATTTGTCTTGGTCATAGTTTATGACTATGTCATAGTTTATGACGTTTAAAAACAAAGTAAAGTCAGACATCTTACAGTCTTACTGTTCATAAGTTTTCAACTGGTATTTGTTTATTTATTTATCTATTCATTTATTTATTTACTCTTTTCATCTCTTTTTATTGTGATTTGATTCCTTTGCTCTAGCTTTAGTGCCAACCTACTTTCTATTTTAAACAGTACTTAGTTTTACTCAGCTCGATTAGCTTTTTAGTTATCCTGAGTGAAAGTTACCTTTTCTTGCGTATTAATATATTCTAATGTAATAATTGACTTTTTTATTTTGGTAATAAAGCTTGTTGTTGTTGTTTATTGAGGGAGCTGGTTAGGAAGCCCGGCAAACATCAAAGGGACAAACAAAGATGCCAAGATTTATGTTGGAAAGTCCACGACCCAGCACAATCTTTCGTTTTACGCTCATACACTAGGCATGAGTTACGTAGCCAACGCGTTTCTATTGGTTAGTTCCTCAGTTCGGAGTAAACAGCTATTGTGTTGATGTAATGTAATGTAATGTAATGCAATGCAATGCAATGCAATGCAATGCAATGCAATGCAATGCAATGTAATGTAATGTAAATCTTTATTTATGCACGGAGAATCATCAGTTAAGTTAACTAGTAATAACCAAAGGTCAGCAGATGCGGGCGAGGAATTTTTTTGCGTATTTGGTGAATGATAAAAGATTTGGGAGCCTTTAGGGAATGGTCGGGTGATTTTGTTTGTCAATGAGCACAATTCCCAGGTTTTACTCGTTTGTTCCTCCATTTTGACAGTAACAATAGAGTGATGTTACACTGAAATTTGTGAGAGTAACATCAGAGCATTCCACATGACACTAATCCCATTGTTTACTTTCCTTGGATTTAGTAATATGCTGTAATTGTGGCTGTTTCACGGCGTAAATAAAAGCACTCTAGGTTATAAAGTACATGCGTATTGATCGAGTCAAGATGATTGATTTAACGCAAGTGTGATTTTTTTAAAATCATAACATTGACAAATATGAAATCAAACAAGGCGTACATGTTTAAACGACATATATAAATTTAGTTTTTCCACAATATAACGTATAAAACCTGCAAGGATAGAGAGCCGGCGGCGAACAAATGACTAAAGGAAGACCAACGCTGTCGCTTCACGCTTCTGAGATCGAAGACAACGATCTCAGACCATGCGCTTGTTAAGTCAAGGACGAACAGCTTTCGCTCCACGCTTCTATGAAATTAAAGAAGCGATCTCACACTATGCGCTTGTCAGCTCAAGGGCAAACAATTCTGACGCTCCGCGATTGAAGTTAAGGACGAACAGTTGCCACTCTTGATTAAGACGGAATACGGCCGGGAAATGGCATACAATGCGACAACATGAACAGAAAGGTCGAATCCAAGTTGACACGCTCGATTTGGATTAGTCGGCGCAGCTGCTATGCATGACCTTCACGTGATCCAAGGTCCAAATGTTACGCGTGATGCGCGTGAGAAAATAGCATTCTTTGCATTCCATGCATTCGTGGTGGAAGACTCAAGATTTCAGCAAAATCGAGTCAGGGCCAAAATATACAACTGCGGCGCATGCGTTTGTAAAAGCAGCGTTGAGACTAGGATTGCGGGCTCCTTTTGTCGCCCGCAATAATTAAAAATTAAAACTTGTACAACTGCTTTACATGATTGCCGTGTGGGAATCCGATATTTCAGATACTTTCTTAATACCCCGTTTAAACTGCCCAATAGAACAAACGGTTTTTAAATCTTGGGGCAAGTTGTTCCATAAACAGGCCCCGCTGTAGCAAAAACTTCGTTTTAAGTAATTAGTATTTGGCTTGGGCAGCGAAAGCTTTCCTTCAAGATTTCTTAGGTTATAATCGTTAACGTGGAGTTCAGTGAAGAGACATTGAAGATAGTCTGGGGCAAGCTCATTCAATGTTTTATACATAAAGCTTTCTGCTTTTTACGACGAAGAGACAGCTTCTCCCACATAAGCGTCGCGAGAAGGAGGTTGGAGCTCGTATTAAAAGGTGATTGAGTAATTACTCTGGCGG
>CM042746.1:37070625-37093208 GCA_022496165.2 Catalaphyllia jardinei | reverse complement strand
GATAAAGTCGATAAAACCAAATTATCTTCATGGATAAGACAGCTTCACATTTCAGTACCTAGATTGACAAAGCTGTTGTTTCTATCTCTCCCTCCACGAACCTTTTTGAAAAATTCTTACGCATACTGAATTCCTCTGATATTACCAAAGCCATACCGAGTCAGTGAATGTCAATCGGGAGATCAATAAAATCATTTAATCAGCATTCTTTCTAAGTAACGACCATAATGTTTATTTTACTAATAATGATAATCTGGGAATTAACCTTATAATAAAATCTATATAGACCCGCTAATCACTTCCTCGCATACGGAACTTGCTCGCAGACCAGGCAAACAAACGCGATTTTAGACTGTTTTTTTTTAAATAGAAAAGTGTCGCCAGTTTGTTACTGTACCTCGTAATTTAATAGATTTCGTAAATATATCTATTCGACACTTAAATGTAAAGCCTCGTATAACGTATTGAAATCTGTAATTTCTCTGGCCAACCTTACAGCAAAAGTTGCTAGCTTAACCAATTACCACCCTCTCCCCGAAATGTACTCACAGGTAAGAAAATCCGGTCATCCTCGGCCTGTAGTCATATTCACCCTTAAGTTATAAATAGTACTCTTTTTATCCAATAACACTGGCAGGATGAAACCAGCTGCATCATAATTAGACTAGGGGAAAATTATTACAGTATTAAAGTATCTCAGTTATTCCTGAGAAAAAAATTTACGCAGCTCTTATCTTCAACAGGACGACGTTCAACTATCATTATTTTAACTTTGACGGAAGCCTTTAAAAATAAGCCTTTTCGTGGTGTCTGTAACACAGACGAACCTTTGTCACAAAATATATATTATATTAGGAATTTCTGTTCATATATAATGTATGTATAATTTCTGTTTGTATGTACTATATGTACATTAATTAAATTTTCCTCCAAATAAAACCTTATTACAAATATGAGCGAAACCCACACCTTACTCAGCGTCAACATCGTTACTACGTGGACAATTGTTGCGCAGACACCCATTTAATAACTTAGCCAATATCACCAGATTAGCACGGCCCGACTGTTTGATAACATGTTGGCCTTATAATCATCTACTCAAAGTCAATTTCTAAGGGACAATAAGTTCGACCTAACTGACATGATTACTTGAAAAACAATTCACCCGATGAAAAAGAAATAAAAAATATGATACAAGAACAGAACATATAAAAGGTACTGACCATGCGAAATGAAACTTAATAACTATACGAAATGTAAAAGGAAAGGGCAAACACTGCTCTGTACAAAAGGTTTTCTGTAGACATGACAGGCAACTTTACTAACGGCTTTTGGCACATTTCGCGGTGTTGAAAGGAAATTCAAATTATTCGTCCCCTACTTGGACAACTACAAAATTTCAGAGTCAATCTAATTTCTCATGTCTTAACGTTGGCCTAGCTAAACGAAATTTTCTGCAGTTTAGAATAATGCAGAAATAGCGTCAGTTAAAATTGCGATATTGCATGAAATTTGTACACTACTATTAATAACAAAACTATCTTTTACTATAATGATGATACTTTCTTATAGTAATGTGGAGACGTTTTTCTTCTTCTCGTTCTTTCGTTTCGTTGTACAACGGGATAATTTCACTATTGTCATCAAAGCGGCCAAACTTATCACGGTTGTTTGAGTTAAACATGTTCCTGGTTCCCCACATTCCTTTCCTGGAGTGATAATAATGGTAAAACTTGGGCACACGTAATCTCTCCACCTCCATTTTGTAGAGAAGCACTCTGTAGAATTGGAGCAAAGTGAATCAACAACGGGCCAGTAGCATCGCGATAATGTTAACAATCAGTCTGTTTTGCTTCATAAGGTTTTGTCCTAGGCTTAGTAACGCCGAATTTATGTTATCTACCTTCCAGCCGCGGAATAATATTGTAAAATAATTGAACAGCTTAATTGGAGACAAAAAAGTCTTGCCCAATCTATAGCCTACCAAAAATACCATACACAACTTAAAGGTGAGGAAAAAAAATCATGCCCAAGGAAATTGTCCAATCCCCCATCCTCCTTTCCCCGTCAAAAAAATAATGGACCGTCCTTTAACAGATTTTAGGTCTGGAGGAAGGGTTTGTGAGGAACTCAAAGGATCTTACAATATATCACTGAGCGACGAGTTTTATTGTTTTATATGTAATTGTGCTACTTACGTAATAAAGGCCGTCTATACAATCTATATTTTACACGACGATAATATGTCCAGCAATAGCCCTGTGCTTGCACATCGAGGTTACTCATTCATATACGTTTCTATCTTACCTGTCCAATAGTTCCCAGTCCTCTCCTCCCCACGTGGTCCTGAATTCTTTGTAGTTCATTCCACCGACTCGAGTGAAATCTGACTTGTACATGGCGAACAACCCGTAACCTTGAAGCTCCCAAAAACCTATGGCAGCAGACAAATTACAAGAAAAAATGAGGTAACTAACTACCTTTGGCGCGTTTCATACATTATCTGCTGAATATTACAAGAAAACAACTTTACCAAACGGTAGCGACGGCGAGAAACCACAGTGAAGTCGAGCAACAATCGGCGCAAATGCCATCTTTCCTTGAACACAGTGCTGCAAAAACAAATAAGATTGTTAAGCCTGGGAATTCTAGTCACTTACCCCATACTTAACCATGGCTACCCTTTCCATAGAATTTCCTCTTGAACTACTTCCACATTTTATAACCATTTTTTCAACCACAAATTGCACGGTCATGACAGCTTCATGTAGACGGAACGAAACCGACAACCATGCATAATATATAACTCATAAGCATGTGTTACCTTTCTAATAATGTCGACGATGTTACTCGGAATTTGAAGATGAAGATCGCACATAAAAATAATGTCACGGGGATTCTAGAAAAAAAAGTTGAGTGTCAGGTCAGCTGCCAAAATATGATAAACAGTTTGGAGCAAGGTTTGTTCGAGTGTAGACACTTATGGCGTCCTTTTATACAATAAAATCTACCAGTTCAAAGTTAAGGCAGGAGCACATAATAGGGGCCTGCAACTCCCATAATAAGCCAATACAGCGACATTTTTACAGACCAGTCCATTTTTAGATGTTTTTTCCCGCGAAATAGGCCAGTTCCAGTCTACATGAGCAGGCTTCGGTAAGGATAAAACGATGCAGTCTCACGTGAACATGTCGTGAACATGTCGACATCACGTCGACATCACGTCGACATTAGTCCGTGCTTATGATTGCAGTTGGTCACTGAAGTTCTTGAGGGGATCTGAATTCGAGATAAATTCAAACTAAAAATAGATCGGTCTGTGAAAATACAGTTGCAGGCTTCAAGTGATGGGCTCCTGGTGAAGGCCGACAGCACGGCTTGTTTTAAGCAAACCAAGGGATGAGCCGTTACACAGCTTTTCTCTTTGGTTTGCTTAACAAAGCTATCAGCTGAAACAAAGTGTAGCAGCTCTGTAAGCTTGTACTTCTTTTGGTCGTCACAGTGTAGCAGCTGCTAGTTATTGTTTTGGGTTATGTTCACTGTTTTCGTTGTTTCTTGCATGTTCGTTGTTTCATTTATCTCAATAAAACAGCTCTGTAATCGTAAGGTTGAGATTTTACGACGGCTTTACGAGCGCGAAAAGTTTCCGGAGCTTTCGAGAAAGGGGCCCCTTGTTATGTTTTGAGTAAATTTTATCGCTAAATAACGAGCTAGAGAATGCTATCCGAACTTTACAATTTGTTTCGCCTGTAAATACAGCCACCCACCTCTCATCACACAGGCCGAAAGCGACGAGTGGCGGCTGTTGGCTACACCTATGCCCGTCTCGTCACCACTACCTAACCTCCCACCCTCCCCCGAAAGTGGCTCCCAAGAATGGTGTTTTATCAACGCGCTCTTCACACAAAGTGACCAGTGTGAGCACGTGATGTCACATAGCACCCCAAGTTACAGTATAGTGAGACAATCTTTAAGCCACAAACCTTGACTAACGCTGCACCAGCATGAATGCCATATGCTCTCTGGAAAGCTCCTTTTAACTTCCTTACTTGATACCTGAACAGCATATAAAACAACTGAGTCAATTTAAAAACAATTCCGTGAAAAATTTTAATTGAATATCGTGTCAATCAGCAATTCATTCTCGTACAGCATCACAGCATTCAGAGCACACCCGATGAAGAGTGCAGTTAACGCAGCCGAAAACCTGTATTTAAAATATTTTAAGCTAGAGAACGTTTCAAACAATTATCATTTTTTTCTTCAAAAGCCTTCAAAAGAAATGTATATCTTTGTAACTCCCTCGTTGTCCTGGACTGAAACGAATGCAGCGCTTGCAATTTATTATTCCACATTACGTCATTTTGCCAAATACGGTCAAGAGAACACGCACAATATGCTAACGTATTACACTGTTTCTAAAGGAGGACGATAAAGAAAAAATGGCCGGAATGAACGAAACAAATTTCGATTTGTTACAGCTTTCAAACTTGACTTACTAGAAGACGGACTTCTTGTGGCAGCCGACTCCCTGAGTTTTATTGCTTTTTGTTTTGTCGAGTGGATGAAGCTCACACTCGCCGTACGAAGAATGAGAAAGTTGCCGCTTTCTGTACTCCAGTTAAAAATATATATGCTTGCGGAATAATAAACCTCTTATTCGGTATTTTGCGAGATAATACGCGCGGACATTTTGCTGATTGTTCGCATTTTTACTACTCATCTACGCAGGTCGTAAAATATCCGCGCGTATTATCTCGCAAAACATCGAATAAGGTGTATATGTTTTAAATAAACTCACGTGATTTTCTGGGGCAATCAGGAGGTATACCAAACAAAGCTTGTCACGCAACTATGTCACGCGCTATTTAAGCAGCTAAATCGTGATTGGTTTAGACTTGCACGTGATTTCGGCAATCCTATGTAAACTTGGGTTTTTGTACCCACAGATTAACAAGGATTCAGTGAGTTGTGGCGGCATTAGCGTGCAAAATTAATTCCATCAAGATTCTGTACCTTTTCAACTGGCTTCGTTTCAAAGCGGCTGACACATCAATATCCGTACTACTGAAATCAACAATGATGACATTTACATGAGGATCGCCTGTCTCTTGGTAGAGCTGGAAAAATAAAAAAAACAGGTCATACTTGCTCTTGACAATACTTGTAATATCAAAAAACATTCTTTAAGTTTATATTTAGGCGCAAATTCAAGTTCCTCTTTACCTCCACCATGTTGTCAATAAAATGCTGAACCCACTTTCCTTGGTTCTTGACTGCATAAAACAGAGACGAGAGAAAAACGAACACTGAATTAGCGCAAATAGAAGTTTACGATTCGCAATTTAGTTCCAGCGTTGTAAACCAGTCTGGTCTAAACGAATAACCTTGCAGCTAAAGTTATCATAGTAAAAGTATTGTCAAATTATTATCAATGAATTCTTAACGTCAAATAATCTATTAAAGGCTAGTTCCGGCGGAAGGGCTCAAAAACAAGCGAGAGAGGACACTTAAATATATAAGCATAACGACTTACGCAAGCGCAGAAAAAATGGGATTCTAGATACCTTTACTAGTTAATATTAATACTCGTCAAACTAAAACGCGTGGCTCTGTACACGAGAATAGATGCCATCTTTCTCAGATGCAAACAGAGTCCGCCATATCGTTGGTGATGTTTTAGCGAAAGTGTAGGTCCGTTGTGTTTGTGATTATGGTTATGCTCATGTTCAGCTGTCCTTTCTTGCTCATGCTTTTCTTGCTCATGCTAATGTTTATGAGCACAAAAACAAGTCGTTTAACAATCCAAGACCCCGCGTGAATTAACAGGGTACGTCAGGGGACGAGCGAATATTTGGCTCAACAAGTTACTTAATATATTTACTAACCTGGTATAATGATATGCACTGTGGCGTGTTGATTCAACACAAATGCTTTTGGTAAACAGAATTCCGTGCTGCCGATTTTCTGATATATATACTGTGACAAGCGAACAGATGTGTCTGCAAAAGGAAAAGCCCACTATAGCGGCAAAAATAGACATTTTTGATTGGTTAAATGAAAAGTGTTATCTTTGTTTCACGGCATTCTTCACATTTCTGATCACAACACAACGGAAGATCCATACGATAATGAGCTGCGGAAAACGTCTCGTACAAAATTGACGTTTCAAAGGATTAGTGTAATGTTATTTTGTACGCGAGGCGCGTTTTCACCACACAATGGAAGTTTATTGAAAGAACTGAATTTTTCTCGCCATAGCCGAACCATTTTACCAATGAGGGTCACAAAACGCAGTTTCATACTATTTCGTCGAGGCAATGGGTAAATAAGGTTTTCCGAAAACCTCTGAATGGTGAAAGAAGTCCAAAAGAACGAAGAAAGATCATACTTAGGAAATGCTGTTTAGGACGTATTACTTGGAACTACGCTGACCAAGAAAAGTTGATCGCTGACTCAAGTGATTTTTTAGCAGTTGTCGATGTTTCTTATCTTTTCACGGTATTTCTTTTCATCAGTTACAAGGTGCAAATAAATTAAAATTAAAAACCACTCACTTCTTCCCTCAACATTCAGCTCCTGTAAAGAAAGAAAATTTCATTGTGAGTTCACAACAGCGGCAAACAGTTCAAATATGTTTCCCAAATTGCGTTTGGTAATATAGCATTGACTTACCAGTTCAATGAGGTATCTGTCTCCCTTAAAAACATCGTGATTTTCTTCCACATTCACGATATCTTTCAAGGAGTACTTACTGAAACGTTAGCAGACACAAAGACAGCAAGTTAGTGATTTGGAAAAAGAAAGACAGTACTGTAAACTCGAGCCACCAACGTCATTATTGTTCTTGCATAGTCTAGTGAGCTTATCAGAGTACCAGTTGTAATGCACATAGGTTTTTTCCAAAAATAACGCAGAAAGTAAATAATAAAGGTCAAAAACTGAGGGTTGTTAACCTATAGGTAAATTTTAGAATTAAATAGCCCAGTTTGCTTACGGAGATAGAGTAGTTAACATTTTTTACGCACACGTTTGTCACACATTACATGACGCTTTCAGATTGCTTTTAATCAAGACTTATTAGGATTCTTACCTCTTGCTAACTTTCTTCAGTGCGCGCATGTATCGATTCACGACACTTTTCGCCACCTGTGAATTAAAACAAAACACTCTCACTAACAGCAAACACATCTTTGCTCCAAGTTAATTGTTTTGACTTTTTGCACAGTTTTGATGTGATTCTTATTTGTCTCAGTGAGACAACTGTTTGTTGATACTTCTAAGAAAACCGCAACGATGCTCTCTCTCTCTTAAACGGCGACTCCGGGAAAACGCGCAATTACGCAATGCGCAAAGCCCAGTATTCGAGAGTTCCAATGGCGAAATAAATTTTAATGCCATTAAAATGTGAAAGTAAAGGCGTATAGTCAGAATACTTACGTCAGTACTTAGCAGCAGATTTCCATCGCTGGCACACTTAGTGCTGTTTTGATGAAAAATCCAGCCATTGTAATCTGGGACCCGCACTATGTTTGGTATCTTCATTTTGACTCCAAACTTCCTGTACACAGCTTCGGTCAGGGAGCGCGAATTGACACGATGGTTGTATATTTGCACGGCATAGATCATCTTGCGAACGAACTCCCTTGCCGCGTTCATCCTAGTCATTTGATCGTCTTGCTTATCAACGGGGTAAAACTGGATGCGTCCTCTAAGCTGCGGTGAGTTGCTGTAGTTCGAGTTTCGTCCTCTCCCAGGGTGCGCGTTGAAAGAGCCATATCCAAAAGAATTAGAACGCCTGCTCTGCTCAATGCTGTCGTCGCTTCTGCTCACTGCAGAGGTATTGTGGGACAACCCCGTTGGATTGACCCCATTTGATGCGATACCACGATTAGGCGCTCGTACCACAGCACTATTAGTATCGATGGTCAACAGTTTACGCCGAGTTCCGATTGAACTATTTTCTCGATTCGACTCGATTGTCAAATCACGTGATGCTTCATCACGTGATCTACCAGGCGAAGCTGGTTCAATGTCACGTGTTTGAACTGGTGAAGCATGTGGAGGCCTGCTTTTCCTGCTTCTATCTCTCCCTTCCCCATCCTTACTTTTCTTAGAGGACGTTTCTTCCTTTGAAGGGCTCCTTTTCGCCCTTTCATTAGAAGCTGTGATCGTCTTTTTCCGCTTCGCCTTTTTCTTCATTTCAAACATTTTTTCTTGGTTATGGTCTGGTGAAGGATGCGCCTGTTCGGTAGGGTGAGTTTCCTTTGATAACTGAGTGGAATCTTCAACTTCTTGACTCAATCTCTTAATATCCCCCAAGTCCATTTGCGTTTCAAGCAACTGTTCTTCCGCTTCCTCTCTTTCTTCTGCACTTTTCGCGAACGACAACGGCAAAAATGCTTTACCGTCACGAAATACAGCGATGCTTCCATTCTGGTACAGACTTTGATTCGACTTCACTTTAGGTGGAAGCGAGCCGATTTGGTTGCCATGCGAGTCCTTGATCCTTCGTCGCGCGCATTTGTCGTATTGTTTCATGTGCGTCAGAGCAGAAAAATCATCAGGATAAAGCGCAGTGTCGTGAATTAGCTGCACGCCATCATAACGCCTCAACTTGAAGTCCACTAAATAACTAGGACTGTACGGGCAGCTAGGGAATATCTTCTCGATGTCACGCTCGTCTACCAGCTTCGCCATGTGCGCCTTGTCACGCAAGTCGTCCGATCCAAATTTGGAAAAATTCGGATCAAGTGTAACGCTCGAAGATCTATAATGAGAATGACTTGGAAGGTCCTGTGGTATAAATTCAGCATACTCTGTTACATCTTTTGGGGCTTTGACGTCGTCGATAACTGTCGAGATTGAGGAACCAGACAAGTGTCTGAAGTGATTCAAACCTGGAATTTTCCATCCGACCAAGATGTGATCTTGTAGGGCTGCCTGTTTATGCAATGCTTCAATGAAGTATTTTTGCCCTTTATGAAGGAAAACAGGACGGGAAAGCTGAGTTCTGTATTTTGTAAACTGCCCGATGTTAGTTTTAAATGAGCCACTGAGAATAGTGCGATTTCCAACCCAAGCAATGAGTTTGACTTTTAAAGGATTCTCATCTAAACTTAGCCAGAGCTCAGAACTGTCATCTGAAGAAATAGCGAACGTGTATTTCCCTGAAGAAATAAAAAATAAAAAATGAGTGATAATTCAAAACATGGAGGCCATTTATATCAAATTTGATCACGGAGTAAACATTATGCAAGTCGGCGACCGATAGAATGCTTTGGCTCGATAGCGATACGGGATTTCAACACACGGAAGTTCTACCAGTAATAACTTATAGTTCGAAATCTGCGATGTTTTTCGCCTACATTGAAGTCGTTTCGGCTACACGATCTGAGCCGATTTGCCTACATTAAAGTCGTTTCGTCTGCACTAAACTCGAAAATATTTCACGTAGATGAACATCACTACCCACGGGGAGCAGATGAGTCGTATTTAGCTCCTATTAACAGAGCAGGAGGTCTGTATGGGAGAATCCTGACCGATGTCGTGAGCACAGACCAAACGTAGTGAGGTCTGTACACACGAGCGAGGTCAAGATATATGGGTTATTGACCAAGTTTGTTCGGTCAAGATGGCTGGTTTAGACAGAGTCGAGGTCCATAAACTCGCAAAAAAAGAACGAGGCCAATATCCAGCCATCTTGACCGAACAATCTTGTCCGCTCGATGAGCCAGCCATATAATAATAAGCTCTTATTAAACGAACAGGAGGTCTGTAAGGGAGAATCTTGACCGAGGTCGTGATTATAGACCGAACGCAGTGAGGTTTGTACACACGACCGGGATCAAGATTCTCCCACAGAGACAGACGGTTAATAAAATGTCGAACGGCGATGAGCCGAATTTAATTTTTCCAAAGTTTGATCGTCCACTCTACTTTTTTTCTCATCATCTTTGGTACTTACAGAAATAAATATTGTTAGATGAAAACAATCAATGATTTTGCATTTTAGTGTGCAACTTTCTCACTTCAAAACATTACGGGTCTAGATGCTGGTCTAGATGGGAAAATCTAGACCGCGATCAATATCCATTTAAGCCAATCAAATTCGTACAAACCGACTAAGCGCGGTTAATAATATTTTTATTATATGTGCTACCTAAGATTTCGAGCCAGTGTTCTACCGTGGAACTGCTCTCTGTTTCCCGCCAAAACTTCATGTTGCATAAAATGGGGATGTAGTGATTGATTTTCTTTAAGTCTGCTAAGTACATGTATATTGAAACACTATTATATCTTCTCTGTCTACGAGCCAATGGAATCATGGGAATGATTTGGTTTCGAGAGCAGAAGCAGTTTCGCAATGATTCTCTTCTTTAGAAAGTATAAATGTCCTTTTCTTACGTCAGGTAAGGTTTCTGGTTTAACATACCGACATTTTTTACTCTTCGTAAGTGGGTTGCATGTATTTTTTCTTGATCTTCCGTCAAGGCAGTAAACACAGACGGATTTCCGGCTTTTGTTTCACGCCACCGAAATATACCGAAAACTATTTTTCGGCGGCGTGAAACAAAATCCGAAAAGCCGTATGTTTTAGGAGGCTATCAAGATCAATCAGTTAAAAAAATCAAGATCCATCAAGATCCATCAAGGCGGTAGCTAAAAGAATGAAGCTTTTGTCTTTAAACTTTCCATTACCAAAAATGGTCCCTTAGCTAGTTTGCTGACGTTATTGGACCTAACGACCTAAGCGCACGGAACTTCGTAAGACGTTTTACGGAATTTCATGCCTTTTATAACTCAGCTGGCAAGTTCGATTTAAGCAAGTTCGATTTAAGCAAGTTTAATACCTGAGACAGGGGGAAGAATGTAGCCGAATATTCTCTGTCCATAGTCATTTTCCATATGACGCAGGAAGAATTTCTTTATGGTCAGGCGAACATCCGGGTACAGAGGGAAGAATCTGTTTCTTCGCAAGTCATGAATTGTGCTCCCACACCAGGCCTGCCATATGTGAACGTTCAGAGCTCCAAGCATCTACAGAAATATGGTATCAAGAATTTAATAGAGGTAGACAGATATAAGGGGAATACGAAACCGTACGTTGACAGCTAAGTGAATACTGTATTACATTGAAATCATGATGGTTAAACTTGAGTCCACCACTTATTGTAATTCCAAACGAAACAATTCTGAGCTACTTAGACTCGGGTAACTCAAGAAGTAAAACGCAAATGACAAACTGACATTTAGCAGCACCTTAGCACCAAATCAAAGTGACCTCAACTCCTTCTCTCCCTACCCTCCCCGCACACGTTTTGTAGCCCCCCCCCCCATTCTACTCTAGAAGTGAGAGTTCTGAAAAACTCACCTCTTCTGTCCATGGAAATATTTTCCTGGTAACGTTGTTTTGAATGTGGTGATCATGAAGGGTGTGTGACTGTTTCTCATGTACTCCTGCAGTAGGTCTTGGTGATCCTTTTTTCTTGTTATTGACTGCGGCCGCAGTCGGCAAGGTGGTCAGTACTTGAACTGTTGCATTGTCATGAGTCGTGGAAGTAGTCATGTTTAATGATTGGCTTTCATTTGGCATTAACTGTTTCAGTTTTCTCTTGTCTATGTGGGCCATCTTTTCTCTAACTGCAGTCTCTTTCCGTTTGTCTTCAAACAAGAATTAAACAGTGAAAGAAGAGAAAACTGTAAAATGCTGAGTAATGTCTTATGTTGATCCAAAGTTGCACAAATGGGAAAGGGGGAGAGGAAAAAATTTGCTCCCTATTGCTTGAACAACGAAGGATGACTGAATTTGATCATTGCTCACATTGAAGAGAAGTGATGCAAGCCTTTTTGTACAAATCCTATAGTCAGGTATGTCCTAGATGAAAATGCTCATTACGCATATAAATTATATAAAAAATTACAGCAACAAGTACATAACCTGTTACCCAGTTAAGTGGGCTTGAAAAACAAACACTTACCATGGAAATTGTTTTTCTTCTCAACTTGATGCCTGGCTTTTTCATTAAATGCCATTTTCCAGTCACCTTCTCTGTATTTACCTGCATCATTGTTTCCCTGTATATCCTGGCAAAATAAATACCATCTCTCCATTAAATGGTCCAGGTTTGAGCCATGGCTGGGTTTATTATGTCCTGGGGGTACTCCCAGAAAAATTGGGTCGGGTGTGCGGTCTGATTGCCAAAACCCTTCATCTATTTATGACCAAACTCTACAATATTCTCTACCCTATTTATGACAAAAAATTTGAAACCCATTGATGACCTGACCCTTACATCAAAACCCTGTTTCAGAACGGCATTATAATAATATTAGTTCCCAAGTTCAGACCAAATGTAAAATTACCATAAACATAATTTGTGAAGAGCTTTTGTTGATTTCTTTTCGATAATAATGAAAAATTGGTTCTTCTTAAAAAGATGTCAATATTAAGGCTAGAATACAAAAACCATACCCTATTTATGACCAAAATGGCCAAAACAAGTTAAAATCAATACCCTATTTATGACCAACACAGCTGAAAAGCCATACCCTTTCGGCCACACATACCCATATAACCCATATAGCACATATAAGGTAGTATCCCGCCAAGAATTACATTTTGTTGTAGGGTCTCATGGTATGTCTCTCCAGACAGGTGCCACAGAACTTAACATCAAAGGGTTATCCTACAAAGGACTGCATATAGATCCTATCCTAGGGATAGTGTAGTGTGGGCTATGGTACAATGGTAAACTGCACTTCAGCCTGATGCAGACTCTGCCAGAAAAACACAAGCAGGGTGGGTGCAGTGAAAACTTTTCAGGTCCTAATAGCACCTACATTTTGTTTTTGAAATCAACAAAATAGGGGAAATTTTCCATAATCTGGTTTGTTCTGCAGCAAACTTTGAATACTGTTATGCTAAAGAAATATTAAATATTATCATTGTCATTACAGGTACTAGCTGTACACTCTACAAGGTTGAGACAGATGATTCATGGCTGTCTGCTGTCCATAAAGAAAAACCTCCTAATTGGCAAAAGAGTCAGGTTAATTGACAAACTGCACTATGCAAATTATGCTAAAAGCAGAGTCCCGTTGTTAATTATCTTGCTTCAATGACAATATATTTTGGAGGTTAAAAAAAAACTACTGGACAAAAATATACATGTAGTTAAAAGCTTTCTGTTAAGTGTATGTAACTTAACTGCACTTTCACTTCCTAAGGTGCATGAAAAAATACTGGTTAGCAGTTCCAAACTAAGTAATTTTCTAAACAAAAAAATTTAGTCAATAGTCAACAATTAAGTATTGAAACAAAATAATAAAATACTTTCAGACAAGAGTTATTCTTATGTGACCAGCCTGTTATTCCATGAAAACCAATCTATGAATACTTTTTCTAGACACTACCAATATCCAATTACGAGAAATGATTTCCACCTACCCCAGTCATTCAGACAATCTGATAAAAACTTTATCAGATTATAGATAACATGTGACATTTCACGAAAAATATTTCGGCAATTCCAGTGAAAGAAAAATGATTTTAAAAAACTATTTTGCTTTTCGTAATAGTGGCCAATTGTAATGAATTTTTAATTACATTTGTCTTAATCTGCAAATAGTTTTATTTACCTAAGTTTAAAAGGTAATTTAAACAAAACAATCCTACGGACAAGTAGTTTAATTTTCCACCAAAATAAGCGAGGGGAGAAAGTGCAATCAGCCTAACTAATGGAACAAAATAATTTAGCGATAAAGAAAATGCAGTCTTGACGCCTTGACTTTCAAAAGCAAGAAATATATAATATATACTAACCATTTGTAGATGGGTACAGATTAATATAAAAACTGCAGGAAGATATACAAACATTTGATTTAACGATAGATCATGCACAAATTAAAAAGGAGAACTTTCTTAAAGCAAGCTCTTTATTATTTCGTATTTGCAAATGTATCACGCAAGCATGGCGTGACATCTAAAGCTCTTTGTACTCGTACTCAAACATGAAATCGAAATAAAACAAACATTAGTCGATCCAAAAAGAGAATATAATTGTGTTTAGAACGCCATAGAGCGTGACTCAAAACAAGACAAACAGCTTGCCATATCTGGAACTTCACTTTGTCAATCATAAGAAATCTTTATGTAATTAGGGGAATACTGGTTGTCATTGCGAGCGAAAACTTCGAACATTTCTCTACTTGCGGTAACTGAAAATGCTTTCCGGTTGTCGGAATGAAAGTAATTTTTACATCTTTCTCGAAAAACACCAAGATATTTTCGTCATGTTCATGAAAATGGTCTTGAAAGGTTTACAAATAGATACATTCAAATCGATTCCTTGGCGAGACAAATAGATGTCTTCAGACTCCGACTAAAAGCGTTGAACGCGCGGTATTAGACAGTAACAGGGCAGATGACATGAATCAATAAGCGTGTTCCGAAAATGACACTTCATTGTCTCGTTTAAGAAGACATCGTTTACTAGACATTATTTGAGCAATTATGAATGGGAAGTGAACCAATATCACGGTCAAGTCTTGCTTATTATTTAAGGTACATACATAGAACCGGACGAGTTCTCTTGACAGGAACTTGTGTACTACAATAGATTCTTGTTTACCTTTAATATTTCATTCACGTCAAATCCTCGCTCGGGGTCGGTGACACCTCGATACTCCACATCCAAGGACGTCTTCCCTAAAACATGCACGAAAGAGAAGAATATACGAAAAGAACATCTCACTTTCTGTTGTTTTATCCAAGCGAAAGAACTTTTAAATGACGATATGCGGGCGAAATATCACTCGAATAAACAATGCAAGTGATTACAAAATTTAGTCACGCGTAAAATTTCAACGTTTTAAATTGATTCTCCATACCTCTTTTGAAGGGGCTGAACTTCTCCGAGTCTGATATGTCGTTCCACTGAAGAAGCAACAGTAACGTAGCGAGCAAAACAGCTAGAACCGAAAACTGAATCAAGCGCTTGACTCTTCGAATCGCCACCATGCTGTCAGGATCGCCAACGTGTTGTTATCTTTCATTTCATCCCATGCTTAGTGTGGAGGAATGCTTAAAAAACCAATGCTTCCCGGCAAGAGTTCATTTATCCGCGAAGGAATATTTGGTCGGGAACCATTTCAGCCCAGTAAATTCCTACCCATCCCTGACGATCGCGATTGAATTATCCGGCTAAGTTATGATTTCAGGTTATTTAGAAGTTCTTGGCAGTTTTTCATCCGGGACTTGGAAACGGAAGTGAACTTATTGATGCCGGAAAGTACGGTAGAATAGAAAATGCAACACAATTTGCTTTGGCACGGTGCGCTCAAGCGGGCGCTCAAGTGTATTTGCATTTGTAACTACTATTTTTCGAACAGATCCGCGCTCTGGATAATGGAATATGTCTACTTCCTATTTTTGTCTGTTTTGCACTTGTAGTGGTTTTAACCGCTTAAAACTTATCTTGACCAGCAGTTTTTTAGAAATGCTTGGTGTATAAATTATCTCGGTCTTGCGGTTCTATATTCACATCTTGCAGATCTTGTCCCGCAGAAAAGTCACAGTAATATTTTTTCAGACTCGCGGTGTCAGACACTGTCAAATTCCATGGTTTATTCGGATTTTGCAGAATCGCTGATCAAGTTTTCCGAGGTAATCTGCACTGAGCGCCTGTAAGACCTTACAGCTCATGGGGCCTTCATGCAGAGATAGCAGTGTAAACGAACGGATCCTGACCAATGTCTTTCTTTTTAATCAAGTGGTCAAAAATCTCGCAATTTATCGACTGATAAAAACAGTGATAGTCAGTGGGTATATTCCTATATTCCTGTCTTTGACCAAATATTACTTGCAAACGATCAGATTCAAAGACGGTCAAGTGTCGAGTGTTGCGAGTGTCACTGACTCACTCGGCTTGTGGACAAATCGCTCGGAACGAGAGAAATTTATTCTACTCGTGTGGGACGATTTGCCCGTTAAAGTTGAATTTCCCGGTGTTATTAAAACTGTAAATATACCTGTTTATCTAGAAAAACCTACGTTTTGACGTTTGTCGGGATATATTTTGGGACTACTTTTCGGAAAGTATAGCCGCCTGAATTCCGTGATTTTAGCTGCTGAATTTTTTACTGTAAGAATATTTCGTTTAGCCTTACACGTGAATCTGGTCAGACAACCACGGTGTAGCAATTAGTATTGACATCTGCATTTACGTTACATGTATTTCGTTTAGGCAACTGCCATTCAGTTTTTTTGTGTTAAGAGATTTCAGCTTTCGCACTTCTAAGAATCGCTTTCGTTGTGACGTGTGGTTTGTTTGAAGCTTCCGAGTATCCACACTACAAGACCAAAGTTTGCCGCCATAAAAATGATTTTCTTAAGCCGTGTAATCATTTATTTTCTTAGAAGTCCTATGTTCGCCATTAGCGATCTCAAAAATTATAATGAAAAAGTTGACATTTAATTGTATCTCCTTTTTCTTTAGTCTGTGATAATTTCACAGCGCTATATTTCCGCAGTCAAATAAAACAAATAGTATATATTGCGCGAGTAAATTTAGCTAGCCTAGTTGTCAATTTTTTTTTTTTGAAAATTGAAAGACAAGTTTCCTGACTTGTAAACCCGCTACAAATTAAAGAGGTTCGACGACTTCTTTATTCTGATCTACTCTCTAACTCAAACTCTGCTCCGTGAAGGAGTAATATTAGCGCGGTAGCAGGTTAATATGCGGGTTAAGTTTCATTCATTCGTGGAGAGACAGAGAAAACCCACATAAATCTAAATGCAAATCTGGAATCAGAATATCCATAAACGTATTTTTAAAGAACCAAACGTTTCACGGCTCATTTCAATAGTGGACGCTATTAAACCAATTTTGGGAAAAATCAGCACCGTGTTCAAAAAGAAAGCATGTTTTGTTCAATTTTGTTTTCGTAAAGTATAGACATCACTTTAAAATTTTCACACCAACACCAGTCCTGTTTGTCTAAAACGTGGTTTCGTTAAAGCCACGCTCTCTAAAAATAACAAACCACTTTAACCATAAACACTTCCACATTACATCAATTATTAAAGTCAATATGATGCACGTTGAATGCGGGCAATTAACTCGTTTCTTGGGTTTCCACTTTTAAAAGCTATATACTAGCAAACTTTTATCTCCTGCAACTTAGACTGATACGCAAAGAAAAGTTGAATCGACCTCAATTCCAGTGCGCAGTGAAAATACGAGGTGAACTACTTGGAGACATGATGGCTGACTGAGTTTGTGAAAAAAATATTGACAAATTAAGTTTCTTAGCACGTGTTGTACCGGTTTTGCATACAATTTATCAAAAAATAATAACACTTTCATAGTTCTGATATAAACCTTATCACGGTTTTGGAAGCCATCTTGACGGGTACGCAACAGGCACAGAAATTTAATCAATATTTGTATGGAATATCGGATGGCAAATAATAAGAAATTGAATTGTGAAAAATTTGAATGGAAAAGATAAGACACTAGACAAAGGATTGCATTAAGTAAATTTGAGAGATCTAGCTGTTCTAGAGAGCGTGTGGCAGTGTTTTCTATTTTCCATTCACTTGGTCTTTTTTTCGTGAAATTGTCGGCGGCATACAAGCTCGCGCCACTTCGCGCGATGAAAAACTAAAGAGCGACTGGACAGGACTTTGACTGAAAAACTAAGTTTCAGAGATCAACCGCTAACTTGAGTTTTGACCAAGCAGTTTACTTCCTGGAGTGCAAACAGCGAAGAATCTAGAACCGTATTAAGACGCCTGTATGACAAACGTTCGCGAGAGAGCGAAGGTACAATATTACATTATTACAACACAAATCGGAGGCCGAACATTCCTTACAAAAATAAATCCTTAAAAGTTTGACATTAAACCTCTTCGTACTTTGAAAATGACACAAAAGCCACCAATGTATATAAAAAAATTCTCGGAAACAAAGCAAGCACCCATACACCATGTTTTAACATGTTATCTCTTGCACCTGTCTGCCTTGACCAACGACTTCCGCTCAAAATGAAACAAAAAACACATTTGCAAATATTTCAAAGAATGGCACAATTTTATTAATTTAGCTGCAAAGGCAGCCTTACAAAGGAAAATGAGCCTATCAAAATTAGGATTAATAAAGAGAAAGGAAGATAAGAGAGATGCAATGGTAAACAGAACAACTAAATGTTATTAACAAAATAGAACAGGTGCAGTTTTTTTTTAAGAATTAACTTCTCAGAAACATCTTTTGTTTTTTCTCTAGGAAGATTCGCCTGCTTATATAGTTTTGCTATCTTTTACGAAATCCTCAGAATATGTGGTTTAGCTGTTGAGCGCCGCACATAAACACGCATCTAATGTCTTTACTCGAGACGGTTCACTTTAGGCTCTGAAAACTTACACTTCTGAGGAAAACGCACCCAACAGGCTGCATGTTAAATCCTGTTTTCACTCTACCGTTTTTCGTTCTCAATTTATCCACTTTGAGTGAAAATATTTACACCCACTGTTTCGACCTTAAACGTTTTTTTTTTCTGCCATGAACAAAACTTAGAGAGGGTGATGTTATCTTTGAAAAAGTAAATAGTACTTCCTTCATTATTGACCTTGCTTGGATCATATTTAAGTTCGGTTTTTGTGTCAACTCGTGTCGTCCACCCCTCCCCTCCCAAGGATACGTCACCCTTGAGCGTATGGGAGGAGTAACCTAACTCCACTACGCATGCAGTCTCTTAACCTAGCGGGGTTTACATGAGTTGATTTGCTTTAGTTTACTAACATTTAATATTGCTCTGCTCTCTTTTTTCCTATTGTATGGTAAGAAAGCAAGTTTATAGCAAGCTCCCGGACATTCTTATTGCATGTTATTTTCCGGCTGGGAGGTCCGTAACGAGTAAATCTGTGAGAGGTTTTAAACCTGTCTGAGGTCACAGTTTTTTATGACTTTTCTCGAGCCAGTAAATACCGTATATTTATTTTTTCTTCTTTCTCAAAAAAGGACGAAATCACAGAAGCGTTACCGTGATTGCGAGCAAATACAGGGAAATCCGGACCGCGCAAAGAACCAATCAGATTGCAGGATTAGATACCGCGCCCTCTGGGGAAAACTAAAACGAAATATGTTACCCGCCGTCACAGTGTTTCTTTAAGCTCTTATCAGGGTGTTGGACACACAAAACCGTGTTTTATTGTTTCTGCTTAGTACTATAATGCTTTTTTAAATTCTCCATTGTTCTCCGCCATGTTTTATAACAGTACAGCTGTCAAGAGAGTGTGAGGATAAGAGAGTTTTAAAATTCCTCATATGGACCCTATTCTTTAGGAATCTTTAGAGATGTTAGCCACTTCTCTCGCGAATGTTACCACGCATATTGGTGGATGTTTCCGTAAATGGTAAAATGCAAGTAAAGCCTCTTAGGCTGTCCATGAGACTAAAATTTCTGATCTTAGAAACCGGACGTGATCTACAAATAACGAGAGGTATTGACTTGGAAATAAGGCCAATAAGGGCGATTACCACAGGGATTATCCCAGGGATTATATCCCTTACCCCTCATTCTCTCTTGACTTAGTAAGTGATGCTAAAGCACAGAAACAGCTGCATCTATTGTGATAAAAGTAGCTTCGCGAAGCATTTTTCAAAAAGAGTGTCAACTGGCAACGAGCCATTCGTATACTCTTGTTTTCAACTGAAGGACGTCTTCCATAGAGAGTTTTTTGTCAGCTCGACAGTGTTTATTTGATAGCCGCGGGACTGGCCTCTCCACTATCCAGGGTTTTAAGTAGTCGAAACAAACCAGCTGCCTCTCTTATCCGGCTGAACTCAATACAGAACGCTTGAACTTCAATAAAAAGGTCCTGGAAAAAAACAAAAAAACTATCAATCAGCGCGGTGGGTACTGGATGTGGCAAGAGTCAAGCACCGCAGTGGGAAACCCATCACGTTAATCTCGCGCTAAAAGAATGCAAGTCACCCATGGCAGCGTGAGTGTTATCACGTTGTCTCTGCGCTCTCTTTAACCGCAAGCAAAATTTTCCGGACACGTGCTGCGCGCCATTACCATGCAGTAAGGCTGTACATTTCCAGCTTCACTGCATCAACATGTTTAGCTCTGGCATCGAGGTTCAATCGGTGAACAGGGAACGTCACTTTTGGAAGTGCTGGGCTTACAACTCAACGCCAAGATTTCTCTTTACCTTGAGTAGATTCTAGTATAGGATAAGCACTCAGCAGGAATATATTGTAAACCCTGAATCCCATTGAATCATCAAGTATCCAATTATTTACTTTACTCGAGCACGTATTTTCATACCTGCTGTCTTACTTAGGAGCTATTTAAGTATGCCATTAGTCCTCTGCCAAGGCCCCTTGTAATCCTCGATGTTTTTGGAACCCAACTACAGGACTATAATTGGATGATGAAAATTCCTACAATTGTCAAACTGGATAACTCTATGGGTCAAGTTCGGTTTGGCAATCCCGCTAAGTTTCATTTCTTAAGTGCTTTAGTGCAAATCTACCAGTCATTCAAAACTTTATCGAAATCCTCTTTACAGACACTTCTGAAACGCAAAGAAGCTGGCGACCGTCATTTTGTTAACAGCTGAACACTACAAGGCTTCTCACTATCTACACAACAAATAAATTCCGTGCTCAGTAATGGATCAGTAATTGATCACCGATGCGGTCAAAATATGGTAATAACCTAGACTGCGAGCAGTCTCTCTTTTCCTCGAAATTCCTTGGGAAAGAACGCAAAACAACCAGTAAGCGTGCGAGCGTGACTGTGAGCGTGACGTCGCGTGACGCTGCCACGTCACGCCGGTTCACACGACACAGTCACGTTCGCACGCATACTTGTTTTGCGTTCTTTCCCACGGATTTTCGAGAAAAAGAGAGACTGCTCGCAGTCTAGCAATAACCAAAAACACGGTATACGGGCGATATGTAGAGTGTGTCACTCACTTATAATAATAACAATAATAATAATAATAATAATAATATAAAGAAACCAAAAAAAATGTTAATGACATCATGTCTGTCGTCCAATATTGATCGTAACTGAGACCCAATAAAAATGCGAGAATAATTTGAATGACTATTCATTCAAAATATTTCCCTGTGTTTGATTGGTTAAGACCACACGTATAATTCACCATAACCAGCTGTTGTTCACCAAATTTGGAAAGAATCTTCGCCATATTGAATCAATGACGTCAGAAGTGCAGCCCGCTGCAGATTAACCGATGACGTCTAAATGACGTCAAAAGTGCAGCCCGCTGCAGATTATTGAACCGTTGACCGAGAAAACCTGGGGACGAGATTGTGCTATTTTTGGTGAGCAGAAAAACAAAGAGCGAAATGGCGAAACTCCTTTAAGAACGGGAAAATATTTTGAATGAATAATAAAGCAGTTATTGAATTCGTCCTTCGTAGGATATGAAGAATTCTGCAGATCTCGGAAGGGTGTTAACCACCTCGGCCTTCGGCCTCTGTGGATAACATCCTCCTTGATCTGCAGAATTCTTCATATTCTACTCAGTCTCATTCAATAATTGCTAACTATTAACTACTTAATAATCGAGAGTGAAGTCGTTGCGGGAAAATCTCAGACTAAGGCCTTGCCGTATTGACCTCGCTATCGCTCGGTCAATACGGTCCGAACGTTCGAGGTTATTAAAATGTTTATTATACAGCACCAACAACAATAATAACGATGGTTTTTTAATTACTTTTTGATTTGTTTTTGCAAGCCTGTTATCAGCCCGAGGGCGAGGGAGAATAATGCTCTACAATTCAGTGACAATTAGCCAATCAGAGCGCGTGTTATATCGCCTACAAACACAAGTCAGATAATATGTAATAAACAATTTTACAGTCCTAAGAAAGCACGCGCGCTGATTGGTTAAAAATCGTGTTTGTATAACTCGATGGAGACACAGAACTAGCGTGCGCTGTTGACGTAGTGATGGCGTGAGCAAAGAGAATTTACATTTGGATAATCAAAGTTAACAAGTTGTTTTCCTTTTTCTCGTCGCAGTGTTTTCTAAAATAAATAGAAAACAATTACTCCGTGCTTCTATCGAGTTTTAGTATAAATGTACTAGCGTTCTATCACGAATGCCGTTCTCTGACTAGCTACGCTACTCACTATCTATTTAAACAATAGAGTGTTTCTGTCGAAGAACTATCAGTATATATTTGCCCCGCGGAAATTTGATGTTCTTAAAACAAATATTTGCCCTAGAAGCGAACGCTTCGAGGACAAATATGCCAGTTTTAAGAACATCAAATTTCCAAGGGCAACTATCAGACCGATAGTTCCGAGACATAAACACTCTATTGTCTTAATTGTTCACTACTAAATTTTCTTCCACACGCTAGTTCAAAAATCAGTTAGACTTCAGTTGAATTATTTTCAAGATTTTGAGACGAAAGCCATGAAAGCGAAATATAAAATTTGAAAAAGAAAACAGGCAAAAACCCTTAAAACAATTTCAGTTGTTTATTTTCTACGAAACCCGCTTGTTTACAGAAAAATTTTCACGGACGACTACT
>CM042746.1:37054417-37066917 GCA_022496165.2 Catalaphyllia jardinei | reverse complement strand
AAAGGTCTAAAGGCGCCACTTTGACTTCACCCTGAAAAACCACTAACCAACAAGACCACTTCTGTTATTTGTCTGGTGTAGCAGTTTGGTTCGACTGAATGAAGCTCGACGTTTGACTCATGTGAAGTACGGCGTTTGCCCCAGGCCTAACAACCTGGCGTAATTTCCAAACACTTGCATTTGATTGCCTTTCAAAAAACTCGTTCTTAGTTGGTTTTGGAACACTTCCCGAGTTTGATTGACTTATTAATCGCACTTACATGGTATCCAAACACTTGTATCTGATTGGCTTTCTCGCACACCAAGTAAAGTGGTTTGCAAACATTGGCGTTTCGTTGGCTTTCTTGGCTTCCGAACACTTGCATTTTTGCATTTGATTGGCTTTCTGGCAATCACACTTGTGTTTGATTGGCCTGCTGACAATAGGTAGTGATTGGCTTTCTCGATCTCGCACGTACTTGGCTTCCGCGCACTTGCATTTGGTTGGCTTACCGACGATCACAGGTAGTGATCTCATAACACGGTTGCTTGGCTTTCTTTCGTTGAAGGTTCACTTACCCATAAAAATGTCAAGGGTGATATAGGCGAGAAACTGGGTCCTCTTGGGGTACATGCAAGTGCGCATGCTCGCAGACTGACGAGGGACTCTAACAGTTGACTTCGGTCCTCTAGCTAATTTAGCGGAGAAAGCAAAATTGAGCGAGAGGAAATAGATTTCCTATTTTGATCGCTTGTAAAGAATGCAAGATGAGAACCTCGTTCCACAAGTCTTCGTTCTTTACTGTGTAAGCTTGATGAAACGAGCGACAATCGATTTTGCTTGGTTCTACCAAACAATGAAATTGGCCGGAGTAAAACGTCAGTTGCTCAATTGAGCCCGCGTTTGTCAACTAAGCATGCGCAATTCAACCAAAAGTCAGATATCTTCAGACTTCTGTCAGAATATTCTGAATATTCCTGGTCAAGGCAAACGAAGACTCTGGTTTCGAAGCTGACAAGAGGAACACTAGCTAGTGTGAAGAGGACAGTGTAGACTCATTCACGAAAGTTCTCCTGACACCCAGTCGTTCATTTTGACATTTTAGCTGGTCAAAACAGGAAGTATTGGTGCCGCTGAACAGTCACAAGTAGAAAAGTAAACTTACTGGTTTTCGCCACTTTTTGAGCCCGTTTCGAAGGTTACATGTGCATGTTCGCAGTTATTTGATAATATATGTGCAGGTAACAAAAGCCTTCAAAGGACATTATCATTCACAGCACTGCATGTCTATAAACTTACCGTTGTTAGCCTGTTGACAACCTCCATGGAATGCAGTGACATTTCCATGTTTACTAAGACTGAAAAATACCTGCCAGATGACAAGAAGATACATTGTAGGTGAACAGCGTCAAGAGGTACGTGTCGAGCAGGGCTCAAACCTATTTTGTCACTAAGTTCTCAGTTTGGACATACATTTTACATGACGCATAATATGTAAACAACGCTCCACTCACAAGAAAAAAGATGATAAGTGAGTAAGTGAGTGAGTGAGTGATTATAAGTTTACACTCGGAAGGAAAACTCTCCAAATCTATATCTCTTTCCCAGGTTGTTCAAAGGTGGACAACGCTATCCACTGGACAAATTACTATCCAGTGGATAGCGTTATCCAACCTTGAACAACTGGGGACTGCCCTTGCAGATTTAATAGTTTAAACCGGTTTTTTTTTTTATCGAAACATTACTCGTTATTACCAGCCAAATAGTTTGAGGAAGTTTAAGCAGTTTGTGGCCAGTTGGCTATTGTAAAAAAATTAGAATTCAGCCAACTGTTCTGTACACATTATCTTGTGTTCTTCATGAGTAACTTTGTAGTCAAAACTTTCTTCAAAGAAGACAATCTGCCATATTCATCTAACTTGTTCGCATGAATTTACTGCACCTTATTCGGTAGACTACGAGTAGTCGCTCTTTCGCTTAGTCCGTCGTGCGTGACGCGAAAACTGCGTGACCCGAAAACTGCGAGAACAAAATAACCGCGCGAAATCGCTCCTCGACCCCAGGATTTCGCGCGGTTTTCTTTCAGGTCACGCACAACGGACTAAACGAAAGAAGGACCACCACGAGGATTCTATTTATCAGGTGGAGGTTTCAATATGATCACTACTCACTCTGTTATCTGATTCGATTGCATCAACTTCAGCAAGACCTCAATGGCAAGTAACGGATTATTCTCCACAAGATCAGGGAGCTGAAAAGGGAAACAATAAAATACTGGGAATATAACAGTGCCTCTAATGCTTCATATAACTATGCGCGTTATGTGTGAGGTCCAACAAGACTTAAAAGGATGTTGAAAATATTTGAACGTTGTGTTGTATTCTGTATTTTTGCTCTACTCATGTACACGTAGGTAGACAATCGTGGGAAATGGCTTCAAGACAATCCCCAGATGTACAGAGCATGAGGCTCTAATAAAATTGATGTATTCCACAATCAGCATAATATATAATTATTATAACACACACACTGAAGGGCATTAAAGTATACTTTCAACTCTACATGAACATGCGTATACCACTTTATTCTCCGCGTCTTTCTCAGTTGGTGCTTTAGCCATAGTCCTCATCAGAAATACCTGCCCTTTATTTATGAGCAGTTTAACCCTTTATGCCCAAAAGTGACTTATAGATTTTACTCTGTCTAACGCCAGACGATTTTACTCGTCAAAGGGAGACCCCTTGGGCAGATGACTTCACAGGCAGCCTTTCTTAAGACCAAGCCCACGAAATATGAATTAGATACACTGCGTTCATAAGAGTCAGTTCCACGTGATACAATACCTTGTTTGGAGTAGGCCCACGTGATTCTTACCGCCCCAGTTTTGGAACAGAATCGAAATGCACCGTATCAGCGTCATTCTGAAGTTTTTTGGTCAAAACTAATATTTTTAGCGTGCTTCAAGTATTATACACACTACCTTGTTAGGAGTGAGTCCCACATGATATACAAGCTTTGGATCTTTTTCAAGTTCACTCAAGACTTGCTACAAAGAAAAGACAAATAACTCCTATTATTTCATGAAGCGCTTCATTAAATTCGGTATTTCATCCTTAGGTGGCCGAACACAGTTTTCGCTCGCGCTTTTGCTGATGCAATTCAGCGCATGCACAAGGATTTCAAAAAACAAACATGCCGTCAATTGAGCGATCATTTTATTTACTCAACGCCCACACTATCTGTGTTATTTTTTCTCCATAACTGAACGCATTGTTTTATTACAAAGATATATTAGAAAAGGTAACCATGCAAAGAACCCAGCTCAGCTTTTGTTTGTTACAGAAAGAACCCAGTTAAATGCAACGCATGCGCAGTTGCTCGAAAAATTGAGACCGATTGCTTTGGCAGAAACGTGCCGATTTCTAACGATCCAGTCGTTAGAATTTCAAGAAAATAGTTTGAAGACCATGTGAAAGATCTATTACGAAAATCTGAATTTTGACATAGGGAATTTTTAATAATAAAGAAAACGATTAACGGCGAATTACGAAAATTGCCCATGTCAAACTTTTATTAAAACAGTGTTGACAGAAGGGATTAAATGTCAATTTGTAGTGTGCGAAAGATGAAAACACTCTAATGACTGGATTTTTTTTAAATAAACAAAAACCATTTTTGAAGCCTTGTTTTTAACCAGCCCCGTTGCCACAGCAACAGAATAAATTTCGTTCAATTGTGTAACTTTTTGTAGTTTAAAGCAAGTATGTGGGAGTACAAATAAAGATTGCTGTTCTGTGGTTAACCTTAACTCTTGCAAAAATGGCTGCCAAAGCATAAATAGTTTGAAAATAATGGTGACTTAGCCATAGGCACTTGAAAACTGTATTCGGCCACCTTAACGGTTTTCAACTGAGTATCGCAAGTAATCAGGCAGTCATTTTGGTTTTGGTTTTGGTTCACTACAGTTTGAGACCGGCTGAGTGGTCTAACTAGAGATTTATTGGTTTGGTTTTGGATTTACGACACTCATTTTCCGCTCTATCGTCCAACCAAAACCAACGTACTCACTATGGCCAATCACAAAGGACACAAACAAGCCAACGAACAAATCAAAACTCTAAGCCGGGACAAAGCACGAGAAAGCGCGGGAAAACGTGTGCGGGCGCGTCACAATTAGTTTTGGTTGACTTTCTGATTGGCCGAGAAGTCTGATAGGAAAGTTAGTGGTTGGGTTTTGTCTCACTCATACAATGTATCTGTCAATACTGTCGCGCACAGTTGCTAAAACTCTGTCTTCTTGACAAGAAAATCAGGCAAAAAAGGCTAAGACTGGGGGTCTATCTAGGTTTCTACCTACACTGTAGCTTAAATAATGTTAGAACGCAAACACTGCTGCGGCAGGTTATGTAAAACGGATTCAAGGTGTCCAGTAAAGAACCTAAATAACACAAATTAATGAGGATCTTACAGTATGACAGATCCTAAAACCTTCAGGACCTTTCATGAATTGGAAGTCGAGGAATTTTAGCGCAGCGGTAACACTACTCCTAGTTTTTACACAAAATAAGCAAGCGATCACCTGCTGCTGCTGTAACACCAATGTAGCCTTGAAAGCTTTGTTCATCAAACGACGGACTTCAGCACCTTAAAAACATAAAGGCCTCTATGAATATTTACCTCAGCCAATCTAATTTCACCCCAAGTCTTTAAGAAGGCTTATGCAACATAAGTGGATTTCGTTACTCAACAGAAATGTAGATAGAATTCTGTTAAAAACAATAAGATTATTCCCTCTAGACTTCTTTCAGGAGATAGTTAATTTGGCCTTTAGCTTTGTCAGCTATCAACTAATGGCAACCTCAATCCGATAATCTAACATAAAATAATGCAATTATAGAAACTGTCATAATATCGATTGACTAACCAGCACTGTTTGTAACACACATTGTACTGTCCCACTCTACAGCATGCACCTCCCCTGTTGGGTTCATCCACACGAGCTACAAACCAGCAAAACACCATAGTTAACAAAATGATTTTAATTACTAGAGGTCCCAATGAAATTTTACAAGAATTCAAAACGGGGAACTATGGGGAAGGGCTCACATAAGTACTTTCTTTGGGTTGCTCACAGACTTGTACGACCGTGAAATCCAAGCTCAGAATGACAAAAGTGTTTAGAAAGCTAAGCCACAAGCTAGGATGAAGAGGTCCTGAACAGGCAAGAAGGACTTTAAAACAGTCTAAGTTGCTCATTGTGCATGGATGTTTTTCAGGCAATTTCCGTTAAAGGAATATTTCTATGTACAGTATTTATCCCACCTTACTTGACTGATCTAATGGTCACACACTTAAGCCCCACAGAATACCACTGATCAACAAATGTGTCTGAGCATTAGTAAGTGGAAAATTTATATACCCAACCATGGAACTTGTTTAACTTGTTGAATTTTAACATGTCCAGTCCTACACTGCACTTGAAATTATTAACATGTGTTATAAAAAGAGTTTAGCACAATTACACCAAAAAACCAAGGAAACAGTTTAAAAATACACCTCATCCTCGCAGGAGTAAAGTGGTGGAGGAATCCTGGCAAAAACTGGTCTGAGATTTAACTCTGACGGAGGATTAAGCCCTGCATGATTGAAAATGAAGTAAATAAACTACGAGCATTGATAGAGTTGACTGATACTGTCTTCCTTTATGACAAAAATGTAAATTAAGACGATGAAAAAATTAATTACAATACTTAGAGACAAAGCTGCATCCACCTTGTTTTCACTATCCTAATCAAACTGGAATTTGGAAATTTAATTTGTTCAGGATGGAAAGAAACTGGAGTGTACCAAGAAACATCCTTGGAGCTAGGTGAAGACCAACAAAAAACTCAACCCACAAACTTGGCTAACTCAACCAACAACAAGTTCATGACAGTATAAAATAAACAATTTCAGCTATCTGTCAAATACTAGAGATGCTAAAATACAACTATGTGTACTGTATGTGTAGGGTGGCTACAAATGATAAAGATTGAAATGGAATATCATGGATGGGCCAAAAAAAAAGAAAAACAATTCAACCTGTGTATTTTGTGATGCACTACCAAATTCTCACAGGAACATGTGGTTGTAGCTTATCTGATTAAGAGATCATTCTTCTTAAACCTCGTTAGCATTTATCCAGTCTATCATCTGTCTCTTAGGTCCTCTTTCTTTAGCTCACCTGTTACAAGTGTCTCTGTGATCTGCGAAGCTGCTGTTGAGTCAAACCCTGAACTGTACAGTAGAGCAAATAAAAGAGAAGACAAATTAATGTAACATAAATATAACCAGTGTCAAAGTACAGATGTTACACCTTATGGTTGATTTCCATATTTTGTGTCACTCCAGAACAAAATAGCTCTGGATTCCTTAGAGCCATATGATGAAATTGTTCTAAAGATAAGTACAACTGTACCAAGCATTGTAATGTTACCATTTTCTATGTATGTATACATGTATATACGTAATTGGCCACTCCCAACTGGGGCTTTTCAGGACCACTATAAACAGTTAGAAAACAGTCCTAAGACAGCACGTGCGCTGATTGGTTAAAAAGCCTGTTTGTATAACTCGATGGAGACACAGAACTAAGCGCGCGCTGTTGGCGTAGTGATGGCGCGAGCAAAGAGAATTTACATTTTGATAATCAAAGTTAACAAGTTGTTTACCTTTTTCTCGTCATGGTGTTTTCTAAAGGAAATAGAAAACATGTACTCTGTGTTTGTATCGAGTTATACAAACACTCGTGAAAGTTTGGGAGAACTCAAAAAGCTGTGGAAACACTCGCCTGTGGCTCGTGTTCCCACAGCATTTCTCGTTCTCCCAAACTTCCACTTGTGTTTGTATAACTCGATACAAACACGGTACATGTTTTCTATTTCTTAAACAATGATAAATAAATATTCAAATAGAGATAACTAGATTAAGAATCCCGAATGGCAGGAGGCAGACCAGTTGCTATTTACAAGTGTAGCTGAGAAGTTGAACTCGCGACTACCAAGAACAGCATCAGCTAGTGGCAGAATGGGATTTGAACCTGCGACCTACCGATTTCAAGTCCGGTGCTCTAACCACTCGGCCACACTGCCTCCCCGTATTTAACTTCAACGAGAAGTTAAATATCCCACCCTAAAATGTACCTTTTATAATAGTTCAATCAAGGATTCAAGCTTGAGAGATTTCCAGGTCCACTCGAATCCTTTCGCCCGGGTTTAATTCAAATTTTCTGACAAACATCCCTGATTTTTTCCTACGGGAGTGCCCCGGGATGCAATAGGTGCAATAATCATTGTCATTATTATTACCCAACATCTGGGTCAGCATCAGCTAGGACTGCAGGCAGCCCACAACAACTTATGTCAGGTAACTGTGAATTCTTCTCTGTTAGTGCCAACTGCAGAGAACTCAGGTCAATATTCTAAGAGCAAGAAATTAAGCCTATTACATGTGACAATTGAATCAGGGTTGTCATTAAGGGACATAACCCATAACGCTTGTTACAGTTGAGTATACTTGATTTTTCCCTTGATGCTATGGGTGAAATAGCCAGTTGTTGATAGAATTCACTTACAAAGTAACAAGTTTGCTACAGGTGTGAAGAATGAGGCTACAGGTGACTCAAAACTAATGACAAGCCTGCAAATGTATCCTGTTTTCATCATCAGTCCATCATATGTCATCTAATAATTCTCCAATTAATCAAAGTGTGAGTCTATATTTTGTAGGTTAGAGTTATTCTTTGGTTATTGCATTGCTACCCCTCTCAATTCTGCCCATCTTCTACTGTAATTTAGCAACCTATTATCACTCTCGAGATGTAAACTCAGATACATGTAGTGTTAACGATATTCCTGACTGGCAATGTTCCTGAAGGTTCACACTAGAACAGTAAAACATTTGAAGTGTAAATAAACTTTACAATTTGTCTTTCAGGCTTTGGAACAGACCTCATATTTTTGCAAGTAAACCATATCAATTGAAAATTGCAGTCTAAGCAGTCCCAAAAGATTCCTGTTTTTTGTAAGGGTGCTTTCCATTGAACCAAAATTTCTGAAAATTTCAAAATAAGACTATGAGGTACAGACAATGTTGAATTTCAAAAGAAACCTAACTTTCAATGAAAAATTCCTGAAATTTTGGGAGGAGAGTCAAATGGAATGGCCATTCCCAGTACAAAATTTTTGAAAATTTTGGTGAACCCTTCAAGGTTGTCCTCTTTTCCAGAAATTCCAGTAAGTGCTCCATTTTGGAAATTTCCAGGAATTCAAACTGGAATTTTCCATCGAATGGAAAGCACCTGTACAGTAAGGAACCCAATAGATACTCTGTATATGGGGGAATATTTTGGTATGTTAAATTCATGTTTCATGTGTACCTGCCCTCCACCAGGAAAGTCCATGACCAACACTTGTCGAGGAGTTTTCTTCAACAGCTAAAGAGTAAATGAAATTCTTAATTTATCTTTGTGGATATAGTAATTCTAAGTAGCAATGTTATAAATTGTAAAGAGTGTTGTAATAGTCGTACATGTACATTTTTGTCACGAGCCCCTACCTCAGGAGACATAAAATAAAGTGACCTTATCTTACCTTAATGCATTAAACAACACAACAAGAAAATAGCTTATAAATCAACCTACTACTACTTATTTGCACCACATGAGAAAAAAATAGAAATAAAAATAAAATAAAACTTAAATATCAGTAAACACTACATGTACATGTAACCTGGGTAAAAGTTACCACATAATAATAATTTAGAGCTACATGTAAACCTTGAGGGAAACAAATTATAGGAAAAAAGAAAAAGTACATGGTCTTGCCATCTGTTACATGTACATTTTATCTTGCTAAACATGTAGTACTCTTTCAAGAACACCAAAGGCTTAGGTGCCAAACAAGTACAATTAATCCATGATTGGTTTTTGATAACATGACACACTGATGTGAGTTTGTAAGGGGTCATGTACATGTACAACTGTACTGCAGCAGTGAAAAATCAAATCAAATGCACATAACTTTCGACAAGTGTGCGCTGCTCTATACTGACCATGACCAAAGTGTTCCAGATAATGACCAGAGTTTTTAATGCTTACTTCCTTAGTTTTGTTTGAATCAATATGTACAGTATGTGTACTTACATCTCTTGATGGAGAAGTGATCAGTAGATACAAGAAAGACTTCTCAGCTTGACTCAGTGCAGGAAGAGACTCAAGACCACACACTCTGTTTTCATCATTGTTTGAACTCTAGGAATTAACAACAAATCAAAAACATACATGCAAGTACTTACAAGTAATGAACAGTGTATGTTACCTAACCACTCTTATGAAATAATGCAGACACAATACAGCACTATGTTTTACACAAGTATATTTGGCCAAGACAGACAAATCTGTACCCTACAGTGTATGCAGATTACTTCTTCATTACCGGTTCTAACATCATATACATCCACCTTATGTGAAGCTTATACTGGGGAAAGGGGCCTCCTGCAAAAAAATTTCTTGGGGACTAGACAAGAGGTGGCCATTCAAAAGAGGAAATGTTGGGAATGGTCCAGTTTCCACTTTACGAAATAAAAAGGTACAAACAAATGTAAGCAGAAAAAAGTAGAGCAATCATAGCTATAATATGGTCCCAAAGGAACAATTACATTTCCACACTGTCATCCTTTTACCTTCATCTGGCTAAAAATGTCCAACTTCAAATCTTCCTCGACAGTTAATAGAGGTATAAAATTAAACAAATTCACCCTCGAGATGGCAATAAGCTGACCGAGGCCACTTTACAGAGGTGGCTGTTTTCATTACAATGTATAGCGTACAATTTTTCTATGACTGGCCGCTGGCTGCCAAATAAAATTTGGCTGCTGAATAGGGGGCTGCTTAAGAGGTTCAACTGTATTTGCCATATGGGAACAGTATGCGCCATGGGATAGGATATGGTGTTTGAGGTTCCCGGTCCTTAAATAGGGTATCACTTGGTATAGTTCCTGGTGTGATCCTTAGTCAGGGTACCTAAAGGGTATCAGCTAAAATTCCAGGAGTGCATAAATGCCCACCTAAAAGGAAAAAATTCTATTCTTACCTTAAAGTACGGAAGCTTATAGGTGCCATCCGACATCTGACTTGTTAAAATCCGACATCCGAGATTTAAAAATCCGACATCCAACTTGTTAAAATCCGACATCTGACATCCCACTTGTTAAAATCCGACATCCGACTTGTAAAATCCAAAAAAAGGGTTAAGAGACCTAAAAGAAAACGGAAAATGTAAAAATGCCCCGTACCATAGGAGTTGTGTAGGCCTGTCAACCCCATCTTACAAATATGATTTTTATCGACAGGCCCGTTCTACAACATGCAAGGCATATCAGCAGTCAACTAACGCCAAGGAACATAAAACAAAAAATACGCACTCAACAAGTAGCATTGACCCTATTATAAGATGATTTTGCAAAAAGAACACATGCGCTTTTTATCAAAAGAGCTCCACACTGCAGATTAGCTATCGAGTGCCTAGGAATCCAGGAAAAACGCCGTCAAAGAAACACAAAATAACGTGGTCGAGCTTCATACAAATTAGGATCAGAAAGTATATTACGCCATTGGCTAGCTGTCATAGCCCGGCGTTATCAATCCGTCACGAGGGTACAAGCCACGAGAAGTTAGTTCAAAGCAGCAGATTGTTTACATTCCCATGTGTACGAGTTGCACTAGCTGCTTCAGACGTACAGAGTATTTTAGATATACCGGCAATTGATTAGTTCCACATGGAAGATCAAAACCATGGTCTTGCCTGAACCAAGCTGACCAATGGCATAGTCAAAGTTTCCCTATCTTGACCAATAGGAGTCGTGTTTGGCCTGTCAACCATTTGTATCATGATAAACATACACAGACAAAACAGTGCAGTGGCAACCCTCATTTTCTAATGAACAAAAGGAAGGATATTAATCTATTAACTCCTGGGAAAAGGAGAACTATCTGTCAATCACCGCCATCTTTTTTGAACGCTTCCTGCCGACCTGAGCCAACAATGATGTAGAGCTGAATTTGTCGGATTTCGACAAATCGAAGATGTTGAATGTCGGATTTTAAAACAAGTCAGATGTCGGATTTTAAAAAGGCAGATGCCAGATGTTAACAAGTCGGATGTCAGCTGTCGAATTTCAACAAGTCAAATGTCGGATTTTAACAAGTCGGATGTCAGATGGCACCTACATGTATAAGCTTCCGTAGACCTTAAAGTGTTACAGTCTAACCAAAGTAAAGTTGACTCACTCATGGCATATTTTTAAGTTTTTGTTTTCCCTAAACAGGATGTCATTTTTCAGTTCTGTACCGTAAATAGGTTATCAATTTGCACTTGCTTCATTCTTAAATAGGGCTAGGATTTAAGAACCTTTGTGGCACACCAGTCCACAATTTAAAGGAGAGTATCCCCCCAGGATCTCACAGTGAAAAACTTGAAGGTTAGAATGTAACCCTAGCAATTTACCACTTACCAAAACATGGACAAACACAGAAGCAAATGGGTTATTGGCTACAGGCTCTGCTTTATACATTTCATACAACAAAAACAAGACCACAATCCTTTGGCTGGTTGAAGGCAACAAGTCAGGTTGCTGTAAAAGCATCAGCTGAGAATTGACAAGAACAAATCAAAAAATAACTTCTCATTTCATAAATTTTATGCACAGAGATCCAAAATGTTGATTATTTCTCAAACTTGTTGGGTCTTTCATTTTTACAATACAAGTTTATATTAGCAAATAACTATTGCAGTGCACACTACTCAAGTCATGCAAAAGTCTCATACAAATTTCATGTCATGCATGTATAAAAATATGTCTAAAGTACATTATTTTTGCTATACACAACAATAGCAAGCACACTGTAGGTTTGACTTATATAAATTTTATATCATGCCAAAAACAATGTTTAAAATACAACAGTTTCTTTGTGCTATAGTGATTACAGTGATGGCAAGCAAGCTGCAGGTCTGACTTTCACAAAATCCATTCTCAATGTAGACAATAAACAAGTACATATAGTTTTGTCATGTGTACTGCACAGAACCATCTAAATGAATCCAAAGGATACCAAAAATGTAAAATTTTGAGGACTCTTGAATGTTTTTCAGGAGGAGAAAGGTCTTTCAACCTGAAACACTCTTTCTCATACAGTAGAGTGACAGGGCTGTTAAAGTACTCGTATAAATTACTATGTTCAAGTACAAATTAGGATACTAGGCACTTAAACTTTACCATTGCACTCCCAATTTGGAAATGTTCATTTTTGTTAAATCGCTGGTGTAATGAAGAAGCAATAGCTTCAAATGATGACACAGCAAGAGAATCTTCTGCAAGAATACTGCAAGGAAAAAAAACAGATTGATTAATTAATTAAATAGAACACAAATATTATCTTAAAGATGAAACAACAAACACATGATAAATTAAATGTTTGGAGAAC
>CM042746.1:37022409-37053588 GCA_022496165.2 Catalaphyllia jardinei | reverse complement strand
TGATTCTAGGCTTCGGTTGCCTTTGCTAGTGCCATGTTTCCTCTGCCGCCTCCTGCTTGTAACGAATATTCGCAGATCGCAAAGTTTGCAGGCTCAGCCCACCTGGCTGCTCATCACCACTGGTCGGGGAACGAGCAACCTTAGAAAAATCCAGCCTGGGAAGACAGATTTTATTTCCGGCTTTTCCTTCGCGCCGCCTAAAGCCGGAAATCCGTCTGTGTTCGCAGGCCAGAAAAAATCCGATTCCAAGTCCAAAAATATTGGACTTCCGGTTGAATTGCACATGTCTAGCTAGCGGACAAACAAATGGCTCAGGTTTACTTGCGCTCTAGTGAATCAATTAACTCGACAATCTAACTCCCAAGAGTCCCTTTTTTCCTCAACCTTGCACAATAAAAAACGAATACTCGCGCCCGAGGAACGTCGACTGGCCCAACAGAATGACAGCTTTGAGTCTGGACGACATGTTGACTGTCTGAAATATCTGGAAAGCCATAAATTCTACATCAAGTATTATAAGCGAATTTCAGCAGTGGAGAACCGCAATTTCGAGGTATTTAGAGAGTAATTTCGGTGAGAGGGAAGAAAAAAGAGGCCTAACCAGAGATAAAATCATCTTTAAGGGGCTTTACCCAGAGCTCTCAAGTCTCACGCATTGAGCACGAGACTCACGCAAACAAATTCAATCTTACGCTTATCTCACGCTGAAATTATTATATCTCACGGATTTGAGATTCCTTGCTCCTTTAGTGAAGTTCCTTCATAATAAACGATATTTTATGATATAATTTTTAGTCATTGTTCGGTTCGTACTCGCTTCGAACACTTTATTCTTGTGCTGAGCCAGCGTTTCTCTGGCCAGTGGGACATGTACATATGCTGCCCCGGTAACCTGGACCGTCCACTCTTTTAAAGCATGACATTTCTGCTCAGAATAAAGGAAAACACCTCTTAGCTACTTCCATTTTTCAAAATTTCCTGGGGAACTCGCCCCCAGACCCCCCAATCGGGGTGACGCCTTCGGCGTCACAAACAACTGCTGTACCGTTGCAAATCTCATTGTGCCAACAAATCAACTTGAGAGCTCTGTCTCACAGTCAACTGTGAAAAAAAAAGCACACTGAAGTGAATATCTACGATTGGATCGCACCATTTGTAGTAATTATCATAAAACGAGTAGAGGTTTTGATCCTGTTTGAAACTTTTGTTAGTCACGATAAAAGAGAGATCTCACAGCACAAGACTAGCTGTCTACAGAAAAACGAGGGGACCAGTTTATGACTAGTTTACTGCAGTCTGTCAAATTAAATTCTTTGTTATTTTCCCTAGCTGCCCGTCTGACGTACCATCACCTTTCTCTCGGAGGATTTCAAGCCTCGTGTGGGACGCGTAAATAAGAATTCAGAAGCTGCATTTAGAGTGGTCCCAAAGGATTCAATGAACGAAAACGCTGTCAAAAAAATCATTCATTTTCTTTTTTCACAAGGAACTGACCCTCACTGTCACAAAAACGGCCAAAATATTAAAACCAACTGAAAAGGGAAATTTCGACAATTAAGAACTCCCTAACTTGGCCATGAGGCTAAAGGGAATAAAACAAAGTATATTATTTATTCATCTCTAAGGCGGGATGTGATGTCTTTGTTATATTCCCCAAAGTCTGACCGCTGACAGCCGGAATGAATTCAGTTCAGTGCCAGGCGAGAGGAGAGGACCAATTGCTTACTGTATTTGTTACCATAGTGACATCATGGTTTATCGATGCCCACCAGCCTTATTTTAGGTTTCTCCCGCTGTTAAAAGGCTAAAAAATAAATCTTAAATCGCTAAAGTTTTAGTTCCTAGTTCACGTTAATAACCTTAACGCGCTCAAGTGCAAATCGATTTGAGGGAGTTGACTTCTCACTTCTATTACAATGGGAACAGAATGGGACGCACAAACGAACTGACAATCGACCTTTTAAATGATATTCCTTTAATGGATAAAAATTCCGTCAATATCAGTAGGCATTAGCACCTTGTGCTTACAAAATACAAAACAAAAGATATTACTCTTCTCTACCGTGTGATAAATGCGTTGTTCTCTGAACTATACAATAAATTAAGAAACTCGACTCAGGTATTTTTTCCTGCTCGTCAGTATGACACTGATATCTCAACCCTCAAGGAAACGTTTTGTCTGATTTCGCTTGTCAGGATAAAGAAACAAGTTTTGATATGGTTATACTGAACCACATGATCAGATTTTCAAGTTAATTAACAAGGCAAGGTATGAACAATGCTAAGAATTTACTTCACTGATTTCAAATTATCACTTTGAAAACTTAGACTAGCAAGGCACAAACGAGTCCGCACACATAACTTACACGAGCTGATCATCATACACCACATAGAATATAGACGACAACAAAAACCTCATTTCCAACACCATGTAAAAACAAGCAATCCAAGATTTTATCCAGTCTAGTCAGTGACACACAAGCATTTATGGCGACGCATCTATTTCATTAATTATATTGGCTTGTCTGCAACGTTCTGAGAGATTTAAAACGATAAAAAAAAATCTTAGTGAAACGAACTACCACTCTAGGGCGAAAACATAAAACGACCTCGCTAAAAACAACGGCGTTGCCAGAGAAGTCTATACGTTATTTCCGAACGTTTCTAATACTATAGGGTCTCTAAAAAGAAATTCTATACAAATTGATCATGACAAACTTTTAAAATCGCAAAAGAAGCAGAGCCAGACTGGCCAAAAAGAAAACTAAAAAGCCTTTTCACGTTAGGCGAAAAATCCTTTATGGGAAATGAATAAAAAAAACTTTTCAATTTATTTTTCTCAAAAACTACTTCGCTCAATGGTCAATGTTAGGTCATTTCGTCAAGTTTCGTCGACCAGATTTTCTCCAAGCTGTTCAATTTTCTTTGCACACAATGCTCTTCGGCTTGGTCAGCCTTCTGTGGTGGCGCTTATTCCACGGTACTATCGCCTCGAGGAAGTACCTGACAGTCTTCTTGAACCGCTTTAGGTCAACTATTATCAAATATGCCTCATTTATTTTCACTTTCGATAACAAGTTTCGGCAGCGGCTCTTTAGTATCAACGCGCGCTCAAGACTGTCCGCGGCCTTCTTGCCGGATTTCCGTGAGTTCCGCGTTGACCTCTGCTTGCCTGATTTCTTGGACCTCTTGAATCTCAGCAAAGCATACGAACCTTTCGTTTCCCACCGGATACTGGTTACTTCTGCTCTGAAAGCTGCAATACAAAAACAAATTGTAGTGTCAGTCGACGAGGAAGAAGAAACTTCTATGTGAACATTTACACTCTCTTTGCCTAACCGTTCCGAGTTTGAAATGACAGAAGTCATGGATGGATGGAAAATGATGTCCGCGATACTACAAGTCAGCGGCTATATAAGTTTCAGTAGAGATCGAGACATAGTAGAAGTCAAGAAACGCGCAAAAATGGTCCTAAGCGATATTTATCTTGACCGAACAAGCCTGCTTAATAAAGGATGTATTTGATTGCGTGCTGGGCAACATTTTCTAGCAGGATATATAACGGGCAGTCTTGCCGCTGGGGTAGCCAATCTCAGTGCATGGGATTTGGTTCATCTTGTCCGCTCGCAGAGTGTGCCATGTCGTGTTCTATTGAGAAACCTCATGTGGTCCAGGCAGAGAGTTTGAACAGAGGAGCTTAAAATATCAACAAGTTATCCCCAATATAATGGCGAAGCATATCCACACAGACACTAAGAAACCAATGTTTTAATCGAGTGGTGCTTATTCTTGTTTTTTTTTTTTCAGTCCTTTACTCGCATTTTGTGCTTAATTTTGGATTGTGTAGCTGGTGAAAGAGAGGCGAGCTGCATTAAGACCCCTCCAAATAAAGGAAACGTGATATTTGCCCTTTTGGGAAGAAGGCGTTGATTGGACTTCAGTGTGAACAGGCGGTGCGATTCACAACAAAAACACAATCTGCTTTTACTATATGCTAAAACGTTTTTTTGTTATTATTGTTGTAAACTGACCCACCCATGACTGTGTTAAACGATTCCTGGGAAAATAAAGAGTTATTAAATGGATATTGTCTTATCGAAAAGAAAGCACAAAAAATAGTTATCAAAGGAGAGTTTCTCCGGCCGCATCTATTGACAGCAATAACTAATTGCTCGAGTAAGCAGACATGTAGTCTGCTAAACCCTTTCAAAAAATCTTTTAATTAAATAGCGTTGTCGATCTTGTGAAAAAAATATACTTGTCCTCTGCATAGTTTCTAGATGTTTTGACAACTTCTCCTCGGGTCGGCCTCTTGACTTCGCAACCTGATGAATCTGCCAGCCTTCATCACCCCCATTTTTCAAACGTTTAAATTTCATATCACGGATAGCATGGTGTAATTTATTACACAGGTTGGTCAAACTCTGCATAACTGCAGATTGTTTGCATGTGTTATCACACGTGAAAGAATCTGTTTTGCTCTGCTTATCAGTCGGAGTACTTTGAGGTCTGCTGGCACAATTGCCTGACACTTATCGTTGCCTTAAAGACACCGAATCATTTTGACCAATGTTTATCTTATAAGGGTCGACTGCAAAAGACTTCAACAGGAAAACATCGTGCCGATTGATAAGAAACGGGAGGCTCAGTGTCCAAAAATCTGCTAAACTGCCTAATAACGTAACCAACACCTCCAAACAAACGTCTAGCATGCTAATTAGTGAACAAGCCGAGTTTCTGTAAACTACAGTAGCTCACCGGCGACCTACTGCGGGGTTTCAGTTTTTCACCTCTCCGTCTAATTGTTCGAAAGAGATACATTACGCAAGATACGACAAGGCGAAGGCTAGAATTGTTAAAAGAAGTAATACCGTAAAATAAAGCTCTTCGCACGACAAGCCAGTTAGATTCGAGGGAAACCTGATTTTCACTTTGCAAGGAAACTCCTTCGTAGATTGGTTATTCGCACGCGCGCAGGTGCAGGAAAGGCTATCACAGGTTTAAACCGCTGGCGGTCTCCCGTTTTTCCGATCAGAGCTACAATTGTAGCTTTCACATAGCGTGTTACAAAGGCTGCCAAATTGACAGACGTGTAATAAATACGCTCATTAGTAATAAATGCCGTTTACTTATACTAATGACTTTTCTATCATTGCTGCTTTTCGGCGTGTATGAAGTACATAGTCAAAACACATTAAGATAAAGATTGTGCCGCAAAGAAATCTCTCTCTCACCTTGCAAATTTAACCTAGCCCTCGAGCTTTGTTGCCGTGTGTTTACCTTGAGGCACATTTTCATTGCCCAGCCCTAATTATATTGCAAGACATCTGAAAGAAAGGACTCACTTGTCATGGTAATCATGCGTATTGGTTTGAAAAGAATTGAAAATTTCTGCAAAATTCAAACAACAATATTGCGCCAGTACCACAAGGTGTATCATAATGGCTAATTTGTCAGACTGAAACGAACTTAAGAATGTTCAAAATGGTTGTAATTCGCAGGGTTGAACTATCGTAAAACGGGACAGTCCCAACCTCATAGCATTGACGCACATTTGGTGGTCTGAAGATTTGCATTGGCGTCAAAAATGTGCCAACATTTGTGCGCTCGTTGACACCTCTTCAAAGGTTTGAGGCGAGAAATTGGCCATCCCAGCCCACGCACGACAATCCAATTGTGTCGATGACTCCCGAGGATAAAATAAAACGCATTTTGACAACAAGATGTAGTCACGTCCTGGCGAGAACCGTTTCGATATATAAAGGATGTAAACACTTGATGGCTATGCAGCGAGAGAATCGGAGTTAGTGCCGTTTCCTTCAGTGCATTTTAGCGGATGGACACATTGAAACCGCAAAAGGATGATTCTTGAGTTCAATCAGACTCTGTATGCCCTTGTGCAAATACAAAAAGAAACACAATGGAGTTTTAAGCAGGTCTCACCTAAATGGCTCTCACGCTGACAGGCTTTAGTGCGTAGGTCATTGCTATTTAAATTCGGGTTACAAACCATGTCGTTATCTGGAGAGGAAAGGAAAATAAAGAATTGTTTGTCAGTAACTGCTTGTCAGTAAGATTAAAATGGCGAACCACATTCCTCTCGATTACTATCCTTCGCGCCCTTTCCGTAGGAAATGTCTGAAATTATAAATAGCACAACTTTACCAGCGAGTTCGCGGAGCTTAAGGGTATGGTCGCGCACGACAACAAGCGCTGTATAAACATGTCAAGCTTATCCAACGTTTTGTCGAGCAAATTATAAAAATACGAAGTTTATCTAATTGAAAATACAAGTTTTATCTGCCCGGTCCGAACTTATTAAAAGACACGTTAAACTGCAAATTAAGCTGCGAACTCTAATTTGATTTAATCACTCCTTTAGCAGCGTACCTGTGGGTATCACTGGCGGTCGTGTTGTGGCAGCAACAACAAAGTCTTCTCGAACACACATCAAGTCGTCCTTGTACTGTGAACAATTGAATGCATCGTGAGTTGGCCAGGAGTAATTGTTACTGTTCATTACGGGCTCGCAGCTCGACCTCACTCTGGAACAGAACGATCTACAGAGTTTAATGATCACTTCCTTGCCGCTTTCTTTATCGTTGAGGCAAATCGGAGCGTAAATGGCACAGAGGAACAACTTCAATCCGGCATGACACTGTCCAACGAGAAGTTGCCATGGCCTAATAGCTTTGACAGTTTCGTTGAGATGGTAGTTGTTAAACGCATTTGGAAGGCGCATGAAAGCGTACCCATTCCCGTTCGTTAAATTCCTGCAAAACTTGGGTACCGGCTGGCAGTGTCCTCTGGCATAGCCGGTATAAGCCCACGAAGTGCAAACCACCAAGGAGACGATAACACACCTCAGAAGAAGCGACATGGTGTGGAGTTCTTTCTACGTGCGACACCGCGATCTTCCAGACGGAATCGTTCAGTCGTGTATTTTAATCAACGGGCGGTGGGCGGCGCTTCTGGGATATTGATCAAATTTCCAGTTTCTGAAAAACACAAAAGCCACACTGTCAAACACTTAAGGCACGTGAAACATTTGCGCGTGTCGTCCGTGCAGTGCTGATATTGTTAATGAGCCTTTGTCTTGAGGCTCATTTAAAGCCCGTCAATCAGACCGTATTTTAGATCATGGAAAAAGGGCTTCAAAGTTTGAATAAGCTCGGGCAACCTTTCGAACTTAACATACCAATGAAAATTAATATTTCTACATTTTAAAGAGTGGTGCGATGGTATTCGATCGTATCAATTGCTGTAAAGAATGGGGAAAATATGCGCTCTTTTCGATATACGGAAAACACGAGGTCGCATTGCGATAATAAGTGGTTTCGTTTGGTGTGTTTGCTCATTGGAAGAAAGTTCCGGGCGTTCGCCCGCGGTCAAGCAATCTCTTGCTTCACTTCCCACGAAGATTAAGTGGATTATCAGCGAGTAAATGGCATTACCGATGTGTTGGGCTTTCACACCATTGAAGCTGACAAAATCTTAATGGCCAGCTTTTTGCATCTCTAATCCGGCAATCAACTCTACACAGACATTGACAATAGCTCGAACATAACATATGCCATTTGGCCAGCCTCTCTTGTGTAAAACGTTAAGCGTTTTTGCCACTTATTATTTAAACAAACAAGACTGATTAAGGTGCTTTTTACCTGAGCTAAATCTCTGTCACGTCGGGGTCGTTATCCGGCTTCTTAATAATTTCGGGCTGGCCGCAAGGGCATCTAATTAATTCAACAAGCGAAACAAATCCCATTGGCGCAAAACCCTCCCAATGGGTGCCCCGCACAAAGCTGTGCATTAGCAGTTTGAGGTTTGTAAGGGACCGCATTTGAGGTTTGTAAGGGAAAGGTTTTGCCGGTAAAACCGGGTTTCCTCACCAAGCCACCGCAAAAGTCCACAAAATAGCTTCCATGCAAATAGTTGTGCGCCCCTGCACGTTCTAGAAAATTGCAAATATTCCATTTTTGTTTCCTTCAAATTTTGTCAAATCAGTATAAATCTTCTCGCCCAAGCCTAAGAAAGTTTTACAAGTGTCGTGAAACAAAACTTAGTGGTCCTTATATGATTAGTATAACTTATGGCAGGTACCTTTTCAATTTGAGACCTTCCGTGTCTGCACTACGTATCGGCAGAATTCTGACGTTCACGAGCAACCCAGTGTCCTCCCCAATGGTCAGTGGTATAAGCCCAAGGAGCAACTTGCGCTTAGCCACAGACGTCAGATCATCTTGAATACTAAAACCAATCATTCAAGAACAAACCCTATAGCTCTCCCTTTTTGTCCAGAAAAAATGCAAGAAAATGGCGCTTCAAGTTCTTTTCAGTCCCACCACGGCAGCTCTAGATAAAAAAACTGTAATCGGTTACAATTCCCGGAGTTGCCACATAATCAGGTGTACTAACTAGGCGTCGGAAAGAGGGTTATCACCTCGGTGAAAAGCAAAATATGTGTTGCAGCATTTCTGTTACCGTGGCTGGCGTCTGAACATGTATTTCTAAGTAATTTCGGTCATTTCCTACCGGATACTGTGTAATATGTACACAACTTTAAGTTCTATTTTATATATGGACAAAAGGAAATGATCGATCAGATAGCAAGCCGACTATTAAATAATCAGTTTTAGTCTTGTTTTAGAACAAAGCTCTCAGTTTCTAATTTTCCTGTTGTTGCTTTTTTGCGGCAAAGGCTGAACTGCAACTCCTGAACTCTGCAAACCGAGACATCTGCCGAAGGCAACTATTTCTTTCACTCGGATACTTCTCTGTTGAAGATCCGATGGTTGGACGAGAAAAAGGAAATTGCTTCAACTGAGAAATACCGCTCGAGCCGCCTGCTGATTTACACAAACGGAACGTACCACAGGCCAGGAGCAGTAAAGACGTGAATCCGAGGGAAAATCTTCTCGGCTTTTGTCATGTTGGTGGTTAACGTATAAGTGAAAGAGGAAGGCTGTAATTTGTTGTCGCGTCTGAAGCGCGGGAAACCTTCAACACCGCAAAAGATTTGAGGTGGAAAGTCACACTTTGAGTGGCTATTGCGGTTTTAAGAATGACTGACCTGAAGGAGGGCAGATGAAACCATTCGCCCGACAACGGGACCGAATGAATCCGCCTGCGAAGAAAGGAATGTCACTTTCGCATATTACCCGTAAAACGTTTCTTTAATCTGGCAGGCAAGGATTCAAAGTTCCGGCTGAACAAAGAAAAACATGCGTTTTTCCTTGAACTTTTTGAGAGACATTGAACGTTTAGTGAATCAAGGTAGACTGTTCCTAACCTCAAGGACGGCAAATAGTTTTAGCATTTCCTTTACAACATAACTCTTTATTTTGAACAACTGGCGTTGACCCAAATTTGTTGAAAAGAAGAGTTTACAATATTTGCCGACTCGAACAAAACTTAGACTATCAAAAATATTGTAAAAAGGAGACGCAGAAAGAAAATTGCTCCTTGGAGGAGAGAACCTTTTTACGGTTCCTATAACTTACTACGGTGACAAAGATACTTTTTCGGGATGTACGTATGTTTGTGCTTGAGAACGCGGTGCCAAGTACGTTGTCAAGAATTTTATCCTTTTGTGCTCCTGCCAAACCAATACCGAAAACATGAAACATAATGCTCAGTGGGCCGAGGTGAAACAAAACAGGTTTTGTCTTTTTAGCCCACAAAAAAGGTACGCTATGGCATACGAATTCAATGAGTACTGAAATATAAAGTACTTGTGGGCTAAGAGAAGAATGTGTGTCGGAGATCGAGAAGGGGTTCACTTCAGCTAAGGAATTTGTCCTTCGTTGAATCTGAAATCTAGAGAACTACTTCCGAAAAATTCAGCATGCAAACCTTATTGTGATGGCCCCATTGAATGATTTTAGTTTAACTTTTGGTTTGACATTTCTAACAAAAATAATATTTGCTTCAAGGTGGTGGTGGATCTAATCTCTAAAGGGTTTTCGGAAAAAGTGATTAAAAAGATCTGCACTTCATATACGCAATTTCTCGCCGAGAGACTAATTCAAAGCGGAAAGAACTCAACGTAACTTTGGATGTTACAAAGGGAACGCACCAATTAAATTGTAACCACCAACATGCTCTGAAGAGAGGTTACTTGAAATGTGAAATCATATCATTCTATGTCCCCTCAGAGACTGAACTCACGAGAAGGACCCACGGTCAGAATATAAATAAGTCCATTGACTCGACGATGTGCACAGAACAGATCCAACGAAGATACGACTGTCGACAGTTTTTTCACCATGATACTGAGGCGTTGACCAACAAACGAAATGAAAGCGGCTTTTATTCTTCAGGTAACTATTTGTAGTTCTTCATTTTGTCAGAGAAGTTTCACTTATATTGCAAGCTGCAGAGTATTTGGACAAATCCGAATTGCACAAGATATTGTTGTGTTAATTGTAACTGTTGTTGTTGTTGTTGTTGTTCCTGTTTCCCGCGGAAAACCGACAAAATCAGAAAGATAAAGATGTTGTCTGCGAACAGCTCATCGCCAAAAGCCCCGCGCCGTGCGCAACTCCATTCACGGCTACCAGCACGTGAGTGGAAATATCGACTTTATCGTTTGTGGCAAGCTTCACGAGTGAGCAAGATTAGCCAAATCCTACAGAGTGATTGGCTACTGGAGCGGTGATTAACCTCTGCTTTTATCTTTCAAGAAAGTGACGCTCCTTACGTCAAAGAATAAATCATTTAATTACCAAGGTTGTTCAGATCAAAATAGCTGCATACTTGGCCTCGTTTTTTTTTTTTTTTTGCGTGTTTATGGACCTGGAAGGTGTCTCATTCCATAAACACGTAAAAAGGATCTTGGCCATTATCCAGCCATCTTGACCTCACGCTTTGTCAACAACCCGACCTTCTTTCACAATCGGAGAGAGAGTGTGAAAACTCGCAAGCCCTTTAAAAAACTATACAGGATTTCTGCAGACTCCACATAAGTTCAGGCTAAAAGTCACGGATAAAACTCCTGCATTCTACGCATAAAGAATTCTAAGCTGAGATGGTCATGTAGGTTATTCTCCAAACACGCTGGTTAAATTTGACACGAAACGAAATTAAGAAGTTGGATTTTGATCAATTGACCGCGCGTAGTCGTCTCTCTTGTGAAACCTTTGTGAGGGGCGGTTGCATTCCCTTTCAGTCTGTCTAATAACTGAGATCCCATACTTAGGAAACTCCTTAAAAAAAACTCAGCCTGCATTTAAGTATTTTGCTTGCAAACATTACTACTCCTGTTGCTATCCATTTGAATTCATTCACACTCAAAGATGAATTTAAATCATTTCTGGCCAAACCAGTACATTTCTGAGTGCCTTAGGTCTGTCTTAGGTGGCTGAGGAGCGACGCAAAGCTGAAGGGAAAATGGTGCGGTCGGTATTCCCAACTAAGGGAACGTCCGTTGCCGAAAAATACTGGCTTTGGAAATGTCACGAAACATAATCGAATAAATGATAATACGTAGACGCAAACAAACGGCTACAACAGATATTTCCTTAAATAGTAAATTAGAAATTCCGTTACAAGAGAGACAACGGAAATTTGTCAATCATCATACCAATATAAGCTTTTTAAGGAGAAAAAAAACAATTAAAAAATAACAAATTTGCCACACCGTTTCCAATAATAATAAAGATAATACATACAATAAAATTCATAAAAAATAATCTCTCTTTGACTATGAAAGAGAATAAATTCTTTTGAGGACAGCGAGTTTCGTTTTGTTATCAAGGCACTCGATGGACTCTATGTGCAGCTTCTGCGGTACGGCTCTACGAAATTAGAATTAGTTTCAGTTCAACTACGTTTGCAGACATAGAGTGCTGGAAAAGAAATACGACTAGTCCGTATTTTAGCAATTTGATGGTTAGACAAAGAAAGTTTCTGATGTATAACATGGTACAATGCTAGAAAATTCTTACCTTCACTCTGCCTTAAGTCAACCAACGAATTTGGCGAAGGTTCTGAGCAAGTGAAGAACGAATTCTAGCCACAGCGGGTTTAATAGAGTTCTTAATAGGCGTGCTCAGCCAGACATTTAATTAATAGATCTCATTATAATTAAGTCTCGGAACGTGCCCTTGAAAATGTTTAGTTTCAACACATCCGCAAAGGAAAGCTTTAAATCAATAAACATTTCCAGGCGATAAGCGACTTATTTCATAGTAAAGCTGTTAATTGCGTAATTCTTTTAATGGTATTTGTAAAGTGTGTTTGTATCTCTCAGTTATTCTTGCTAAATGTCGCGAAGTTGATTCCCTTAAAAGCACAAACCATTTTCTTGGCCAGCAAGTCTCAAAGGAAATTGGTTAACAGAAAAGGTCTAAAGGGCAAAATATCACACGCGAGAGAATCTCGATACACCAAAGTTACAGAGATTATTTTTGTTCAGGAAATGTAACCAGTGAAGTCACGAAAGTCACTAGTTCGTTGGAAATTCCGATAATGTTTTTGCTCGTTTTAGTTTATTTTCAACAAAAGCCCCTCAAGAGGATAAATTGGTTTATATTCCAATTTTGGCAAACGTGGCAGCACTGACCAAAATCTGCACAATATTCACGCAAAAGGACTACAAAAAGTTGTGCTTTGGGGAAAAGACTGGATTATTAAACTTACTCTAACCACAAATGAAATCCAAATGGCCACTCAACTGCGGCCGCCGTGTGAAACATAATTGCCACGTTCTTTCTTTCGTGATCTTGTCAACTGCAAATTGTTCTTATTTCTAAGGCAGGATTCCACCTTTTTGCTCTGTAAATTCTCTATTATTTTGCTATAATTTGATAATCTCTCATTTCTAGTCAAATCAAATATCGGAGACACTAATGCAATTTGGTTATTTCTTGAGTAATTCTGAAAAAAATTCATAGCAGGTTTCAAGCGAGTTGTAAGCATTTTGTGACAACTGAATGTATCAGTCGAGTCAGTTATAAAAAAGGGACAAACGATTGACATCCAAAACTGAAGGTTCCTGTCGTTCTGAATGTTTATCAAAGAGAGTTCAATATGAGAGCTTCAAGGTCGCTGGGTACAAAACGATAAAGTAGAGATCTCCGGCCATGTCCTCCAGGGGGAATTGAAGTTTTTTAAATATTTTAGCACTATTAGGTACTATTATCCCTTAGGTTCCATTAAAGTGTTACTCTAGGAACCTCAAGCCCGAGGTCCAAACCATTATCTTGTATATACTGAACAAGGTTTTGACAGAGTGGCCCTTTCATATACCTTCCATAGAAAATCGCATCCTTTTTGTATACCTTCTTGTAGACACACTGTACTCTTTGAAGTTGGTTTTATTGATTAAACCCTGGCCCCGGTTGTTCAAAGGCCGGATAACGCTACCCAGCGGATAAATCGCTATCCAGCGGATAAGTGTTAACAAAACAAACCACGCTATCCACTGGATAGTGATTTATCCGGTGGATAGCGTTATCCAGTTTTCGAACAACTGGGGCCTGAATGGCAGTTTCCAAGTACCTTTTTCTTAGATCTGTTACAACACTGAAAACTGAAAAACGATAAGAACATAACAAAAGCCGACTTTACAAAGAGATGTGCAACTTAATAGGGGGGGGGGGGGGTTGCTTTGATGGTATCCGGTACCTTATTAAATAGTAGAGGGTAAGAGATATCTCCTACCGGAATAAATTTGAATTTTCAGAACCGTACTGAATCAATATCGCATTGTTACAGATTTAAACACTTTCCACAAATTAACTTGTCCTGTAATGTTGTATTTATAAGTTTGCCCAATAAGTTCCTTCTAATTTTTTAATTAATTTCGGTATGGTATGATGATACTCCACACTGTTCAAGTATTTCCAGCTCAAACTGGTGGCTCTTTTGTGTGACCTCCATTTTATGCCATTTATTTCCAGCAGCGTTCGTTTGTAAAAGTTAATTTCTTCGTAGGGTCCTCCCCCCAACAATGCCCTACTATTTCATGAAAAATGAATGGTCCCTTATAAACGTTGTCCTGTCATCCCCAGCACGCACGGGTTTTAGCTTATAATAATTCACACTTCCTACTTAAATATTCCATCCTCCTATGGACCCTTACTTAAAACGTCAAATGTAAAATGCAAAACTAAGACATGAGTTCACTTCTTAAGTTTGCTTAACCCTTGGCTGAAACTCTGGATATTGTCTCCCAGCTCACTAGCATTCAATTAGCCAGTTTTATGTACCTGTTTTAATTTGAATTTATTTTCAAACAAGCTAAAAGCATGCCGGTGTTCTACAGAGCGAGTTCTGTTCGCTGATTGTGTCAAGTAACGTTCATAACTGTAAAAGCTTTGATTCTATTTTGATCTACGTAGTTGGAGATCATCCCTTAATGCCACCATAATCCAAAGGCAATTTATTTTCCGGTGAAATATTGAGCTGATTAATGTCTCATCGCCATTGGACTGTCAAATATGGCATGCAGTTTATGCGCGTCTTAATCAGGGAAGCACTGCTGTGAAGAAGTTTCACCTTATCTGTTTCTCTTTTTTTAAAAGCAATAAATGCCAGCCCAGTTTTCTTAAGAAACTCGCTTTTGGTAGGTTATTGCTTGGTTTTCGGTGTGGCTCAGTGTGGTTGGCGTAAAAGAAACATATGAACAAGTGCTGAGGCACGTAACTCTTACAGGCTCTGGGGACTAGATATTGTGATAACCTGTACACTGTGTTCACTATCTCGAGAGACAAGTGTCAAGAGCAAGCATAAGATGCGTGTAAAATTTATGGTATTTCAAGTGCTTGCAACAATATTTCCGAGGGCTAACTGACTTGAAGCTCCCGGCGTTAAAGTATAAACTCGAAAAGTTGCTTTACAATGTTGCTTCTTTCACATGAACTCTCCTGGATTCTCCTAATCAGTCTACTTTGCATGAATTTAGGCTTCCGTTCTTACAGTTTCCCGGGAACTTGAAATGTATTCCTCCAGCCTATGTGGATTAGCAGTATTGACAGCCCAGCGAATAATTCTACTGCCTCTGCTGCAGGATGTGCTCGTATCCGGCAGGGAACAATTCTTAAAACAAAGTCCATCAACTAGCTTTGAGGAAGGAAATCGTATAGATTCCGCATTGCACTGAAGTATCGAGATCTACTTTTCTAATCAAATAGGGGACAGGTACCTCTCCTTCGACGTTTCCTTCCGTCTCTCTCTCTCTGTCTCTTTCTCTCTTTCTTTGCCGCCACCCCCTGATAGGTGCGACACTTATCCTCCAACAGGAAATTTTTTCATTGTCACTTGATAAGTTAAAAGAAAAGGCCCTTCATTCTGCACTCTCTCTCCAATTTTGACATATAACAGTGAAGTCTGGAGTGCATACGCAGATCGAAAAGACACTACTCCAATTCTCTGAACATTATTATAGAAGTAAGCAATAAGGGATCCAATGTAGCGTGTGGAGCTGAACTTGGTAGGTGTCCTCTCATTAAAGCTCTAAATCAGAAAATCATGAATTATTTCTTACACAATGGAAACCCACTTCTCAAACCCTCATTTTTTCGTACCTCCCGATAACTCGAACCTAAAGTCCTTTCCCTGTCCTCAGTTGAAAACTACAATTTTAACCCGACTTCTCCAACTATCCGATTTTTCGAAACAATTATCGTTTCCCTTGGAAATTCGAAAAATCGGGATTTCCATTGTTTGTCTCACAAGAATTTTATAACTTGTCTTGTTTTGATCTAACCTAGATTGTGCTATTTATTTATGTAGTATGTAATAATACTCTCAACATACCCTACAATGCTCTATTAAATGAACTTGAGTTTTTGAAGTATTTTTAGAACGATCATACATCTGGATCTTATTGATTTGAACACTATAATTTTACCCCCGACCTCTCCAACTATCCGATTTTTCGAAACAATTTTCACTTCCCTTAGAGGTTCGAAAAATCGGGATTTCCTTTGTATCGCTCAATTTTATAACTTGTCTTGTTTTGATCTAACCTACTTAACTAACAATAACTCAAACATTGTTATTCATTTATATAGTATATAATAATACTCTCAACAGTACCTTGCAATGCTCTAATAAACTAGAATTTTTGAAGTCTTTTAAAAACGATTATACATTTTCATCTTATTTAGACCTAACAAGCAAGTCATGGGAAAGAAAAGAACTAGTGAAATTTAGGATAAGCAATTACAAACTAAGGATTGAAACTGGAAGATATGATAAACCAAAGGTTAAAGACTACAGGCCTATTTGTGAATCTAATCAAATTGCAGATGAATCTCACTTTCTTATGTATTGCATTAATGTTTTATTCTGAGAAATTAATTTTATAGAAAAATAGATCGTTGCGAGTTTTAAACAATTAACTCCACTACAAGCCATCGGCGAACTTACAACTTCTACAAATCATTATGTTAATATTCAATTAGCAAAATTCAGTTCATCGTTGCTTTGATCCAGGCAATACTCGTCTCTAAAATTAAACCGATGTAAGTTGATTGCTACATCATAACCTTGTTATGCTGTTGTATTCTTAGTTCACAAAAGCTTTTGTAACAGTGTGTATTTATGGTCATGCAAACAGAACTATAGTTGTTCTTGTCAGGCTGTTTTATTCGACTGTTCGATTTAAATTAGACTCTCACAAACATTAATTTTACAGAGGTGTTTGAAAAAAATAGAATACATATAAATAACTACAAATTACATATAGAAGATGATAAATATTACAAATGAAATGAAATGAATTTATTTATAGCAGTGCGAACGTTTTATGAATTAGAATTTGTTGAAAAAAAGATACAGTATGCTTAGCTGTATGGTAAACTTTGCCGATTTAAGAGCATCCTTAAAAATCTGTCCACAACAACTACAGCTTTATTTGCATAACCACAAATACATAGAGTGATGCAAAAGCTATTGTAAACTAAAACAGTAATGATTATCGTGAACATGCAACAAGGTTATCAATCAAGTTACTGTTTGATTTTGAAGGAGGAATATTGCGTAGATCAAAGCCGGCAAGGCAAAACAAATTTTGCTAATTGAATATTAACATAATGATTGGTAGAAGTCACAACTTAGCCAATAGCTTGTAACGGAGATAAGGTTTTAAAAGTCGGAACGATAATTTCTATTTTCCTATAAGATGTATGTAAACATTTCTTAGAATATAGTATTTAATAAACAATACATACGAAAGTGAGATTCAACTTTAATTTGATTAGATTCACAAATAGGTCCTGGTCTGTTAACCTTTGGTTTGATTATATCTACCGGTTTTAATTCTTAGTTTGTGATCGCCTATTTCAAATTTCAACAGTTCTTTTCTTTCGCTGAGCTTCCCTGTTAGGCCTAAATAAGAGGAAGATGTATAATCATTCTTAAAAGACTTGAAAAATTATAGTTTATTAAGAGTATTGCAAGGTATGTTGCCAGTATAAAATATATAATATTAAACATATAACACAATGCTTGATTTTAGCGTTAGTAAAGTAGGTAAGATTAAACCAAGGTAAATTGTAAAATCCAGACATACTCGTTAGATTTGAATAAAAACTATTTTCAACAGCATGATGAAAATCTTCTTACATAGAAAGCTTTGTTTGACAATATAGCCATTGAACTAACTTTGAAGATATAAAGTGTAATTTCTGTTTTATATATATTTATAGCTTTAATGGGAGGAAACATACAAAGTTCCGCTCCACACGCTACATTGGATGCCTTATTACTTACTTTTAATGACGTTTGCAGAATTAGATTTTTTGGGAGTTGTCCCAAGACTTGAGATCACATTATGCATATGCACCCCAGACTTCACTGCTGTGTGCCAGAATGGGAGAGATACCTGCGTCTAAAATTTTATTCGCTAGAAATGGGGGTAATTTACTGGGATTTGTTTGTTTTCCAAGGCTGAAAAAGAGGCACGAAGTGCCTGTTCTTTCAACTTATCAAGTGGCAATGGAAACTTTCAAAAGGGCTATTGCGACACCCTGCAAATGTCAGTAATTTCATTATCAGGACCATTTCTCATGACTAGCAGCGGTCTGCAAACTTAGGGCCCATCGGGTGTGGTATGTTACTGCTATTTCGTTGTCAAATAGCTTTTACCCTTGCTTTCTCTCCCAACAACTGCTATGCAACAGGCCTTCTTATAAAATGATTCTTGTCCATCGCTCGCGTCTGACCCAAAGTAGAAAAATACGTTTTTGATTTATTGCCTGTTCCCGTGTTTCGGCGTTCCTAAATTTAATATATATCCACCTTCAAGTGAATTAATACATATCCACCTTCACCACCTTCAAGTGAATTAATACATATCCACCTTCAAGCGAAAATTACATCTAAATCAGCCCACTTGACTTAACGTCTTTGAACACCATTCATAGTGACAGTGGCTCGAAGGTTCGATGTAAAATGACAGTCACAGGGAAGATATAATCATAGCTAGTTTGGAATGATCTTTTGTGAATTTGTCAATATTTCTTTGGCGGCAGTTTTTGTCCTTTAACTAACCCGGCGACCTAGATACGTTTACAGCCACTCTGGCTGATGAAAAAGAAACGTGGCAAAGGGACAACCTTCATAATTTGTTAACGGGTCTAGAACTGGTTGTTATGCGTCCCAATCGTAAAAGCTTTCAACACTTCTCGTTTTCCTCGTTAGCGATAATCCATTTACATGACTGTCGGTCGAACTGAACTATTTTGATGTTCATATAAAACACTGAGCTGATTAACACCTCACCTATTTAGGCGTTTTCGAAAGCTGCCACAGATGGTAAGAAGTTTAATTTTGCAACAATAATCACATTTAATAAGAAAGGCATCATCTTTAATCCGAAACGGTACCGTAGCAAGACCATGAAAAAGCTTTATTTTCTAAAACCTACTATGCGAAATGCTAACAGTAACACCATTCATTGCATTGCTATAAACATAGCCATTCACTGATGCTGTGGACTGAACTACTTGAGGTCATTCCACTAAAATAGAACCTACACTGAGATTTTTCTCAAACTTTGCCAATTGATTGTTTATGCATAGGAACTTAAATTTGGAAATACAAATGAGGGGTCCCCATGTTCGTTTAGGAGCAACAGCACCTTGTTTATACCACATAAATCCTTATAATAGCACCATGATTTTAGTCACGATTGTTTGCTAAATTCACGTTTCCGACTAGTTGTTTGCTCAACACAGAGAATTAGCCCATATTTATTTTACATAGAGAAATTTACTGGTCAGTTCAAAACAACAGAAAAAATGATAGGTCACCGTAGTCGTTTTCGAGAAAATGACGATTTACTTCTTTGGCGAGGTCCAGCCGTGAAGAAAAAGCCGCCATTTTCTAATGCGCGCGCGCTGATCACGCGAAAAATTATGCGCAGTAGGGATGCCCAAAGCAATACTGGGCCAGGTTGTTCAAAGCCCGATTAAGCTAACCCATGATTAGAGAGAATTTTGATTTGAGTTTTGCAACATTTCGGTGAGGTTTTCTGTTTACACTGTTCGTCCTTCAGTTTTGAGCTTGATTTAACTCAAACTACACAAAACGTAGGCAGTGGGAAACAGTTTTATAAAAGAAAAATCGATGCTCCTGTTAACTTTTAATCCTGGGTTAGCGTTAACCGGCTTTCGAACAACCCGCCCCTGGGGAATTACCTTAAGGACGTTCGCGCCCATTGCTACTGCGCATTTCTAGTGCGCACGCTATTTTAGTAGTCACGCGCGTGCCACGCTATTTTTAAGCACGGGCACCGAGTCGAAAACTCAACAAAATATAGAGCTGATGGCCTTTCAGTTAACTTGGTGCGCGAATATTTTTGTTGGATGCTCGGTGAGCCCCACTTTTTTTTCGGTAGATCACTTCCTTTTCTGATTCTTATCATTTTACTAGAAAACAAAAAAATCTGTACGTGAGAAGTTTTAATTATTTCTTATTTACTATTCAAATAGAGTCGAATTGGTACAAGGATACAGGTGTGCGTGACTTAGAAGTTGCATTTCTTCAGGGCTAATTCTACTTGATTTAATGACATATGTAGCAAAGATCTATGAAATAGGCCTATATATGCTGTGTTAAAGACACATAACTTAGACATAATTCTTCAACATAGATATATGCCGATAGTAATGAATCCGGCCAGAATCGCCTCGAGTGACTGCAAATCCTGGAAATGCTATGGTCTGTGATACGCCTTATCTCCCAAACGATTTCGGTGACCCCCGAATTTTTTTACGTTTTTAATGTGATCTTATCATTTTCTATCCGCAGTCAAAGTTTTAAAAAAAATCTGTACGTGAGAACTTTTTGTGCGCGAAAGTCCTTAAGGTAATTCTTCAGTATTGCATTGCGCATCCCTACTGCGTACGATTTTCGCGTCATTAGCGCGCGCAAATGAGTGCGGGCACGTGCACAACATAAGAGATTTCCCACAAGCAAGGCCCGACAGCAAAATAAAAGCTCGTTTTCTCTTAAACGGGCATGGTGACCTATATTGTTTATTGCACAATAATAGTGTCCATGTTATCCCCTTTAATCTAAAAAAAATTGAGAAAATTTATCGAAAGGAAAAATGATGTAGCTGAAAATGTGCGCAAAATCGTTACCCTAGGATGCAAATTATGACCACGAACACAACAACTCGACGAACGATTTACGTCCACCTCATGTTAAATTCTGCGATTTTTCCCACAAATTTTACATGATATTGTTCCATATGCTCCAGGCTTTCACCCTGTTAAATTTTCTCCCAAGTATTATTTCGATAAACTGTGCTTCCAGCTACCGCAAATGTAACGTGGGCCGATAAATAACGCACGTGATTAGCACGAGTACAGGCATAAATGGAGCAAGATTGGCCCATCATATCTCTTTTGCGAGGATAGTGACCTATCTTTTTTATTGTATTTTTCGAAACAGTGCTTGGTAGGGAATATTCAGAGAAAGTTAAAAAAAATTCATCGGTAATTTTTATTCTTGAGGAATCACCTTAATCTTAGCAGACAACCAGAACTTAGAGGTCGAAATAGTTTAATTCAGATATCGGAGATCGTTGAACTAGTGCGATGCGAGAATGACCCACAACGAAACCAATTCCCAGCTGGGTTGATAGTTCAGAGAACCGCACCCGTATTACGTAATACCGGATGCACTACTCTACCAACAGAGCCATGAAGCCAGCTGGTAGCCTAAGATATGCAAGTGGAGATTTTTCTTGCATTATTTTAGGCCATCTTTTAAGTCTTTAAATCTTTCTTCCGCAGTTCACGCATTTTATTTTCTTATATTCCCTTTGCCATCAGTTACGAATAGCACGAACTACAACTCCCACGTTGTCGTTCACTGTATGGTGTTGGTCCCAGGCAAGACCAAGTACACTTCTCTGTTAGAGTGAATTAATCACTGGGGGAGAAGAACCTGCGATCATCTGCCATTTTCGAGTTGCCTTTTGCCTTTGGGTGCAAACGACTCTTCAAGCGAACCATTTATACGAAAATGTATTCCACCTTAACAAGTTCATTTTAATGCAAATCAAACTCATTTCAAAGGAGGTTTTGTAAGGAGCTCATATCGAAACAGACGCACAAGGCAACGCCGAAATGACCTATTACTCTGTTGAAACTGAAAAGCGCCAGCCTGATTGGCCCTTATGTAAATTACTTCATAAAACTAGGAATAGTTGTTACTGCAGCTGCCACCGCTGTACAATTATAGTTTGCTATTTCCTCCGAAGTGATCCTCTTGTTATTGATTTCTATGAGTGATGACCTAAGCATACCGCTCGTATTTGCTCCCATCTGCCTGCTTATCTGAAATTAAGGCACACCACAATTTACCTCAAGAGCAGTTATATAAAGCACGACAACTTATGAAACGATTAAACTGGCGAAGGGCACAATCAAAGGATACTAAGAAGAAGGCGTGGATATATATAATCAGTTTATAATTGATAATTTTTGAAATGACTTTCTGAAAGCCTTTTTGAAAGCTAAGACATTTGATCATATATCGAGGCCATAGCAGGACCTAGCCAAAACACGAAACAATTAAGTATGACCCACGTAGGTCGCGCACGGTAGACATCGCTGACTTCTTTTTGCTGCTTTCGTGCAGGCATATTTCAATTTCATCGAATTTTTTAATCGTTGCTTACGCTCTTCAAAACTTTCGACGGAGGAGAGTGATCGCGATGACATTTTTCAGAAGACGTAGACGAAGGATTCGCAGAAGGCTTTGGCGTTTACTTTGTCCGGTGAACTCGTGGTTTGAAGTTCATTTCTACGATCCTACTTGACGAGATGATTACTTCAAGTAACAGCTTCGTGTGGGAAAACCAACCTTCTAAGTACTCTTGGAATTGATGAGAATGATACGGAAAGTTTCCGTTCGCCATGCTTCTGTAGTGTGCAGCAGATTGCAAAATAGAACTGAACGAGTCTGAAAACACGAGTTTTGTCCAAAAAGAGGTGTCGATTGATGGTTTTGACAGAAGCTTTTGTTTTATGGCCTTCTGACTAGATATGACCAGCTCTGAGGCAGGACATCGGTCCGTTTGATCTTATGTCCTCCGCGGCTCGTATGGCCGCTGTTGCGACATAAGGGTCGCGCTTGTCTTAGAGAGGCGATGACACATTTTATGCCTATCCAAACACCGATGTCTTTGAACGCGACCCCTACCTTATGTAGTACATGTAGCTACGGAAGTAAACAAAACTGAAATGACAGGCTGTTTATTCAGCTTGCTTATAAATTTTAGAATGGAATGTACTAATTGATTTTGATTAGCATGGAAAAAAAACTTTTTTACATTAACTTGTACATGTAGTGTCAATTGACTTCTACAGTCTGCTGCTCAAGACAGTCATTAAAAAAAGTTCACCATACTCACCAGCCCCAAATTAATACCCAGTCAACGTTGCTGGTTATATGTAAAATATTAGTGAGTCAGCAGTTCATTTTGGCTTAATTGAAACACAATACACGTGATTTCGTTTCTTACACTTTATTGAATAACAACAACAACAACAACAATTTATTGGTATTCCCATGTATAGATGGTATTAACTAAAACGATAACTAATACAACACAAATCACTTTAAATTAAATAAAATTACATGTTTCCCTTATATGCAATGCTTCATATATGAAGTAACCTAGTTTCTTACAAATGAAAGATTAAGCATTATTGAACAAGAATATAGTTTTTTCAGTATCGTTAAAAAGATTAAATAACGGATATTTAAGTGCAATGTCACTTGTTGTCTCATAGTTTTATAACAATCACAATGAAATAAGAAATGATTTTCGTTCTCAATTTGGTTAGAGTGGCAGTGTTGACAAATTCTAAGACATTCAGGTAATTTAGGTACACAGTGTCGTCCCGATTCGATTCTGAGACTGTGATTGCCTGATCGTAGTTTAGCCACAGCTCGTCTATGTTTTAAATTCTTTATTTGTTCTAAATAATGAGATTTGCTTATAATTTCCTATTACAGCGGATTAGCACCAGCTGATGTCTTTTTAAATTGTTGGAGATGTGACATTTAATTTTTTGCAAATTATTTTTAATCGTTGGTATATTGTTAGTTTGGATTGTTTTGTTACATGATTGATGATGAATGTCGTTATAATTATGTATAATTTCATTAACCGTTAACATAAAAGATGTTTTTGCTTCATTTGCTAATTAATTGGAAATGATTAAGCATTGTCTGGCAATACTGTTTTCTGGAAGAGATTCAAGATGTATCCAAATTTTATTATTCTTAATAAGATATTCAACTTCAAAGAACGTCGTCCAGTTTCATTACGAGCTACTACATTAGGTGCTCTTTTATTAAGGCCAAGAAAATTTTTGTAGAATTGTGTATGTAGCCTTTCTACAGGGTCTTTTTCCCATTTTTTGATATTCAAGTTATCATAAGCTCCCCAAATTTCAGATCCGTACAAAAGAATGGGAAGAAATATAGTATCAAATAATTTGTTACACGTATTGATAGATAGTTTATTAAAGTCAAGGTAACGTTTAGAAGCAAATATTGATCTTCTGGATTTTTCAACCAAAACTTTTTTGGAGTTAGCAAAACTTCCATTTGTGCTGAAAGTAATGCCAAGGTAACTATACTGTGAGGCCTTATCAATTGGAATTCCATTTAAAAAGAACGAAAACTTATCACAACAACATGTACAAAATCATCAAGGAAGACAACTGATACTTGAGATGTCTTTTTATGCTTTGGAGTTCTTGTTTAGAAAATATAAACATAATCACTAGCAAAATAAAACCTTGAACTTTTCGCACGAATGACTCCAACTGGTTTACTTCTTCACATCCTGGTTTTAGACACGAGATCCAGTGGCCATTCGTATGGCAGCCGTACGACTTGTACTTGCAAAACGTACGGGCAGGTCAGAAGGTTTCAGTGAATTTCTCTGTAATTGCCGATTCGTCCTTATCTAAATTATTATATTTACCTTCGTTAAGCGATTCCAGTGAGTGCCGTTTCGGATTATCATAATCAGTTCTCTGAATTACTCAGCGTTAGATAGCAGTATACAGTCCAACTACTCGTGCTGAGTTTGCCGAAGGATGGATGTTTCGAATGTTTTCTTTCTCCTTCCAAATCTGGCCCCAGTTGTTCAAAGGCTGGATAACGCTATCCACCGGATAAATCGCTATCCAGTGGATAAGTATTGACAAAACAAACCACGCTATCCACTGGATAGTGATTTATCCGGTGGATAGAGTTATTCAGCCTTTGAACAATTGGGGCCAGGTGAGGAATCTTGTAACGCAAACTGTTCCACGAAAATACGGCTGGGCAGGTATTGTCTGAGAAAAGTGTTCAACTATGACATTCAAAAACAGGTTAGCGATTATTAAATTTAATAGTAACTTTAGTTATACTCGAGGAATACCGTATGAAAAGCACATACAAGTCGCTGTACGGTCCCTTCTTATTGCGTAACATGTGCGTGCGTGAGTCGGGAGTGTAGTGTGCAGAGAGTAAGTAAATTAATCTGGCTCAAAGAAACAGCACACACTAGAATCGCTTAATTTTTCTTAAGGTAAATACGATAATTTGGAAAAGGAAGAATCAGCAATTACAAAGAAATTCAATGAAATCTCCCGTACGAATAGTGAATACCAGTCGCCGTACGGGTGCTGTAGGAAATTTAATATAGCTACTATGCTGGCTTACGGTATTCCGCGAAACGAAACGAAACGAAACGAAACAAATGTAATCGATAAGGAAATTACCGTTCACCGAGTTGGCGATACCACTAAAATTTATTCCTTTTCTTCGAAACCTGTTCTCGCTAGATGCCTTGTTTCGCAAAATACCGATAACGGCCGATTGGTAATCGACAAAAAAAGCTTCGCAGACAATTTCTTTAGGCGCCCTGCTTACGAAAATTATCTTGCTAGATAAAGCAGACAGGCTTACAGACGCGACAAGAAATTATTCCCTCTCTTCGAAAACTGTTCTCGCTAGATGCCTTGTTTCGCAAAATACCAATAACGGCCGATTGGTAATCGACGAAGCAAGGTTTGCTGACCATTTTTTTAGGCGCTCCGCTTAAGAAAATTATGCTAGATAAAGCAAAGACGGGCTTACAGACGCGACAAGAAATTATTCCGTCTCTTTGAAAGCTGTTCTCACTAGATGCCTTGTTTCGCAAAATACCAACAGCGGCCGATTGGTAATCGACGAAACAAGATTCGCTGACTATATTTACAGGCGCTCTGCTTCCGAAAATTATCTTGATACAGATCTTGTTACAAATCTGCCCTTTGACATTGCTGTAGAACTTCTACCAGCACGTATGTATACATTGTTTTTAAAACCTACAAGTTTTTTCATTTTTTGCCAGAGGTTTAGTCCAGTCGATAGTTTATATTTTGCGACTCTTGTTCTGTCTTGTCCTGGTGTACTGAATTAAATACTATTCATTCTCACGCGAGAGAATGCGTGACACTTCCGTTCTAAGTCACATGTATCAGATTCGGCGGGAAACTGATAGTTTTTCAGTCAACATGGCGTTCAAGCTGCCATCGTTTGGTTTGCTTGGGCGTCCTACAATTGGAAAGAAACGTTCACTTTTGGACGGAATCCCTCAGTTTTCGTGGGATTAAATTTTTGATAAGGAGGAGATTGGTCGGGGTGGCTTTGGATACGTTTTCACCGCAAAACAACGCAACAGTGAGACGATTGTTGTGAAGAAGCTTCTTCGACAGCATGACCGTGAGAAGCGTTTGTTCTTGAAAGAGGCGCGAATACTTAATTCTCTGCATTACAGGCATATCGTCGAAATGAAAGCAGTCTGCGAAACACCTCTAGCGATGATGCTAGAGTACGTATACTATGATTTCACGGCATTCCGTCTTGAAGGTCGCGTTAGTTCACTGCAACACTACTTGGATTGCATCGGCACGAAGGAAGAAATATTGTCATCGTTTGCCTGTTTGCATAGGAAGATAGCCGAAGATACCTCTCTTGGCTTACAGTACCTCCACGATAGAAATATCGTGCACAGAGACTTGAAGCCAGGAAATGTGCTAATATCTAACCAGCATTATTGTCATTATAAGAACGTGCACGAAATTCAAGAAGCGTGGGAAAAGGAAGCTGTCGTTTGCAAACTGGTGGACTTTGGAGAAAGTCGAGCGTCCCTGGAGCAGACTGCGACGTTGTGCCACTCAAGAACCTCTAACTTGGACCGGGGGACTGTTGCCTACATGGCTCCGGAGTTAATCTCTTGCACAGGCGAACCAATGTCCCTGGAGCAGTTGAAGGCTTGCGATGTTTGGGCTCTGGGAATGTTAATTTTTCAGTTGTTGAATCCTGATCTAGAGTTCCCCTACCAGTATAAGCTCGACCAGGTGCCGCAAAAGACTTTCGAAAACTTAAAGAAAGAGTTGGAGAGCAGATTAAAGCAACGGATGCTTCCCACTTGGTCGTCCAAATACAGCAAATTGCAGGCAACGATTTGGTGGAAAATGGAAGCAATCTCAAGCCAGTGCACTTGCTTCTGTCCTAAGAGTAGGCCTAGAGTTTGCGAAGTGGTGCAGCTCTTTCAGGATTCTAAGGTCAAGTCGCCATGCCATGACATACCACTCTCGACGAGCCAAAGCACCGCAATCAAAAACCATGATAAACTTGTCGCAGTTGGTGTCACTCCCCTGGATCAAGAAATTCCAGACGATGCTACCAATAGCTGCGCCTTTCTATCTGTTCTCATCGCAGATTTAATTGCTGTGAAGGCAAGTGATGCGAATTCTCCATTTGAAGCTGATCAATGGAACGCGTTGTCCAGTGATATCGACAAGATTATTCTTGCCCAACCCAAACGCTTAAACTCCGTTCGAGATGTAACAAGGTTGTAGGATGTTTCAGAGGCTTACAATATTCTGCGCAAGGCAAATATTTTATCTAGGGAGCTTGAGTTTCATGAAGAGCTTATCACTTCTCATGGAGTATTCTCCAAGGATGGACGGGATGCACTACTCAAAGCCGTTAATGCTTTATCCTCTGCCAGCTCGGTGATCAACGTTGCAAATTACAGCTATGGCCGCTACATATTTGTTTTCGGTTGCCACAACGGACAGTATTTTCTCGTGGATACACATCCCATATCAAAAGAGCTGGGGGTGTGGGTACTGGTCTTCTCAAAGTATACCCCGCCCAGGATTCACAATCGGCAAGTCATCTCTGCTCTTGGATATGGAAAAGATTACAGCTAGGCGGTGTTCAGGATAAGTCTCCGCAGTCTTTTTAGGTTTTGCAGGAATCAGACGGGTAGTATCATGGTTAAAGTGCTCATGAAATAAAAAAAAAAAACTTAGCCTCATAGTTTTCCTTTTTGAAGTATCTTCTCTCATTCTAGTGCTATTCAAGTGTTTGCATTATGCAATTAGATTTTTCTTTTTGGTTTTACTTCGTTTCGTTCTGAGTGTCTGCATGTTATGTTTCTATTTAATTACCCACATGATGAAGCTCGTTGAATTTGTGGTCGTTATAGAATTTGGCATGTTTTCAGGCTGTTAGTCGTAAACTAGCCGTTAGAGCTTACAGTGTTAAAAATATGTCATTGCTCAAGAAAAAAGAAAGGAAAACGGAAACAAAGGTAATAGGAAACGGAAAATAGGAAAATCTTAACGTCCAATCAGTAATCTTTTCGGATTTTTCATTTAAGGCCTTATTCCAGTAGATCCACCGAAAGAGAAGTTGTTCCCCCCGCAAACTCTCTTGAAACTACACGAGATGGCCCCGCCAGTTCGGAGGGTCGTTTGGCAAACGAGGTTGCTGAGGAAAAAGAGGACAATGATGTTTTCCCGAAGGGAGGCGTGAATGGTTGTTCCTTGGACAGAAAAAGAAACGAATCTCCTTGGCTAGACAGGGAAGAGGATGGCGTCTCCGAAGAAGCTGAAGCAGAAGAAAACAGTTTCACCAAAGTGGGTATGGCCGAAGACAACGAAGATAGAAGTGGTTCTGAAGAGGTGGAATTGAGTGACTTTTCCGACGAAACCCTACCAGCCATTGCCAAAAGAGGGAGAAGTGCGAATGGGAATCTAAAGAAAGTGGTAGACGTGGTTTTCCTGGAGACGGAAGCTTTCAGTAAATTGACAAGGATTCTAAAATGAGCATTTCTATTTCATCAGACGAAGATCATGCATCGCTGTCAGAAAACAAGGCAAAGAAGCAGAGAAAGGTATGTGTCCCTAATTCAGTGTTCTCTACTGGTCAGCCACCTGGGGTAACGAGACCTGCTAGAAAGTGGATGTTTCGCAAATCGAAAGTCGCAGTCAATCTCGCACTAGTAGTTTGATCCGTCGCTGAAGAATGACGTCTTTCACATAAATATTAAAGATGACTCCCTACAGGAACGGATCTAGGATATTTTAAAGTGGGTGGCTGATACTAATTGGCCACCAAACCACGCCGAAAAGAAAAATAATTAAAACTTTCACTGAAAAAGAACCACTAGAACAAACCACAAAGAACTCAAAAATGAAGCTCAATATTTCGCGTTGCTTCTGGCTAACTGGATCTGTCCTTGTCCGCTCGCTTGTTTCCTCGCCTTAGGCGCCTAGAAGCCTCTTAGTTTTGTTGTTGTTGTTAATGGTTTCGGAAGAGATTCTACGTGAAACCTTACGGTGATGTTATCTCTATATTTAAGAAACTGCTTACCAAGTCGCGGAAGAGGACGCGTGAAGAGGCTTCTCTATCAGATGTTGAAATTGTAACAGGTAATTGATTTCCTTGGCCTTTCTTGTTGTCTCTGGAATTTTGTGGCGCTTATTAAAGAGGGAGGCTTATTGTTCGACAGGTTTGTCTATTTTTCAGCATTGTTCCCATAGGGCTTCGTTTTTCCTTTCAACAAGCGCCCCTTTCAATCATGGCCCATATGTTATGTAAGCGCCTTTGCAATAATTATCTATTTTAAAGAGACCGGATAAAAGGTGAATTATTTAAACTTCTCCATTTGCTGCCTGAAAGTTTTCATTTTAAATCAATAAGGGAATAATGTTTTCAGCACTTTCGTAAAAGTGCTTTCAGCACTCGGACGGAAAAGGCACCCTCCTTCAACTAAGCGCTCTGTCTTGAGCTATGAAAACAAAATGATTAATTTGGACGGTAAATGGAATCGTAGACGGCTACTAAACAGCCTCGCATTTAGCGTTTCTATCACTCCTCAGGAGAATTAATTTTCTTTACTTTGTGTCTCTTAACAGAAGGTGGATGTCCACTTTCCTCCCGAAGCCCGAGAGGTTTAAGTTTAAAGAGGGTCTTGGAAATTTGTGTCAATGGCGGGGCGTGTTTAAAACACGAAATGGCGAAATGACGAAATGACGCAATGACGAAATGGTGAAATGGCGAAACGGCGAAATAGCGAATTACTATTTAAAGTCTAGAAAGAAAGTGTTAAGATTATCGTTTCAAAAAATCTGCATCTGTTGATTAATTCTGTTTTAATACACTGTAATTCCAATAAAAATAAAGAAAATTGTTATTAAAAATTATTGGTATTATTATTAGTATTCTTTATATTTAAACAAGAGAAAATGACGGGACAGAGAGGGAGGCTCAGGGCGTTGGCTGGGATATGTCATGTCCACGAAAGTTATTTTAAACTCAGCGGAAGTCTCGTTTTTCGGGCGGAAGTGTTTTCCGAGACGTCCGCATGCAGTCTTGCCTCGCTCTCAGATTCTTAGTGAAAAGAGAAATTAATGGCGGCGCACGTGGAAGGCTGATGAATATTTATATTCATTATGTCTTTTCAAACAGCAATATACAGGCGTTTAGACTTCGGCATTAATGCAAATAATGACCCGATCCCAAGTTCTTCGAGCGGAACAACTGTGGATTTTGGCGAAAATCCGCCGTCTTCTGGGGTTTTTTAAACGAACCATATTTGAAGCTGTCTCACCGAGCGATAGCAATGTTAACGTGGATACGTCCGTTTCTGTTGGGTCTCCGGTCCAAAAGGCACCAAAAAGAAGTCCGCAGCCAAGACGAAGTCCTAGACTTGCTTTAAAGGCACTAAAAGGAGTCTTAGTCAAAAGACGAAAGCAGGCCGAAGGGCGTTTGCAGGAAAAAGCCCTCGAAGACCTGCACAACTCCAACGAAGTGACAACGTTGAAAGGGCTTCAAGAATGCATCTCGAGTCTCGACAGCTCCCTGCATTGCGATTTAGAAGCAATTACGGGTCACAAAAGCAGTGTAGTTCTCAGTGTTTATCCCAGAAAAGAAAAAAGCTACACGGAACAGCTGGGAAGTTTCCAACCAGTCAGGCTACTGTTTACCCCAACCGGACATTACAAGTTCCAAGTTTTTATCTATCGAACATTCGAAGAAGGAACAATTGATTTACGAGACAGGGCGGCAGTAAACAGTGTGATAAATAAGTTACAAGTTGAATCTGGTTTTGTGATGTGCCCTGGTTTCACGGATTACGACGCGGTTATGTCAGACACTCATTTCCAACCTTCGAATGTGAAAGTAGATCTTTGGCCTTGGCGACGCGCGAGTGCGGTAAAGTGTAAGCTGTGGCACAAACCACGAAAGCAGCAGTCTCTAGCTTGTGACCAAGAACAACAAGGAATGCCTGATGACAACATGTGTGGAGAGTGCAGGTTTGTTCGTAGAAGGTTTACGGTCATTTCGCCCAATGGTCATTTCGCCCCC
>CM042746.1:36997409-37014909 GCA_022496165.2 Catalaphyllia jardinei | reverse complement strand
CATATGACTGTTTCACCCAAATATCAACGAGTTATTGAAAACATCAAGGAGGGCTTCTGCTTCTTCAAAGATTGGTCCACATGTCACCAGAACACTGGTAAGAGATTTAACAGCACAACAATAATAAATTTTAAATTACAATATTTTATTCATTGCAATGTGGGTGTGTAGGTCCAGAAATATCCATAACCCAGCCATAGAAGGGATTAGTTATTCCTGGTGCTGGGTGTGCGAGAATCACTAAGGCTGACAACTGGAATTTTCAAATGGATATGGGGTAAAGGGTGGGTGGGGAGGAGGGGGTTCTTCCAAAAAATCCCTTCAATGCACAGTAGGCAAAAATTTAAGTTGTTTTATAAAACCCCACTTCAAGTCCACTTAATACAGATTATATTTTCTTCCAGCTATATAGTGTGGTGTTGCCATCGCAATATGGCAGTTAGTTTACATTACATTGTTGTAGGGAGGTGTGGTGGCCTAATGCTAGTGTGCTGGACTGTGGACCGAGTGGTCTGGGTTCGAGTTCTGGCTGGGGCAGTGCCTTGTGTTCTTTGGCAACACATTTTACTTTCATAGTGCCTCTCCACCCAGGTGTATAAATGGGTACTGATGGGGGTAACCCTGTGATGGACTAGCATCCCATCTAAACAGGGGAGTAGAAAATATGCCTAGAGTCGCTTCACACTAAGGAAAGCCAGATGACCTGTGGCTCTGATGGGCCACTTGGCTTGTATAAAGACTTTTTGTACCCGACCTACATTGTTATGATATATACATTCTGATAGCAAATCATGTAAGAAGGAATTGTTTGAATGTTTCCCATTATTGTTATCTTCAGAGTATCCTGATAACAGCAAGAAAGCTAGACAAAGCAAGTTCTTAGCATGGCAGGTAAAATACTCACATTGTTATTGTACATTATTAACAACAAAATAAAATTGTTATTATTATAGCTGTAGCGTTCAGTCTTAACAATCAGGGTATGATCATTTCTCTGTCTAGCCTCCTTGAAGAACTAGTTGTTTACCCTGTAAGCATACAGTCTTTATTGAAAGGCCAGTAAAAGAGCATTTTTAAATTTTTCAATCCAAACTCTAGAGTTTTATAAAGTGCGAAAAAACTAATTTGATACATGTTTTACAAAAATCAGCGGATTATGCTTTGGTAAAAGTGCATGATCATGGTAAATGATAAATGAATGTTTGTTAAAAAAAGTAATCTTAGAATCTGCAGTCTATACCAAGTATTTCAATCTATAACCTTTTGTTTATTATTGTAATGCTACTTTGCTTTTTTCACAGACATGGGACCTTTTGCGATTGATGGTGTATGGTTTCCTGGATTTCAGTGAGTGGTTCGTTACAGCCTATCCTGATTATTTTATCAGTCCACTGCGCATCAATGGTAGTGCCATTGAGTCTATTTTCAGTGTTCTAAAATTCACAGCTGGTGGTAACCTTTCGGCAAGCAACTATGGATCTTTTCGTGGAAGAGTCATCACTGGTAGAGAGGTTATTACCAATAGCAACTCAGAGCGTGGCTATCGTGATGATGTCATCCTAGTGTCTGGATCGATCACATCAAGTACTGCAGGATCAGGGACATCTTACTCTGTGCGACTGGTTTATGATCCTTTTGGAATACAAGAGATGAAGCAGTTTTGTCTTTCAGCAAACCTGAGCCAGTCATCTATCGGTGGCCGTCAGGGAAGCAATGCCTGTACAATAATAGCATCACTTGTTGGATATCATTTTGTCAAACTTGACCTGCCAGAGTTAACCTTGAGCACCTTACCAAGTCAGTGGTTTGATGTCCTTGTTGATTCAATGCTTGCGGGTAATGCTCTCCATGACCTTCTGTTTGATGGGGAGGCCAGAAACCTTGACATTGAAGATGCTGTTGAGAGTTGTGGAAATGACCTGCATATTGCTAGTTATGATCAACCAATTGGATTTGACTTGCGCTCAGGTGATTTGTCACCTCTGGTTCAGACATTATCAGCACAAGCTACCCACCATCAACGGCAAGCAGCTGTCCTTATCTCTGGCTTTAAAAGTGTAGCACTGTTGATCTGGGAGACTGGGGCTTTTGCTATTTTTGATTCTCACATGCATGCTCAGTTTGGAGCTATAATGTCTTATGCACCACCAGGCCCAACAAGTAGTGCTTGCATTGCCTCTTGGCTTTCCAAGACGGTACAAAAGTACTTTAATGGATCTTTGGGTTTGTGTACCCTTACATTTGTAACATACATTTGTACCTAAATAACAATTTGAGACTTGCTTTTTGAGTTTACATGTATGAAAGTGACATGCTTTTTGAGTTTACATGTATGAAAGTGAACAATCTGGTGTCTGTAGGAAATCTGTAAACAGGTAATTTTCTGTTCACAGGATAATATATACATTTGCATTTTTATAGTTTTTTAAATGATATTCGCAGTCAGAGCTTCCTTATGTGTCAATCTATTACATGTATATATCAGAATCAATTCAAGATTGTTATGGACATAAATGGTCCAGCTATTTCCAAAAAAATAGTAAAAAAGAACTATAATGGCTCTTTGGGTTTAATAATTATCCTTAATTACATTTGTAACATCAAATTGTACGTAAACAACAAGACATTAATGTTTGGGCTTGCTTTTGAAAACCACAGTGTTCTCTAAGTATGAATGTGAAATAATCATGGTTTCTGTAGGGAATCTAAAAATTGTAAATTTATGTTCACAGGATAATTATATGCATTTGCATTCTTATATATAGTTTTTGAAATTATAGTTGCAGTCAGATCTGCTGTAGTTGTCAATCTATCATGTGTATATGTCATTTTCAATTAAACATTGTTGTTATGGATAAGAATGGTCGTGCTATTTTCTCTTCAAGGTACAGAACTAGAAAAGTTACTTGATTGGACATAAAGAACCACAGTGCCAGATTTACTTGACTGTTCTACTTTTATTGCTAAATATCTAACTCAACATTTTTTTTACATTATCATTCTCTCTAGCAGTTATTAATAATAGTTACATCCAGAAAACCGTGAACACTTAAAGAATTTTTTCTGGGAATCCCTGCAATTTATCAGATTTTGGATGAGAACAAAAACACAGATCAAGCTAAAGTACTTACTTTAGGAAATTAGGTACCACATGAAAGTAACCACCCCCCCCCCCTCCTCCTCCAGGCTGTCTGGGAGAGGTAGTTTTGATTAGTACATGTACATACTAATTAATATGTCTACCTGTTTTTGGCAATACTGAATGTTTTGAGATTATCTCTCAACGACTGATCAGCTTCTACAACTTTACCAGATGTAGCCAAGTCTTTTTCGAATTTTCCCCTAAAGAATTCTTTTGTTCTTGTGTTGCACAGTTTATGTAGCATGTCATTATAGACTTTGTCAATCACATTTTGGCTTGTATCCTTCACTGGCGCTCCACACTTTTCTGCTGACCATTTAAAGGATTTTGACAACTCCTCATCATTATAAACATTGAAATGAACAACTTCCAAAAAATTAGTCTTATGTTTCTTCAAGCTGCGTTCGTTCACATATTCACGAATGTTCAAATCTGCTTCTCTCACAAAAGTGAGAAATTCTTTCTTTACGAATGTCAAATGACCCTCGTCAAGAATTTGAAGAGCTGCTGGAAGATGGCTTTTGTCAGTTTCTTTCAGATGAGTCAGAAAGTCGAGCTCAATTTCCATCTGGTCTCTGCTGGCAGATGTAATTCCTCTTTTACCCTTCTTTTGAGACAAAGTGTCTTTCCTCAGTTTCATCATCTGGCAAAGAGCTGCACCAGACATGCGGTACAATGCGACATCATCTTCAAGTTTAATAATGTGCGGGACATCTTTAGGTTGGGCAATGTTGTATGCTTCTGTTTGAGCAAAATCATAAACTAAGGAATGCAAGATTCCAGTCACTGCTCGTGTCGTGCTCGACGAATACTTAGTTGCGAGTTCGCCAAACACTGCACTACACACATTCGAGTTTTCCGATGACCCGTCCAGGTAAGAGTTTAAACTTCTCATCCAGCGCAAAGACAAATGAGCCTTCCTGTCTTTTTTTACATCTTTAGAAATTTCTAACACAAGCCTTGTGTATGATGAATACATGTGAATAACGAGGTCTCGAAGTTCATTGTATTTATCGTCGAGAATTTCGTGAATAAGTTCACGGTGTGTTTTGTAATGTTTTACTACGTACTGATTTTTGAGTCCTTCGGAAACGAAATTCCAACACATTGGACGTTTTTCATCGAGCTTTTCAACGAGGTCGTCAAGTTCCTTTAGGCTGAGCGCCTTTCCTTTTGTCTTCCCGCGTGCTTTTCGCGGCTTTCCTTTTGTGCTGTTGTTCTTGCTGTTTGAAGCGGTCTTCCTCGCACTTTTACCTTTTGAACGTCTTCCCTTTTGGGTTCCAGAGCTCACTTTAGCTTTTGCCTTCTTGGAATTTTTTTTTTTTTCTTTTCTGTTGCCCAAAGATGTCGAGGCTTCCTCGGTGTAAACGTCATCTGACTGTTGATCGCTAACATCGCTGTCCTCGTGCCATGAACTGTCGCCCTCGCTATTCGTTTCTGACTCGCATTCTCCGTTTAATTCACTGATGTCAGCCAGGGAGTCATTCGTGTCCACAGAAATAGTGGAGCTCATTTCCCAGCCGGAATTATCAGACCAGAAAAACCATTTTTCGTGTTTCTGAAAGTCGTTTTCATCGACAAACGTTAAGTCCACTTCGTCCGCCATTACATGAAATCTTTGCTTTTCTTTGAAACATCAGACCGAGGTAAGCCAGCATGCGGACGTCTCGGAAGACAGACTTCCGCTAGAACAAAGACTTCCGCCCGTCTAAATTTAACTTTCGTGGACATGACATATCCCAAGGGCTGGACCGGGAGCCTCCCTCTCTGTCCCGTCATTTTCTCTTGATTTAAATAATTATGTGTAGTTAAAAAAAATGCTTTTTCTAGTTCCTTCGTTGATAAGAAGAAAACGAGTTTAGAAAAAAAAAAAGAATCACCACTAAATTCCACTGAAGCACGTGAACAAACGGCGGCACGTAAACGCCGCTGTCTCGCCTTTTAGACGCCTGCGTTCAGTTTCACAGCTGTTTTAAAAGATGGAGCAAAAGAGAGCGTATAACTTTTATCTTTTAAAAGATAAGGACCTCTAAAGTCCAGATTCAAAAAAAGATATAAGTTTAGTTGAAGGAGGAATTGTTCAGGCAGAACCGACTGGTATACGCAGAAACCTGGCTAAAGTCTTTGAAGGTGATGATGACTCAAGTGGAGACGATTCGATTGTGGAGATTCTGTCCGAGGACGAAGCACGTGCAGAGGAATATTACGACGAAGCAGAACGCTTGCCCATTTATAAAAGAGTATCTGTTGGATTATCTTCCTTAGAACTGGTCCAAATTATCGTAGGCCTGCAAAGTGTCTGCAAAGTGAAGCCCGTTGCTGGCCACCATAATGTTACCTTCGTTAAGGACTTGGGAGCCGACGATAACGGAGCTTGGGAGATTAGTTGCCCAAAGCAAAGGTTCCGGGTCCGTGCACGGTTCGGCCAATTCAATTTTTCAATTTTCGTGAATAAGCAAACATTACCCAACTAAACTGATTGCATTCATTTTCAGCTCACCCAAAAAATGTTAAACTAAAAATGGGTCACTGAGAACGCATCATTTTTCCATTTTTAAGATAAATCTAAAAATTAGAAAAATCTAGTTTATGGCTAAAACGAATACTTTGGTGCATTCTCCATTTCTCAGTTTTCCTAAGCAATCAAAAAACGCAAAAATGGAATTTACTTGTGGGAATTTTCTGTTTTTCTATTTTTCTGCTTTTAAAAACGAAAAAACAGAAAAAACAGAACAAATTGAAATCTTTTTCATTAAATTTTCTATTTTTCCATTTTTAGATGAAAACCGTAAAATTGGAAAATTGAAATTTGTTTCATTGGAATTCCTATTTTTCAATTTCTTCACAAAAAAGGGGAAAGTTTAAAAGAATCCTGTGATTCGTGATGGTTTTGCATTTAGTTCTTACAGCAATATCGTTTTGTTGAAAAACTGTTACCCATGTGTCGTCCCAAAATGCAATAGTAGAGTTGACACGTGACCGAAGCTTTTCCCGCCAATTTGAGATCCAGGTGGATTATTAAAGTGCACGAGGAGGAGATCAGCTGGATCAGCTATGGATGTTCCCCTTTTTAAACAGTTTGGTTTGTGGAGAGCTGATAAACGAATTGTGGTTGGTGAAGAAGACCTCCAAACTGCAAAGATTTCGTCCGTTTTCAAGGTAAGTACTTTTTATTGCAAGGTTGGACGCAAGTATTACGAGTCAACCAAAGTTACGTTCTTTTGGCTTGATTTCATATGCCCCAGTTTTGTCATAAAAATCCCTTCACAGAGTCAAGCAGCTCCCGAGCAGGTCAAAAAGGGAAAAACTTGATAGTGCAATGATAGAAACAAAGGAAAGATGGTGTGACCTTTTGCTTAGCGATCAGCACCATTTAATCTTCAAATCAAACTTTCCCACGCATTTATATCGGAAGTGTTCTTCTGAACTGAGCGGAACGAGGTGTCACGTTTCTCGATTCGTGGGTTTAATACGGCTTGTAAAAAGCAATCGGTTGAAACAGCATGAAGTGGAGTAATTAGTACCACTATTGTAAGAAGCGGTAATGTATAAATATTTAAAAATTGCTGACTTAGTATTGGCAATGAAGTCTAAAAAAAATTGCATGCGCGGTTTTTCGCACGTGCACTCAGGCTCGTTAGTTTTCTCAGTCACACAACTCTTCCCTGACTAAATTAATACGTGGCCCAGTTAGGTTCAAGAGAACGATAACGCAATTCACCGGGTAGATCGTTGTACACCAGATGGGTTTGCTAATTTAGTTATCCAAGATTTACCCAGCGACCAATCCGCCAGCTAGTGATAATATTGAAACTTCGTGATTGCTGACGCACAAGTAACATTGTAACATAGCAACATGGTCACGCAACTCCCCCCTCAACGCCCCCCCCCCGCTTCCCCCACATCCACAAGCATATGGTTTGCTGTATTTCATGAATCAGGAGTTTTATTTACTTCCAATTACTTCTCCATTTTAGGTTGTTCCTCAAACACTCTACCTTGAAGATGATTTCACTAGGATTGCCAGATTTCCGAGTGACATTACTGGTGGTTTTGATGCTAGGTTTTGGCAAGACAAACTTACCATGCAGGTCATAGGTGAGAGCGTACCTGATCAGTTCACTGGGCCAGTTGGGGCATCAAACTGTGGAGATTGGGGAAACCTTCCTTCACCACAGACACTGGGAATCAACATAGCAGGACCTGGTCCTTCCTCGACTCAGGGTAAGCTGCAAAGAAATGCTGCAAACCAGCTGGCAATTGCAGGGAAGCCGAAACCTAAAGTGTCTACTGGATTTAAACGCGTCGTTTTTCAAGCCCATTTTGAAGATCAAGAAATAGTCAAGAATCACACGGCCCATTTGAGACTTAAACCTGAGGACTGTAACGTTAACGACGTTGCAAAACTGGTGAAGGAGTATTTAAATTTAGACAAAGACATCGACATAGGTCATCGCGGATATTCACGGGTTCGAAATAATGGATACCGACTCCACAAGGGGTAAGTCTTTAAATGACGTCATGGAATTCGAAGTGTTTTGTGATTAAGTATTGTTCAAATGCCACCTTTAATTTCCATAACCTCATGGAAATCTTAAAATTCAAGAAGGTGGATCCACAGGCGTGGAGTTAATGTGACGTCAGATCCTCCGTAACTGAGCCATCGTGTTTTCTTGAGTAAGCTGACGCTATCTACTAGACCGGCGCAAAATAACTTGAAATCTTATCATAAAATAGATACCTAGCGGGGCGCTATGAGCCGTAGGGCCAGTTCCATTTTGGCCGTTGGGCGTTTACTTTTACGTCCGAGGGCTTAATATGGAGGAAGTGTTTGTTGTAACGTTCTGGTGTCAGTGTGTTGAGTTAAATTGAAATTACTGTACTTCGAAGTGAAATTAAGTCAGCCAGTGCTTTCAAAGCAAAACCTGGACACAAACAATTACGCTCCGTATCACGTTTCTTTATTGCTTTCTATCCTAACAGCTCTTTTTCATTTTTTTTTTGTTTTTTGGAAGGTGAAGACTTCTGGAATGTACCTGCCAAAAAGAATTTTGCTGTTACCCTGAGCAATTACCAGAGAAAAAAGAAAAGGCAAGGTGAGAGGGGAAAAGGTAAAAATAAGAGATTTGTGGCAGAGGGCGAGCCATCACATCTCCCAGTTTTGGAAGAAATATCAGAGAAACTGGACAAGCTGAAAGAAACCGTGGAGGGTAATAATCTACTGTGCAGAAGCATCACCGAAAATTTTAAATGCTGTATCTGCATGACGATTGCTCGACCCCTTACAGTGTCAGGGTGTTGTCAGTGTCTCCTTGGTTGTGAATCATGCGTTGAGAGGTGGTTTGAGAGGACAATCGTTGTCCAGTTTGCAAAAATTATGACGGAAGAGATAAGCATTTCGTCCTGAAAGGAGTTGAAGATTTCGCAGTGATAATATCAAAGCTGAATGAGCAACACTAATACAGATACATGGATTGTCTACTGTTTTTGAACTGAACATCTTGATACGTTGTTTTATTCGTTGAAATACTGTATCTTCAGAGATACTTGATAAGGATATGTTGTCCTATGGTGCAGTTTTAATCATCAGTTTAAATTACCGAAAATTGTTACGCTTTTCTATGGTTTTTCCTACTAGCCTATATGACATTCAGTTAATATATATTTGTTGTCATTGTAACTGGAATGATTCAAATGCTCTTCAGTGTATCCGTACTGGTCTGCAGTGTTCTTAACGTTGTTCAAACACGTGCAGTTCATCGAGACTTGATAAGGTTTTGTGATCCTGTATTGTATGTTTACAGTTTGTTGAAATTCGTCTACAATAAGTTTGGCCTTTTCCATCATTAACCTGTAACCCATCTTAGGTACATGAAAAAGGTGTTTTTTCATCTACATTTAGCATAATATAATGTTATTTTGCATACAAATCGTAGTGTAAAACCCACATTGTAACAAATTAAAGTTAAATTTATGGTTACAAGAAAAGTAACTTAATAATGACAGCAGTGTTTGCTCTATCGGACTACACACCCTGAAGTTATTGATACAGATTCCCTCTAGTTGAAAATTATCAAGTCACCTTTGGTTAAGATAATTCGTCAGCCTTAGATAGTGCAGTATGGCATCTTAGAAAGGGGAAAAATTTGTATTGGCAATTTCATTGAACAAAACTTCGAAACTCGGATAATATTTCTTGAACTCCCTTTGCCTGGCATCAGTTTTGGTAACGTAAGGCGCTAAAGGATCTCTACCAAAGGTTTGCTCTGGAGTCAGCGTCCCACTGAACATCTGCACAGCTGCTTGTACGGTAGGTATAAAATTCACATCAACAGCTAGCATAAGCCCGGTTGTTTCTTCATCGTCTTTCTATTGGGACACCTTTGCCTGTATAGTAATAAAGTGCCTGTCAGTGAGAAGATTCATTCGTATTACCTTATTAATGTCAAGAGGTTAAGAGCGGAGTTACCTGGAATAGGATGCGAATTCCAGGAGTTCACTACGTATCCAAGTCCCACCTCCACAACTTGCCTTGTAACCCATGAGACGCAGGATTTTGTCAGGTCATCCTCCATATCAATAATGCCGTTATTTTCCATCTCTACGAGAGCACGCTTTATGGGATAATTGGTTCGGCAATTCATTTCTACCCAAAGCCGTTCCACCGCATGATTCTAAAGAAATAGTAAAGAACAAAATGACTGACACGTACAACTGACCTACCTGTTGGCCCAGGTTCACATGAAGCGAACAAAATTGCAATCTGAGTGGATTCAAATGGGTCAAACTTGGATTAGGTCTACTATCTCCTTCAGTTGCCTCAGTCGAGTGAAACGTCGAACTTATACCATGAACTTAATTCGCTCAGTTTAGTTCGTCTCGTTTGACCTTGGCCATCATTCCGCAAAACCTGATGTAGAAATTTGCTGTTGCAGGTTTTTGAGTTGTTTTTTTCCATTTGTGGATTTTTTCCCCTGGAAATCGCATAATACCTATTTATATTGTTGCCACAGATCCATTACCCTACTTACCTGCTTTGACTGTCTGTATGTATGGCTGTCTGCTTGTGTTATTTCGCATGTTCTTCATGTGACTCTGAACTGCCAATACCAAGTAAAACTCCCTCCCATGGTCGACTCGGACTTGGTCAAACATACCATATCGTAAGAGCGTTTCCCTGGTGACAGCAAAAAAGAAATTTAGACCAAAAAGCTTATGTTCGCTTTGAAACAACTTAAAATAATTTTATATACCTTTCTCTAATGCAAATGAGGGCTAATTATAACAGGACGATAGGCTAACCTAAATACATCCCTGTAAATGATGATATTATTTTTTAAAGCCATAACCGATTTGCCAGTTATAAACGAACTGTAGCCATCCAAGGCTATTACCTCGGTGACGCCATAACGCACAAGCTTCTCGTTCTGGTCAAGATGAAGTTTGTGTCCAAAGTATTCAGCGAAGTATGGCACAGGATTTAGGTGGCGAGTAATCGAGGTCTGCCGTTCACGTGTTGTTGGGGATTGACCCATTTGAGTGCTCGTCCCACGCTGTTTACCCCAAGGCGCAGGCCTGTTGCATATCTGATGTAGCCAGTCACCATTTTCCTTCCGTACGTTGTACCAACCTTTTGTATTTCGAAAAAAAAAAATGGGTCTGACAAATGAACAGAAGATAGGGAATAGACGCAGAGTGGGAGTGGGTTATCGAAATGGGTACCGTAGGGTAGCAGTGACGTTACAAAGGGAACTAATTATTTTATATATAATGCAAGGCAAAATAGAAAGAAGGTATTAAAGTTACGGTTGTACATCCAAAGACTGGACAAGCCCACGGATACTTCTCCCAAATTCCAGGTAGAACCGAGCTTTATGAGAATTAAACTGCATAACTTAATAGCAGAACGTCCTGAAGCGTAGTTCTCGTTGGTCTCATTAAAGTCGTCACGCAACACTCTTCTTTTGATCGGTGTTGCGTGACGATTCACATACGACTAGGCTCTCCTCAACAAACAAACAAGTCGTTTTTGGTGGTAGTATTAGCTTGACCCCGAGTATCACTTAAGCAGTTGCCGATTATTTCTATAATATTTCGAAGTGAGACAGTAAATACATGCTCTCACCTTAGCGATTGCAGAAGCTACCACGTTGTCCAGATCTACAGATGTCAAACCTGAATCATGACGCTGTATGCTATTCATAGCACAATATCGCCGAACGCTTCTCTCGGATAGGCCTTCGACACCTGGATATCTTTGCCTTAATATCTCACTTACGTCTTTGTGTGTTTTCGCTTGCTTTTCGACAAGCTCCTTGATGTAACTAACATTCACTACTTTCTCAATCCCCGCCAAGAACTGGCGCATTCCCAGTCCCTCGACGCTGCTTGCCTGTATGCGGGCTTTTAAAGCTAGATATTTCAGTAAATCGTTTGCGTCTACACTTAAAATCAAAACAGTATATTTAACAAGATCGATGACATCTCTCCAATTTACCAAAATATGGAAAACGTAACAGAAAATAGACAACTGTGATTTTTCCTTTTTTGGTCAAAAATAGAAAAATAAAAATTTTAATGGAATAGATTTAATTTTCTGTTTTTTTTTTCTTTTTTGATTAAAAAGCGGAAAAATAGAAAAACAGAAAATGGCCACAAGTAAATTACATTTTTGCGTTTTCTCGATTGCTTAGGAAAACGGACAAATGGAAAATGGTAAAAATATTCGTTTTAGCCATAGACTAGATTTTTCTAATTTTTAGATTTATTTTAAAATTAGAAAAATGGAAAAATGATGCGTTTTCAGTGACCCATTTTTAATTTAACATTGTTCTGGTGAGCTGAAAATGAATGCAATCAGTTTAGTTGGGTAATGTTTGCTTATTTTATTTTTCAAGAAAATTGAAAAATTGAATTGGCCAAACCGTGCACGGACCGTTCGCATTTCTCGTGAAGATGGCCGTATTAAATCTATTTCTCATACTAAGGACCACGGCGAAGGGGTCAGCACACTTCGTCGTCAATATGCCCACCACAAAGCAACCAAGAAAGAGAAGAACGTGACCTTCACTCGAATAATATCATCAGTTTTGGACGAAAAAGGAATAGCATTTCCCATTGCTGTAGGGCAGGTATGTGTCTATAATCATAAATGTTTTGTGACCGCGAAACAGTAAACTGATTCTTTCACAAAAGAGATGCAATGAGTGTAGAGTGAAAGAAAATTGTTCAGTTACTTTCCATGCGATTTTTAATGGCTTCAAGGTCACGCAAAATGTTTACTCAGTGTCTACATACCTGACAGCCGGGAAATGTTTTGAAAATACTAGATACCCCGCAGTCTGAAATTCTCGTCAAATTTTGACGAAATTATAATGTGCTCGACGTGTCAGAAAGCAAATATTTTCTGGTTGTCGAAAACATTACAATTTTGCTCTACGCCCGAGGTTGACAATTTCCATCTACCCAAGGTAACGTTTAAAATCGCTGTAGATTTACAAAAAATATCTAGTATTCTAAGGTTATGTTTATTCGATATTTCCATCGTCGGTTTTGGAACGGACTTTAAGGTCACAAGGGGAAAGAAAAATTCCCCCGGAAGAATAGGATTTCCCCCCTCGTTATTAGGGGCAGTTTTGGGGGAGGGGGTTTGACCGCATGGATTTTTCTTAAGAGGGGGTGCACCACTTATGAATGACGTCAATGACAGGTGATGTAAACAAATGCTGGAGAATTCTAGCTATATTAGAATGTCGCAGAGCATCTCAGGGGGGTGCATACCCGCTGCGCCCTCCCCCTAGATCCGCCCCTCGGTCTCCCTATCTATTAAGTGTGAAATGGCTCCATAGGGGGTTGGGTTTGGTGCCCCCCTCGATCCATTACTAAAATGAAAATAAATGCATTAAAATGGCAAGTATTTAGGACAATTACGCTCAGTAGGGTGTAAGTATTGAAAGCAGCCTGGGGCTAAAATAAAGTAGTGAAAAATATACCTGGTAACAGCCACCTTAAGAAAAGTTCTGGATCCACCGATGAAAGGCTACACGGAATGAAACTTTTATGCAATTCTGTATTATGGAAAGTTGTTTTCGGCTTAAGTAAATAACGGGTCTAGAACAGAGCGAAACAGCTGATTTTGTAAAACAAATTATTTATTAGTGTAGGTATATCAGATTAAAATATGTACCCCTTGATAGGCAGGCCGGGGAGGCGCATACAACGGCAGATTACCAGTCTGACCTTTTTTTCCATTTTCGCCCTAAAAATACGAAGCTTGATTTTCACTCAGTAGTTAAACAAAGTAGTTTCTCAAACAGAAAACAATTCCTTACTGGCGTTTTTGCTTTCTTTTGAAGTATTTCTTCAAAGAAGCGAAGAGGTCACAGTAAAAGTGGCACGACCAACTACTACTGACCGAACTCAGCCCACGACACTGAAAGTCTTGAAGGTTGCCGTCGACAAACAAGGGGCAAAAAAGGCATGTGACACTGTTTTTCGAGAAGCAGGAGGCTCTTTACACCCAAGAAGTATGTCTGAGGATCCACGCAACTAGCAGCAAGCACGTTCATTGAAACACAGCTATAGCGCGCAAAAGGATGACGACGAGCTATATTCTTTAATCATATAGCAGAAGGAGCACGCTTCAAGAGATGATCAAGGTTACATTCGTGGCCTGAAAATCGAGAAAAACCCTCAATATGTTCTGGCAAATAAGAGGCAACTACAGGACCTGGTGCGCTTTGCTACCAACCCAATCAAGTTTTTAGTTGGTATGGATCCAACATTCCGTCTAGGACGTTTCTACGTCACACCGCTGGTCTATCAGAACTTGACTTTAATTAAGCGTCGAGATGGAGAAGGTTGGATTTCTTCGGTCCAACCTTTGTTCACCAGACGCGCGTCACAGAAGATTACAGATATTTCATCAGCCAGTTGAAGATCATTGACCCGACCTTGAAGCTAATCCAGGCAGTGGGAACCGATGATGAATTGGCATTATCAAACGCGGTGCTTTATGAATTACCCGATGTGATCAGGTTGAAGTGTAAAACTCGCAAACGAGGTAACGTGAAAAGGAAGTTACAAGCCATGAAAATCAGGACTGCTTGTGAAACTGAAATCGTTAAGGACATTTTTGGTGAGGTTACTGGTGGAACGCTCTTTCGAGGTCTTTACCATGCAAAGAATCCCAATGCCTTCAATCAGAAACTGGGCGAATTTCACGCGAAATGGGAAAATCTTGCACCTGGTTTCTTTCGCTGGTTTCAGAAGGAGAAGGCTAACACTTTCAAGGCATCTATGATCGAGTCAGTTCGCATGGCAGCTCAAGTCGAAGGTGACTTCACTATGAATCCTAGCGAGAGCCTCAATGAGGAAATGAAATCCTGGGTGGATTGAGAGAAGAGTACCATGACGGGTTTCAACGACAAGTTTGAAAATCTTAGAGCCGCCCAGGAGAGCGAAGCAGAAAAAGCGATCTACGGCTGTGGAGAATACGAGCTTGCAGAAAACTATAAGCACCTCCAAGAAGAGCCAAACAAGTGGAAGCAAATGTCATCGCAGAACCGAAAAAAGCATATTGCTAAATTCTGTTCGGCTCAAATTGAAGATGCGCAGAACTTTGAAGATCTTGTAGACAAGGTTCTTGACGAAACGCCCCTAGAAAACACAGGTGACGAAATGGAGGCCTCTAAGCTCTCACCACCCTTGCAATTATCAGATGGCTGTCCTGTAAATGTTTGCTCTGATGAGACTCCACTCCAAGAAAGTAATGAAGCGGAGATGCAAGATCTCTTCGCAATTTCCGTACCCTTTGCCAGTCTTAATCTGCCTTCAGTTCCTTCAGTGGTGATTAAAGCCATATGGCAGAAGGCTACTGAGTTATTATTAAGCGATGAAATGATCACAAATTGTCCAGGGAATCCAAAAGCAAGAATGGTTGCAAATAGAAGAGGAGACAGACCTCATTACGTGAGGGAATTGGCAGGAGGGAAGGTCACTTGTGACTACTACAACTACTCATTGATTCACATTTGTGCCCACTCTGTAGCATCTGCAGAGCACTTGGCTGCCTTCAAAAGTTTATTCAGTGGAGAGAACAATGCAACACAAAGATCCCAAACTTTACCAAATTGGTTTTGTCAGATGCCCCGAAAGAACCTGGCGAGAAGAATGGACGTTCCAACGCTAAACGAAGAGGGGGAACTGTACGGAGAACAGCTGTCTATGACCGTGAGGAAGAAAGATCTTCCTTTCTTTCTACAGCCAGGGCCTCTGGTTCTGTGCCTCTATCGCAAACCAGAATGTTTACAGAAATCCACCAGAACGAAAACCCATTTGTCATAACATTCTTTCCAGACGACAGCGAGTACAAGAAGAAGGAAAAGGTCACAGATGAGAAGGGCCGTCGAATGCGGTGTGAGACGTGCCATAACGAATTTCCGTCAGTGTGCATTCCGCCGTATGACTTGGCCTTACGCCATTACGAACAATGGCATTACCCAGACCCGGACAACAAACAAGGGCCCTGGAAAGTATCCCATAAGGAAACAGCCAAGTTCTACCACGTCGATCCACATTTCTCGAATGACAAAGTTGTTATTCCGAAAACATTAAAGCCAAGTTACGACCTGTGGATAACACCTTCCTGGGAATGCACCTCCAAGTATCCACATTGGACTGACTTCAGTGTTGTAAAGTACCTGTTTTGAAAAGAAGAAAGAATTTCAGGATGCACTTGTGAAAAAGCTCGTCACAGTTGCAAGCAATAATGTTCTAGCAATTTTAGACTGTTACATTGTTTATATTCGTTTGAAGTTTGGCCCGCGTTTAAGCACAGGTTTACTGTCATCCGATGGTAAAGCCATGGCTGAGAGTGGTAATTTTCAAAAGCTTTAGTTCTCATTAACGTTGCAAAGTTATTGTAACAACTTTAAGTATTGTTGACATTATGAAAATATATTACCTTTACCGTGACTATTTACAATCATTTAACGTGATAATGGCTGTTTGTCATGCTTGTTGTTGCTTGGAAGAAGAGGTACTGAAAAGCATCAGTTAAATGCACTTAAGTAATAAAGTTTAGGTTTACTCTGATTTTCAAGTATAGTTGTTCTGTTTATGTTTAAACTGAATGATTTCAAGGTTGACGCGAATTGGTGACTATGGCCTCCTGCTTTAAAATCGCAAGGGAACATTACAAGACTGTGGCACAGAAATATTGAATGCTTTTCACTCGCGGTTGTCATCTATAATCAAATGTAATTGAAATAATGACTACAACAGTCAATGATAATAAGCCCTGTGCTTTCACCCTCGCAATACAGTGGCGTGACAAGATGGGGGGGGGGTTGAAGCAAGGAGGGGCGGGCGCCTCCAATATTTTGGTCAACATCAAGGCCTCATTTAATAATTCATCACATAACAATGACAAGTTGCACGTCAATTTGTAATTAACCTGTTTAATAAGAAAAAGTACAATGTTAAAGTGACATCCGATCAATGGTTCACTCAGTTAAAACTACTCTTGGAAGGCTGAAAAGGCTTTTTCTGAGACCCTGCATTTAACAATCTTCTGGGGAGGGTGCCCCCAGACCCCCCCCTAGAAATTAGCGCCTTCGGCACTTAAGATGTGCCCCCAATAAATGAAATGCTCCTACAGCACTGCGACAATACTCACTCAAGTACAGTGGCTAATTAAGCGGTGTGCAAGAGAAAAAGGACCTATAGAACTGCAGTATTTTTTTTAAATTAAACTCACTATTAAACCGGAGCCATTTTCAGGCTTACTGGAGTTCAAGTCTGCAGGTCTACAGTCTGCATTTATCGTACATTGCTAATAAAGTGCTCTTTAAAGATCCCTTCAAACCTTTTGGCATTGACCCTTTCAATTTCAGTTCAGTTTTAGAAGTTATTTTTTCAACGCCCAAATAAACTATTTGACTGGGCCAAAGGACACGGCAACACTCAGCACTACCAAGTTACCTGGGGCCTGTTTCTCGAAAGACGCGGTAAATATCGGGCCCGATAACTTACTGGGACGGTAAGTATGGTAAGTACCATACCATTAGCTGACACTGTGTGAGTGTTATTGTTTCAGCCCCTTAATAATGTATTCAAGGTCTTGCTTACAAGTAGTCTTGTCTACCTACAAGATAGATCATGTTTAGCAAAACACAATTTCATATCAAATACATGTAACAATAATATTATTACTCAGAAGGGTTTACTTAACTATCGTCAATTATTTTTACTACCAGTTGCCATGGATAATTTATTTTTAAGTAAATAAACTTTGATCACGGAAAACCATACTGGATGACATATATATACCGGATAGAGTTTCACAAAGTCTTTTAC
>CM042746.1:36973871-36994809 GCA_022496165.2 Catalaphyllia jardinei | reverse complement strand
GTCGAAGAATGTAAGAACTGGGCGTTAAAAACATGTCACAGTATATCACCACATGAAAAAATGTTTCTCACTACTTCCACCCATACAGCCCGTAGCAGACAACGTCGTAGTAGCTTTATGTGTCACGGTGGGCTTTTCGGCCTGTTACGAAAAATTTATACTTCATTAGGTCACTCTTGCGAACCGTCGATAGTAAGCAATCTAAAATATACATTGCGCGATATGAGCGCAAGCCTAGGTTACGCGCATTCTATTACACGGGTCCTTAATGGAAAAATCACTTACGTCCTGAAAGCGACAGATGCACTCACTACGAAGTTAAATCGTCTGTCAAACGATTTGAAAACAGTTGACCGTACCTTTAAGTCTTGGCAAGTCCAATTGAACCGATTGGCCTTGGAAAACCATTGTCACGATTCCATTATGTTAGAATTTCTCTCTAAACACTCCAACGCGGTCCTTAGAACGTTTATATCAATGTTGCGTCTCACAGAAATTCAAGATATTTTACATCAGTTTTCTCTGCTGGAAACCAAAACTTTATTTGGTTTCCCGCAACTTCCTTCTTTTCTTCATTCCCAAATTATAAATCGTTTGTCTACAGATGTTACAATGCAATTTACGACCCCAGCATTAAAAGAAGGGTTTCCACTGCTGATTAATCCAATGGTTGATATCGAACATCACAGAAATCATATCGAGGCTAGTGTCCTTTTAACAATACCGGAGATACCAAATCTCAATGCTTTTTGTACCATAGAATATTTAACACCTATAAAATACAAGTCGAACGAAGTGTGTTACTCAGGTCAGGTCACTAAATTAGATCTCGTTCTCATAAGTTGTCCAGATTCCAAGTATATAGTTACCACAGAAACACTTAAAAAATGCTATCAAGACACAACCGCCTTCATTTGCCCATCTAATGTACTAACCCTAGCTACTAACATTTCTTGGCTGGGTTTTCCTTATCGGCCTGACTCCAAATTCATCTTCCCACGACATCACGTGGCCGCAACAGACTGCTCCAACTTACATACCATGATCAGTTTGGGCGGCCGATCCTTCTTGGCAACTGCAAACACGGTCGTACAAATGTCCACGGGTCCAGTACAAACCTCTCCATTGGCAGTGTACCATCTGCCATGCAACGTATCGTTCGTGGGTATGACAACCGGCCTTGGTTATTGTCCCGATCACATCAGTGTCTCGGTTCCGGTGTCTTCCGCAGTCTCTCTGGAATTTGTTCCATGGGTGTCCGCGACAACTAATCTGACCGACTTTACTTTGAATCACCCAGTTTTCGACATTCCTGAACCAGAACATTTCAATAAAAGTGTAATCAGAGAACTCGACGCGACCCTGGCAACATTGGATGGCAAATTCACAGCCTCTATGTCCAAAGTAAACACCGACATTAACACCATCCAAGCTGGCATGTCCTGGTCCAGTACCGCCTACGTGGCATACGTTGTCTTAGCGTTCAGTATTATCCACTGTATAGCTTGGATCTTTCTTTGTTGCATTTACAGAAAACATGGATTCCAACAACCAAGTCAGCACGACAACTGCAGCTGCGGTAAACTCCGCCTTCCCACCAGCGCTGGAAATCCAGCTCCACCAGGAGTGGTGCAAACGGAGCGTCTTCACGATGAGACCTTGGCAAGAGGCGGCCGCGGCTAGTGAATACGTTCAGGCCTGCACCACTAGTAACTTCGTTGGTGCAATCTTTGTAAAGCGGACCATGGACCCGATCTTTTATGTTTTCAAGAGAACTACATGTCACCGGAACAACAAGACATTTTCAAGGAACTACTCGACCAAACGTTACACTTCACCTGGGACACCGAAGGCTCCCACAGACTTGTATTCAGTATCTGCACCTACTTCTTGTTTGACGAGGACCACATACTACCTCTCTTTATGAACTCACTTATTCCAGACTACGCGAGGTTCTACGATAAGTATCAGTATTTAGAATTCCTTTACGAGATAGCAGAGGCGAGGTACGACGTTGTAGCGTCCTTCTTGTTGAGTTACCTCAACAAGCACTCATACGCATTATTTATCCCTCCCTCCCTCCCTCCTCTTTCGTGCAAACTCGCTAGAAGGTTTTCTGTCCGCCGTCAATTCCCTTACCACTTCCAAGTCTCTAAATCGCAAAGCCCTCACCTCTGCTACCCATCATAGTTAAACTTTTATCTACTCAGTTTTCACGTGTGGTTTCATTTCACTATTTTGGTGTGTTCAAACCAAAAAAAAAATCAAATCAAATCACATCAAATCAAATAAACAAACAAACAGGCAAACTCAGTCTTTATTCACATCTACCTTTTTTCGGGTGTTTCCACTCATTTTGCGAGCCGCCGGAGGCGACTCCAGTTCAAAGGGGGGGATGATATGTTAGAACATAATTTCACTCTTTTAATATAACGTTCATACTTCCCATGATTTATTTATATTCTTTATAATTCCGTGGTTTACATTCTCAGAGTGTCAAATAATTTTGCCGTATTTTCAATAATAGGTACGCCACTTTCTTGTGGGAACTTTTCACTCGTTAATCCCTCGTCTTTTGTTTACTAGTGTAATTTACGTTATCACTATCTTAGCAATCTGTCTCAGTTAAAGTTATTAAAACTATTCGTTCGCTCGGTTCCAGAATAACAAAGCTGAAACCGTTTATGTAATCAGTCGTAATTTTAGATTTTGGAACTCTGGTGCGAATAACTGTTTTAACGGCCCTGGCATTACGACCAGTATGAACTGTGGAACTTTGCTTCCATCAACTCGACGAACAATGAACACTTTATTTAATTGTTGTATAACGAAAAGTACGCTTTAATGAGTGTCTCGTAATCTCACTTGAAGAGTGCGTTCTTTTGTTGCAGTGTGTAATGCATATCAATTAGAGTGTATTTTGCTTTATGTCAAAATGGTGCATGTGGAATAATAACTAATAACTTAGTTTGTTAGCGTGAAGGGTCATTCGGTAGCTGACACGACCGCAAACAACACCAAGAATAAAGCTTCCTGGCGATAACCAAGACTCCAGTCATCACTTTAGCTGAACCCAAATCTGTTCTTTAACAATTTCTTCTGGTGATCAGAGCGCAAGTGGGACTGAGAAGAGTAACGCTTCAACTACCATTGCTTCAACTAAAAGCCCCACTACAACTGCAGCTCAACCAGAAACGAATTTGAGATCACCAGCCTTAAAGTTTGTCAAATGTACGCCTGAAGACGCGACCACAATGAAGAAAGGAATTGAGACCCTCTTTGCTTTTCCTGAGGGAGCTGTAGTGCACAACTTTTACAAATGCACTTCCGATAACTGCCAACACCTGACATCCCAGGAGCAAACCCGTCTAAAGCCTAGTCGCGATAGATTTGTCCACAGCTGGTTGTTTGACAAGATGCTCAACTTTTGCCATAAAACGGAAATTGCTTGGCTGGTTTATGAGGAAGGAAAGGGCATGTTTTGCTATCTGTGCAAGAAGCACAATACAGAAAATCAACAAAACAAGTCCAAGGTTTATAACGCAACCCCGAACATTTAGCAACCCAGCAACATAAGGATGCTGTTGGAGCTGAAATGTTAGGAAGGGTGTCAGTGTTTCATAAAGAGATACAGGAAAGGAAAATAGTGAAAGATGATGTCATGTTTAAGGCTTTCTATGCGGCATACTGGCTTGTCAAAGAGGAAATTTCCAACCAAAAGTTTTCATCTCTTCTGGATCTGCTTAAATTGCTTGGTCTCGATCAAATGAAGCATTTCCAGTATTCTTCACAGGGCTCTGTAAGAGAAATCTTTTTGGCACTGGGCTCTGCATTGCTCGAAAAGTTGTTGGAAAAGGTAAAGAAAGCAGGCTGCTATGGCTTGCTTACTGATGAAGTCACTGATGTTACAGTCATGGAAATGCTTATCACCTTCATCCAGTACTTCAACAAAGAAACAGGGCAAGCTGAGACAAGTTTCTTGTTTATCGAAGACGTTCTAAAGAACTCCAATTCAGCCAATGCAGAAACCATCTTTACAGTCCTCACAAGCCAGCTAGCTGAGTTTGGTCTAGAGATACAGAAGTGCGGCTCATTTGTGTCAGATGATGCAAGTGTTATGACCGGTGCACGTGGTGGAGTGGCAACCCGTCTGAAGGAACTTAATCCTCAATTGATTTCTCTGCACTGCTTGTGCCATAAGCTTGCATTAGCCTGCACAGACACCAGCAGCCAAATAGAATACATACGAAATGTTGAGCTCTGGCTTAGGCAGCTTTGGAAACTGTTTGACAATTCACCAAAGCGTACTGCAATGTACTCGAAAGTACAAATAAATTTGAAATCCTTAGTCCTCTCTGATAAGAGTAAGAAGGTTGTAACAAAGAAGATTAAGAAGGCCTGCCAGACCAGATGGCTGTCTTTTGATGCAGCTACAAGTGCTATCTATGAAGATTTCAATGCAATATTGCAGACTTTAAGGCAGCTGAAAGAGACTGATGCAGTAGCTTCTGGCCTCCTCAGCAAGATAGATTCTTCCAAGTTTATTGGAACAATTTACATCCTTAAAGAAATTCTTCCTGTTCTTTCCAACTTGAGCGAAAACTTTCAACGAGGGCAAGTCAACTTCTCACACATCCAGCCGTCCATTAGTTACACCTTGCAGAAGCTGACTGAAATTGCAGATTCCAAGTCCCCAATAACAGCCCTGAAGCGAGACATAGAAGGACGCCTGTCTATATCTGGGGTAAACTTGAGTACTGCCACAGAAAATCAGCTGTCCAATCTTCTTTTAAAATATGTAACAGCCCTGAAGGACAACATTCAGAGCCGGTTTGATGATGATCTCCCTGTTGTCAGCGCATTGTCCATTTTCAACCCACTAACCTTGCCCCAGCCAGGGTCTGGTGCATTTAAGGAGCATGGAACAAAGAAGGCACAGACATTGGCAAAGCATTTCTTCAGTGAACCAGCAAAACAAGAGCAGCTACTAGCTGAATTGGAGAAATTTAAATTTGATATGGATGCATGGAAGCAAGAAATCCCAGAAGAGGTGAAGGAGAGCCACCTTGAAACAGCAACAGAGTGGTGCCTCAAACGACTGATCTCGCTCAAGACATCTTACAGCATTGTGTTTCCTGCTCTTACAAATGTTGCTGAAGTCTGTTTGTCAATGCCCGTTTCTAACGCATGGCCAGAAAGAGGTGGCAGCGCTCTGAAACGTATTAAGACTCGGCTGAGAAACCGGCTAAGTGTTACTATGCTTCAATCTCTTCTAATGATCACTATTAATGGTCCCAAGGTCGGAACCTCAGAATGTGAATCCCTTGTCACAGCCGCAGTAGAGAAGTGGCAAGTCCAGAAGAAGAGGCGAAAAATGCCTAAGATCAGAGTGTCGTCAACCCCTGTTGCAGCCTCTACCTGCCCACAACTGGCACAAAATGATGTGACTGAGACAGCTGATGCCTGTGTGCAAACACACCCGTCCCAGGTTGATGATAATGTAGACGGTGAATTAGAGGTGCAGATTGCTAGTGCCGCCCTGAACCTGACTGATGATGTTTTGTGCCAAGAAGAAGCAGACTCTGATTACGATGGCGATTGTGACGTCGACGATGTTGATGATGGCTTATTTTTTTAAATTACATGACTTGGTTTTGATGTTGTTGTAAAGTATAGTCTGTCAAATGTAGCGTAATGAACTTAAACGATCAAATTGTTTGTAACGCTAGCACAGACAATGAACTTTGTTATTTTTTAACTGTACCTTCCCAAATCAAATTGTTTGCGAATCAAATTGCAATGAACTTTTAAAACGTGACTAGGCAGTGTAATGTCAAATAAGACTGAGCTAAATTTGTCAAAGAACAACAAGTTGAACTTTTTAAGTGGATTTTTCACTGAATTTTACCTTAATTTACATCTGAAAATTCCCCTTGAAAACATGCTCAGATTGCAGGAAATGGCCCCTAAGCAACTGTATATTTCAAAAATTTTCCGGGGGGCATGCCCCCGGCCCCCCCCTAGATAGGGGCGCTGCGCGCTCCAGAACGCACGCTATGCGTGCTAGCTGCTTCACTAACCGGCAACTTTCTTGAGATCAGACGGCTACTTTAAATTCTACTGACAACCCTGATGATCAATATTAACAAACTGCCCATACTTATACATTTTGTGTTATGAATACTAATGACTGTATAGGTTAATCACTCGTACGAAAATAATCATTATTAGATAACAATAGTCATGCCCAGACTTAGTTTGGTCTACTCTATCTTTTATGTTTTAAAAACAAAAGTGCTTTTCCATTCAGCAAGGCATTCTTGTCACAAACTTGAGTGCATAATAATTTCGAGTGGATAGCTTCAAAACATGCAAGTCAAATCCATATTTTAACTTATGTTAACCATGGATGAAGTTGAACAAGTCCAACGCAAGAAGGTAGCCACCATTATTGGTCATGTGTTCCAACTTGTCACACATTTTGTGACAAGCTCATTCGTCAAGAGAAAGCAAATTGATGCCATGGTCGCAGCATTCAACATCAAAGCCAAAGGGACCACTCTGGCCTGATGATGGATATTACAGATGCATGGTTCAATTATCCTGATGAAACCCATGAGCAAATAGATCTTGCTATGCTGATGAAGACTGAAAAGTATTTGCCAAAGTTGCCTTGGACCAGTCTACACCTCAATTCTTTGCAACTCAGAAATTAGGATATGAAAGAATGCATATTGTATGCTCTTTATTATAGTCATTATGGTCTTAACAACAATTTCAGCAATTTGGTAAGATGATAAGGATGAGTAGCAATGACTATTGACCTGATAGAAGTGCAATGTCCTGAGAACATTGTCAGAAAATAAGAAAAACTAATTTACCTTGTCTATGTAATTAACTAAATTCAAAATAATTTCTTTTTTAAACAATATAGTGCATTCATGAGAGAATTAAGTCAGTGTGTGTTTGACTCTATTCAAGTTTACATGGATCTAATGTTTTTGGATTGGTTTTTTCCTGTATGACGTCTTGGTGACATATCTAACTATACCTTTAAATCAAATAACTTTTCCTAGAGAGAAATTGTTAATTTCCAGTATCAATCCTTGACAAGTTGAAGTCTTCATTCAGGTGTTCACAAAAGTTCACTGGAAATAGATTACTAGTGTTTCTAAATTTTGTGAAGCAACTGGGACTGATTGATGAGGAATGGTCACAACTATTTGATTCCCTCATTCTCACTCTTAGCCAAATGCAAAAATAGATATATAAGAGAGTGCAGCAGGACGAAGTCAGTGAAGTGTTGACCTTCACAGTAGTCACTAGTAATGGATTCCTGGCCTTCTTCACAATCTCTGGTTTTAGACTATTTCAAACACTTTGTTTCGTATTTGTGACATCATCCTCCCCAAGGAGCTGGCAGAATATATCAATTTCTGCTGCAAAGAGGTCAATGACCTGGGTGCTTCAGGGTGCTCCAGGGTGCTAATGCAAAAAATGTGGCCAACAGATCTGAAGAGGGATTAAGAAATCATTGAATGAGGTTTCAAATGCGGTCATAGCAAATGCCATATTTTTTTGCTGGATGGGAAAGGTGATCGGTTATAGTCCCTATAGCTTTCCCAGTCAGGAAATATGTATGTATTACAGCTGGAAGCAAGCCTATGGAGAGAAGCTGCTTGTAATCTCAGCTTACCCCTTTTAGAGAAGTTACCACAACTTCTTGAAGAGCAGAAAGCTTGGGGTACTGCTAGTTACTGAAACTACTTTTAAATTGAATTTTTTGGAAGCCAGAAGGCCAACAGGAAGCGAAAGGGCCATTTTTAATGATGTATTTTTCCAATTGTGACCATGGAATCTTACGTGCAACAGATGTGTGAAACTAGACAGAGTACAAGCCATGTTCATTATTTAAAACCATACTTTTCCTACTAGGTAGGTTTAACCCTTTAAGCCCCGATAGTGGCATATGGCACTCTTGCGTAACTGCATGTTATCCCCGAGAGTGCCATATGGCACTCTCGGGGATAACATGCAGTTATGCAAGAGTGCCTTCATGTATTGTGAGAGACCTTCATGTATTGTGACCAATCAAAACCACTGTTATATTGCTGCCAGGGTGCTCCATTGTTTTTCAACCAATAGAAAAGAGTTTTAGCTTTTATTTCACGTGTCAAACGTGACAAGCTTTCACCAAGCGTCACGATGAAAATCACAACTGAAGTTTGATGGCAGCCGATAGCGAAAGCGAAGTCGAAGAAGACGTGTTCTTGGGATTTGACGAAGAAGAAAGAAGTTGTTGCTGGTTGGAGGGAAGCAAGATTTGAAGCTAGAAATCAGAGTGACTCGGAGTCTGATATTTCTGTCTCTTCTGTTTCTACTGAAGACCTATCAGACTTTGAAGAGGAAGAAGACGAAGAAGAAACGTGGAACGAAAACCCGAACCCCATTGAGGTCTCGCCGTTCGCTGAGGCTACAGGCCCAACTTCTGGAGTTGCAGAAGATGGAACTGCAATTTACTTCTTCTATTTGATGTTTCCAGAAGAACTTATCGAACAAATTGTCGCTGAAACGAACCGCTATGCACGGGAATGCATCGCTACGAAGCCAGATTGTGAATGGTATGACACAACGCTCGATGAAATGAAAGCCTTTATCGGTCTTCATGTGCTGTTCGGCATCAAAAAGTTGCCTGCAATTCGCCTTTACTGGAGTGAGGATCCACTCATTGGCATCCCTTTCGTTCAAAAAGTGACGTCCAGAAATCGCTTTGACAAATTGTCGAAGTATTTTCACGTACATAATAATGCAAATCAAGTTCCTCATGAAGATCCTCGACATGACAAATTGTTCAAAGTTCGCCCTGTTCTTGATCACGTCGTTCAATGTTGTAAAATGGAACTGAGACTCCAAAAGGATTTATCCGTCGATGAAGCGATGGTGAAGTTTAAGGGACGGCTTGGAATGAAGCAATATATGCCAATGAAGCCTGTTAAGCGTGGAATTAAAGTGTGGGTTTGCGCCGAAGCGTCTAGCGGCTTTGTCTGTGACTTCCAAGTTTACATGGGAAAAAGACAAGATGGCGCCGCCGAACAAAACTTGGGTTACCGTGTTGTTTACGATTTAACTCGGAACTTTACTGGCAAGAATCATCATGTCTTCTATGACAATTTCTTCTCGAAAGTTAAGCTTGCCAAAGATCCGTTGGAGGATAAAATTTGTGTGCAACGGCAAGAGGAAACAGGAAAGACTTTCCCAAGGATCTTGCAGCAAACAATCCTCACGTCAAGAGATTGAAGCAAGGAGAGGCCCTTTTCAGGCGAAAGAACAATGTTGTTGCAACAACCTGGAAGGACAAAAAGGTTGTTCACTTTATGAGCACTGAAAGTAATCCAGTAGGAAACGAGACAGTAAACCGAAAGCAGCGTGATGGAACTGTTGTTGAAGTGCCAAGTGTTCCTGTTGTGAAGAGTTACAACAAGAGCATGGGAGGCGTAGATCTTCACGATCAGTTGCGTGGGTATTACGCTATTGGAACTAAATCAAGGAAATGGTGGCGCTATCTTTTCTGGTTTTGCATCGATCTAAGTATTGTCAATGCCTTTATCTTGGAACAAAAGGCAGTACATCATCGATCAAGAACGCAACTCAAATTGAGAGTCGAACTTGCAAAGGACCTCATCGGGGATTTCAGGAGCCGTGGAAGAACAGCAAGTTCTGGGCAGACAGAGGCTGGACATTGGCCGATTGCTTTTGATAAAGGACGATGCAAACGATGCCTCAAACGAAAGAGGACAACGTTTTGGAGAATGGGTTGGCAGCGCTGCAACAAGCGTGTTTGCTTGGATTGCTTCCCGAATCACATCGGTGATCTAAGCTAAGCGTCACAAGCGCGCGAAATTCAAATTTCAAGTTTTGAACATTTGCTTCATTTACTTTGTAATAACCAGGCCTTGAGACATTACTTGAAATCTATTTTATTGTACATAGACATATTTATTGATGCTTTTGCATTTTGGTAGGATTTAGCTAGTATTAGAGCATTTTTTTGGCGTCTTTATTGCAAGGTCACATTGTGTATCAGTGTAAACAATCACATTTTTCAGACTTGTGCAATGTTTCCCTTGCTTCAGTTGACTTCATGATTGACCGTTTGCTGTAGTTAAGGTCTAGAATTAGAGATAAATTGTTGCTGAGCATTTTTTGTCTTAAGTGTTTTGTCTTTTTCCTTGTAGTTTTTAAGATTTAAGACAAAACTCTAAGCATGGTAAAAAATTAGACATTTGAGTCCTGCAATGCTGGTTGGGTTCCAGGAATAGGGGCTTATGTTTCATCAGTTTCCTGTAGGGCTTAAAGGGTTAAGCATTCTTCTTGTGAACAAAAAGTGTTGTAAAGTTCTGTTGGATATGCAGTTCACCATTTTAGTGTCCTTTACTTTGGTCAAGAGGCAGACCCTGGTAGTAAAAAACACCCTTTGGAAACCCTGCATTAGTTCAAGCCAGAAACCAAGTCATTTGAGGATTACATTCCTTGTAAGGAGAAAGAGCAACAATCTGGGTGAAAATTTCGCCCAAAAGAAAGTTAAGGTCAATCCTGATGAGCTTGTCATCAGCTTTGAGAAATTGTGGAAATGACTTGAAACCAATTTGGGGGAAGCATTTGGCTATTTAACTGGCAAAGTCTTCTGGATATGTAAGGATGCTGGGTAAAGGAATGGCAAAGTGGGCTGTATTTGACAGAAGGCAAGTATGCTATGCTGTCCCAAGCACATCCAAACTACTTCAACAAAAGACATCTAGATTTTGACAGGGAACCCATGAGCCTCCAAGTTCCTGCAGTTCTTCAATCTTACAGCTGCTCTGGCCATTCTAGTGCAGAAAACCTTCATTGACAGCGAGGACTATGTAATCCTCAAAGAAGGCTACAAAGTCGGTCATTATTTTTTACATGTACTTCTTCAAGACGAAAAAAGTGATTAGAGGCAGTCCGTGGGGTTATCTAACGGACAAGATTTGCATATACTTCTCTTGGAAGGAGGCATATCAAGATAGATTCCAGATCATTACAGTCTATCCTTTCTCCCATGCATGTCATTTCTATGTGAAGTGGAGAAAGCAAAGAATGGTGGCATTCTATAATCCTAGATACTTTATGTAGGTAAAAACAAATGTCTCTTTTAAAAGGAACAACATTCATCAAAGTCCTGAGTTCTTTTAATTTTGTGGTCAACTATGTGGAGATGAACATTTAATGTTCACAAAATTGATAATACATTACTACTGCCACTGATCCTATTCCCTGCAACTTTATCATTTCTAACATGCATGAAATTAAATAAAAAATACCAATTGCTTACTTACAAGCCATAAGAATCTACTTTTGTGTAGTTTTAAGGAACCTGATAATTTGTCATGATCGCTAATATATTTGCCGTAAGGGTTTAGAATGCCTGCGATCACTCTTCAGAAGATTTTATACCCAAAAATATAAATTACCAACAGCAGCATCCTGTCAGTTACCAGGTAGGAACCTCAATGTTCTACTTTGTACTTCTCCCATTTTTAAAAGAGAAATGCAATTTTATTCAGACCATGCACTACCCCAGCTGGACACCAAAAACCTGGAAATGATAGGTTTCCAGTCTTCTGACACCTGTCAGGTATGAAGTGGGTTACCATGTTATCAAAGGGGCAGTCACTGAGTGTACAGTTGGAGGAAAACCATGATAAAAAATAACATGCACTAAACAATAAATCTTTGCACATCTTTTATAAAATGTTGACAGTAAATGCACTTCATACTGCACTACAAGATAGGGAAGGACTTTAACAAGTGGACCAACTACACAGACCAAGTCTGACTTTTGTCATTTTGTTACTTTCATTCAACTCTGAGTCAGTGTATCCCTGCTTCTTATTATGATTACTTTCTTTACTGCTGAAGAAGATGCTCTCAATATTTCAGTCTTCCAGTTTTTTTGTTGCCAGCAGAAACTAATGTGAAACCATGTTTGTCTTCATGCAGAGTGCTGGTGTCAGTCTCTATTTTAACTTTAACTTTATAGTTATATGATAATCGTAATAATTACTGTTAGGAATGCAGGGGCACTGGTTTCTCAGTCCAGGACCATTTAGTTTTTCTTCGTTAAATAAAAGTGTTACTTGGAATTACCACATTTTTTAATGTGGCAGGTGTCAATCCAAATTTGTTCATTCATAACAGATCAGGGATAGTTCCAAGGAAAACGTATTTACATTTCCCTTGTGGAAAAATTGCCTGTTGGTTTCGAGAAGTAGGTTATGCTGATCAATAACATGCCGAGCATATCAACAAATGACATGACAACTTCGACAAGGAACCAGAGCCTATAACCTCATAGGGTTCTTTAATTTATTGCCCCCTTAGCATTTCTAATGCTAACACCTTCATGAACGATGAGAACTACAAAATCCTCTAAGAAGGCTGCTCACTGCCACTTTTACATGTACGTCTTCAAGCATGAGAAAGAGACTGGAATCTGTCAATGGGCCTACTTCATGAAAGAGATTTGAATCTACTATTCTTGAAAGATAGAAGACCTAATTAAGGGTTCACAGCTCTTTGAGCTCATCAAATCCCATGCCTTCCCATGGCCATTTCAAGTTTTCCAAGACCACAGGTTTAACTGTCAGATTCAAAAATTCAAAAATGTTCCATGCTGAACACACAAAAACTTTGGCATCCACCAAAATGTGTCATTTGCACTGTTTGATTTTTCCACTAGATGTATCTTACGTAGTGCCTGTCTTGACATCCATGGTATAAACAAATCTATCGGACAAAACTTTAATTTTCCAAGGCTTGCAAGGAGTGACAGGTTTCCCATGACCAGTACGAACCTTGTAATTTATGTAAAAATGCAACAGATCCCATGCTGTAGAAAATTCATGCACTGCAATTGTCACTGGAAATGAGAGAAAACTCTTCAGCCTATCCTCACTGCAGCAGTAAGTTACCAGATGAATGAGAGATTAAACCTTTCAATTCTGAACCCTGTGACAGCCAACTTTCACCACAACAGCTGGCACTAAATGCACTTCATGCAACACTTCAAGATAGGGAAAAACTCTGACAAACTTCATAACACACAGGGTTGTCAAAATAAGCCGGCAACCGGCTCATTTCACCGGCTATTCCGAATACTGCGCCGGCTACTCCGAATTGCGGAAATAAAATTGTTCAGTTAACAATTCCTTGGAAGGCAAATCGGATCACAGGGAGTAAAAAAAAAATTATTTTGCTTAAAAAGGTACAATAAAATGTGTGCGTGACACGATTCGGAACTGATTTAATTGATTGTGAAAGCTGAGAATGTCGCGTCGATGTGCGTGCTTGCGAAATGCGAGAAGAGATTGCGTTAGAGCGCACGAGGTAGAAAAAAAATCATGGCGACCGGAGGCGGCGGAGCGAAACGAAATAGGACTTTGCTTGATTTCAATTTTATTAAAAAGAAGAAGATCAGCGAAGATCAAGAGGAGAATGAGCAAGACGACGAGCAAGGTAAGTGTTGATAAAAACTCGTCCTTTACACGTTTTGTATTGTTTACGAAAACAATATCAGTGGAAAGACCTCACACAATGCATTCAATACCCGGACACGACAAAAGTCGTTCTGGTTCACTGGTTATCTTGTGAGTACAAACATTTTCATGTAATTGAGCGTTATACTTTTTTCTATCATTCGAATTATCCATTGTTTTGTCTCACTTTAGAAACACTTTTGTTTCTTACGCTACTGTAAAAGTTTTGAACCGCCTTATTAAATTACTATTATTTACATTTTGCGTTTTGGCTGGCGCGTGTCTGCTGACATATTTAAGTAATCAAAAAGAAATACTAAGGCTAATACTACTACTGAAACGAAGAAGGATAATTTTAAAATATGTTAAGCTTTATTTGCAAGACGAAACACTCAAGCAGCCAAATGCGTGTTTATACAAACAAGAAAGTCGTCAAATTTATCCGCTAGACGTGACGGCGCCTCTGTTAATTAGTAAAATGTTCATTTCATTTTTGTGGGCTCTTGAGCAATTTTTTTTTTTTACCGGGTTTTTACATTTTTAAAAGGACATTTTGATAATTGTAAATTTTGTGAAAGAAGTAAAATTTTGTGAAAAGTTCTTTTATTATTGCATCCCTAACTTTTTTGGCATGCATTTCAGAGGGGCAAAATGGGAAAAGGGTTTTTAAGCAAGTGTAATTAATTTTGGTTTTTTAGAGATGGAAGTTGTAAGCACCGATGTAACCACACAGAGCAGTACCCAGATAAATAGCAGCTCAAATCAAACAACTGCATCTACTAGTCAGGAATTGGAATGCAGCTTTATTCATCAATTAAGCGGTTCAGCTTCAAGTGGCCCAGCTCTTCTCAGTGAGGATAGCATAGCATTGCAATCTAGCGCTCCACAACTACGAGAAGATGAGACAAACAGAATCATTGAAAATTTGTTTTCATCAGCACAAATTGATAAAATGCATCACTTCCATAAATGTCGAAACACCGGCTGCAATGGTATTTCAAAAGAAGAGATGGATCGAGTCAAGATGACCAAAAAGAAAGATCGTTTTCAGCACGAGTGGTTGTTCAAGAGGGAGACATGCTTTTGTCCCCAAACTGGTATCTGGTGGCTCGTTTATGTGGAGAACGAGGGAATGTATTGCCTACTCTGCCGTAAACATAAAAGCAAGTCTGCCCAGAACAGAAGTGAAACATTTTCAAGTGATCCATCCACAAGATTCAAGTGGAGTACAGTCAAGGAACATATGACCTGTGCAAAACATCAGACAACAGTGAAGAATGAGCTGTTAAATCGAAGTGTGTCACTTCCAAAAGCAAGTGGATGAAAAGGAGAGTTCTAAGGTTGTAGTGCTACAGGAAGCTTTCCATGCAGTGTACTGGCTGGCGAAGGAGTCCATTGCCAACAGGAAGATCACGTCCCTCCTTGAGCTGATGGAGCTCTTGGGTCTTGAAGAGCTGAAGTATTTCGCACATCGATCTCGTGGATCACTCAGGGAGATATTTCTTACGATTGGAAATACAGTGCGTGATCATATCTGTGGTAAGCTTCAAGAGCAGTCCTTTTATGGCCTGTTGGTGGATGACATGGCAGATGTCAGCAATGAAGAGCAGATGCTGGCTTTTGTTCAGTACTTTGATGTGGACCTAGCCAGACTAGAGTGCAAGTTCTTATTTACAGCCAATGTTCTGGAAGAATCTGCAAGTGCTGATGCAACAACATTACATGGTGTTATCACTGAACAGCTTCAAGCTTTGAAGATTCCCTTAAAGAACCTAAGGGGCCTTGCAACTGATGGGGCAAGTGTAATGACTGGTAAGACCAGAGGCCTAGCAGCATTACTGAAGAAGGATGTCATCAGCTTGGTGGCAGTTCATTGTGTATGCCACAGGTTAGCTCTGGCCTGCACGGACACCAACGAGGAACTAGCAATGATAAAGGCGGTGGAGACAGAGGTCACACAGCTGTGGAAAATCTTCGGCAACTCTCCAAAGAAGCTTGCAGCATACCTAAAGGTACAAGAAGAGATGAAACAACTTACTCTTGGGGCCAAGGCAAACAAGAGAATTGGCAAGCGGTTAAAGAAGGCCTGCAAAACACGGTGGCTATCTTTTGACAATGCCATAGCAGCAGTATGTTCAGACCTTCCTTCCATCCTCCAAACCCTCCGCCAGTTGAAGGCAGACCCGTCTTGCTATGGTCTACTGAAGAAGCTCATGAAAGTAAAGAAAATAGGCACCATTTACATTCTTCGTGAAGTTCTTCCAGTACTAAGTGACCTTAGTAGAGTGTTCCAGCAGGGTACGATCAACTTTGCCCACATCAAACCATCAATCACCGTTTGCAAGGAGAAACTTGTCGCACTTGTTGACAGTAAATCTCCAATAAAGAAGCTGCAAGATGATTTAGCTGAAGGAGGAACCTTGGCTGTTACTGAAATCAAGTTCTCAAGCAAAGACATCGAGTATCTGGAGAATCTCTTAAAGAACTATGTCAATGGGCTGGTCAAGAATATCACTATAAGATTCAAAGATGCGACTCCAGTTCTCACAGCAATGCAAGTGTTTGATAAAACAGCCATACCACCTAAAGAGAGTGATGATTTCATGGAGTATGGCCAAGAGCACATCGATGTTCTGGCTTCTCACTACTTCCCAGGTGATGAAGTTAGTCAAATACAGCTTCAAGCTGAGTGGAAACTCATCAAGTACGACCTCCTCACATGGACGCTGCCTCAAACTGTCAAAGATGGTAAACTTTCTTGCGCAGAATGGGTCATGCAGCAGCTGGTTAAGCAGAAGTTTTCTTACCGAGGACATTTCCCTCTGATGATGTCTGTTGTAGAAGCCCTTCTTGTCATTCCAGTATCAAATGCCTGGCCCGAAAGGGGGGCATCGAAAGTGAAGTTAATCAAGAATCGCCTGCGAAGTCTTCTGAAGGGGGACATGCTAAATTCCCTGATGCATATCAGCTTAAATGGCCCACCCGTTACCTCAGAAGAAGGCCGGCAAGTAATCAAAGATAGTGTGGTTTCCTGGTTGGCTGCTAAAAACCGCAAGAAACTTCCATCTGTTCATCCATCTGTTCCCACTGCCGCTGGTCCTTCCACACAACCAAAACCAGCAGAACACAGTACCCACACACAGGCTACTCAAACAGTGGTTGAAGAGATCGCAGAACAAGTGCAACTGGATGATGAGGTTACTCTTGCAGCTGAAAAGCTTGGGCTTCCTTTAGATGATGAAGTGGATGATCATGAATCAGATGAATCTGATTATTACAGTGATTTTGAAGACGATTAGAACAATCCAATCTGTAATGAGATTAGACTAATCTGAAGCATCATAGTCTCTTCCATATTTTGTATTTGATAAAGAATGTAATTTTATTTCAATCAATGTTACAGTTATTTACGTTTCAAATAGTGGATTGAAGGACTACACAGTAACTGTATAGCATAATACTGTGAAAAAGTTGTTTTGAAGACAAAATACAGTGTCAGAGAATAGTAGTTTCCTTCATGTTCACTACAGTTTCTCAGGATTTTTAATTACATGGCATGTAAAGAAAATAAAGGTAATGGCAGGCATGGTGAGTGCAAGCTGTCCAATACCATGCCGGTTATACATGACTTCAAGTATTTCATAAAGGTGGATTCCAGAGCTATAAGACCAAATTAAGAGTGGGCAAACCATCTACAAATTTACAAAATGTTTGCTGAAAATAGTCCCAGATTGCATCTCAGAGTATCATTTTTTCAAAAATTTTCTGGGGGAGGGCCCCCAGACCCCCCCCTATGGGAGGGGGGCCACCCCCCTCCCATACCCTCCCCGAACGATGCGCAAAGCGCATCGTCCCTTGCCGCTTCGCGGCAAGGTTTTCACGGCAGCCGCCTACTTTTGGTACAGAACCTGCTACTCTGAAACCTTGTGACAACCCTGAACACATCAGAGATACATGTAGTATGACATGTACAAACTAAACTGTTGATGATCTTTTTTAATTTACTGAGTGCAATTCGACCCATGCTTAACCATCGATATAAGCTTTATCTTAAACCAGCAAAAATGTAATCCATATAACTATTCTTTTGCTATCTGAATCATATGGCACTGGAATAGTCTACCAGGTTCTGTTGTTGAGGCTGGGAGCTTGAGTCGTTTCAAGAGTGCACTAAAGCACTTTCTAAATATCCATTCACTGCTTTGTTTATCTCACTGTTCTTACTGATTATCAGTTATCTAATTTTACCTCTCTTAAATAGTTCTTGCTAGATTTCTATTTTATATAGTTTAAATCTGTTTTTATCTTTTTATTTTGAGGAAACATTATAGGGTCAACCTCCAGTGATGTTTTGTAATTTTTAGTTCCCTTGGCTTGAATAAACACATTATGTTACGTCATGTTATGTTATGAAAAATATTCACATTTCACTCCTGAAAAAATAAAATGGCCCTCACTTTCAAGACTAGTTATGACATTTTGACCAAAAACCACAACATTTCCCATGCGCAACAAACTGACTAAGAAACTGTCTTCCCACAACAGAATTTTCCTTGACCACAATTCATACCAATCGCATTGCACATTTTGCTGTTCAACAGCATCTGGTGATGCTTCCTTTCAACTTCATTGCCCCTCTTTTCATTCTCAAATGCACATGCCAGGGAGGCCATGAACTGTATGAAACAATACAATGATTTTTGAGCTGTACATGTACCTGTTAAAATTGTTGTTCATGTCCATATTTCAATGCATGATATGAGGCACACCTCATAACAACAAATCTGAACAGCGAACAATGTGAAATCAGTCATTGACATCCATGTCAAGTGAATTTCTCTGACTGAATAGATATAAAATGTCAGATATAGTAACAGCTTCTCTTTACAGCCACCTTGTCAGCCCATGCATTTACAGCGGATACATTGCCAACAAATTTACCTTCTTCAATATTAAATGTAAAACCATTACTGAGAATGAACTGAGAGTCATCTGAAGTGTTTCTTTTAGCCATCAGTGGCATTAAATCAGAATATAGATGATAATGCCTGACTGTTTAGAGTGCTCAAAGGTCTTCTAGTCAGTGAAGACACCGGAAGGTTGGGCTCCATAATTTTACTTGTGCATGAGATCATACTGTCTTAGCACCATTAAAATCAGAAGCAGAACCCAAAAGCTCTCTAAATTAAAATTATGTTTGTCATGTGCATATGGTGTACACAAATTTACAGTGAACAAAGCAACCCTACAATGCAGCTCATCAAAAGTATGCTAAGCAACCTTCCAGCCTGTCAACCTGACAGTCAGGACACAAAACATTACGGAGAAGTAAAAACAAAGGAAATAAAAAATTTGGGGCATCAAAGAAGGTTGCATAGGTAAAACGAAGCGTCGTTTACGCAACAGAAAAATGGAACATTTGAAAGAACTCATTAAGAATGGTCAAGCATCTGCCATAGCGGATCACATTACCTCAACAGGACAATATCAAATGGGACCATTTTGAAATCTTAGCAACCGGGCGTTCTGATGTGCATTGCAGAATTAAAGAATTATTACTGATTAAGGATTTAAAACCTTCTTTGAACAAAAATGTGGGTAGCGAGAAACGTTTACTTTACTAGGCTTTTATATATATTAAGTCCAGCAGACTTAAATAGGTCTGTGTATTATCAGTTTTTTCACAATTGTCTTCGTTTCTCAGAAAGTGAACATTTAAGTGATACATTATTACTTTGTAACTATTGTTGCTGGAAAGCCCTACTGGGAAGGTTCAATAAAGTATGTATGTGTACATTTAAGCAAAGCTTGTAATTTGTTGGCTAACTCGTTGTCGAGAATGTCCCACAAAAGTCAGCAACAATCAAAATATGGTTTGATGATAACTCTTTATAGCAATATAGCTGTATCTTTGCAAATAAACTGCCTCAACCTTTTAAGAGAGCCTACACCAGAGGAGATAAACTTGGCACCCCTCATGTTTACACCATGAAAGATTTTGATCAATGTAGAATCCTCAGGATTTGGTGTGGGGCACTATCAAATTTATGATCTTCAATCTGAACTGTAAGTGAATGGCCAGTTGTAATAGTCTAGGACATAAATTCTGTTTTAGCAGTATTTAGGCTAAGCTTATTTACATTAAGCCATTTATAGAGGTTAGCCAGTTCAGTGTTCAAGTGCTAATTCAAGTTCTGGCAAGCTACTGGCTGCGATGCCGATACTTGTATCATTGGCGTACATTCGTGGTAAGGCTTTACTCAGGCAATTTGGTAAGTCGCTAATATAAATCAGAAAAGGTTTCCTCGTGGAAGACCACAGGTAACAACACGTGCACAAGACAGCTCACCCTTCACTATACAATAATTTGTTGACAAGTCCTTAGATAGGAGTGAAACCACTTTAGGGCACTTTGTTCAATATAAAAGCTGGCCAGCTTTCATATGCAATCTTATGGTGAATGGTGTTACAGGCCTTTTTTCAATCTATAAATTTATAGCATTTATAAGACTTGTCAATATTGACAGACCAACTGTTAAAAGCTTCAAGCAAGGACGTTAGCATGCTATGAAGCGAAGCCGGATTGACAGTTGGCTGGTAGTTGTTGTCTTGTCCTTTGCCCTTTTTGAAAACTGGAGTCACTCTGTTGTAGCTTCCATTCAGTTGGAATGATACCAGAGAAAACTGACTGATTGAAAAAGAATGCCAGGGATGGTACCTGAAAACACTGGCCACTATTTTAATTAAGCATCTTAGATGGCAAATTATCTAATCCAGTAGCTTCCTTAGTTTCTAGTTTTTCAAGTAATTTTCAGACTTCATTGGAGCTACAACTTTTTAAGAGAAAGTAGAGTTTGTTCTCATAAGATAACTTTCTAGAAGAGTATCAGCAGGAGGTATGTCTCTTGCAAATTCTTGACCATTGTTTGCAAAATGGCACTTACAGTGATATCGTAATTTGACACTAATAATATCGTATTTAAACAAGATTTGATTATTCTTTTATAGTTTCTAGTTTATATTAAATACTGACCACCTGACCAGGTTTTAAAATTCTAAAAGTCAGTTAATGTCATACGAAAAGCATATAGTTTTGTGAAAAAACACAACTTAATGTGCGTGTACCGACACATGGGTATGCTTCCACCAAAGAGACATGATCCCGCTGTGTTCGTATATTAGCGAGCAAAGTTTTATCGTTGTCACTTGCTTCTAGCATTTTATGAACTATTCTCTCTCGCTCTTAAGACGATTTTATCACGGCTTCACTTCGCTGTTCACATCATTTACAAGGTCAAGAACCTGAGGAAGATGGATGGGGGGTCTGTTTCATATGTCAAGACGAGTTCCGGATCAAACAGCTGTCACGCCTTCAAAGA
>CM042746.1:36963871-36966371 GCA_022496165.2 Catalaphyllia jardinei | reverse complement strand
TTACCAAAAGTTTCCTCGTGATTAATAAGGAAAAAATGTTCTCTGTCTCAGCCAATCAGCATTCAGCAATTTTGCCCTTTTATGTGATAATGTACACAAATTAGCTAAAATCGATTTAGTCCGCACGGTCACCTGTCATTGCTTCCGACTGTTCGCTCAATACCCAAGCACAAGCACCAAGAGACTACGACCATTGTCTCTCGCTTGTTGCCATCATTCTTGCCAAAGCTCGGCCGCTGCAGAAGAGCTTGCCCTCAAAGTGATGTCGCGTTCAACGTCAACAATGCTAATCCTGTTCCTATTGTTCCCAAAAACCATATCATAATTCTGTTATCCTACTAAGGTATTCACAATAATCAAAGGCACTAAACGTCAGAAATGTTGTGTCAAGACAACTTTTATCTCGCTTCGCCCCGTTTTTCGCGCTGCGCCCAACAAACTGAACGAAGCCACCACTGAGTAAGAATATTCCAGAAAACACGCCGTATCAATTTGAATTCCTGCCAAGTTATTGGTGTCTCTTGTCTTGGCCTATTGTGATTCTTGAACTTCTTTTCGGCCTTGTCACAATACCTCTTGTAAGTAAAGCAAAGTCTGACAAATGAACGAGTCATGTTTTGTCTTGCATTCCCCGCTGAAAACGTCGCCATGATGACAATGCTAAATTAGAGGTTTTGTGGGGTAAAAAAAAACTCCCAGTTGAAGGAGAAACTGAATTGCTTGGCGTGTTTAAAAATGTTAGTAGTTTCAAAGCTGCCTTAAAGTTTCAAATGTACAGCGCCGCAAATGATCCCGACCGCAAATGATCCCATACCGCAAATGATCCCCGAACGCTATTGGACCACAAATGATCCGGAACCGCAAATGATCCCGAACTGCAAATGATCCCCGATGTCGCCTGCAATTGATCCCGCTGGAAAATTAAATGGCATGGTAGTTTGGTTTCCCGGATTTTTTTATTTTTAAATTTCAATTTTCGTGTTTATCTATTTTCATCAACTAAATGGTGAATTAGACAAACCTATAGAAAAGACATTCTGCCAACGTGAATTATAGTTTAAATATAATGCTCCTGGTAAATTTATCTTATTTTCGCTTGACAATTCTTCAGAAAAATTACAGTAAAAAATCAAACCTCAGCAATGCCATTCCTCAACGACATACAAATCTTGTGTAGATTTTATTTGGATGCAATTTCCATGTTAAATAGTCTGATTTCTCACTAAAGGCGCGAGAAACAAATACAAAAGCAAGTGAACCACCAAGAATAACAGCCGCTTCGCGACATGTTCATGACCTTTAAGTTCTGCAACGAGCTAGAAAGTCTGCTTCCCAACACCACAAGCCAGTTTGGTTTTCAGTTTGCATCTGCAATTTGCAGCCAGAAACTCCATACTGACAGTATAAAAAACGTGTACCGAGTCTGATCTGGAGCACTGGTTGATCAACTTACATACTATGCTGAGCGATCTAACTCTTACCTTCATTTCCCGTGGGAAAAATCCGAAAAACCGAAAAGGTGCATATCATTACAAACTAGAAGTAGAATAGCAGCTGCATGCTGTTTTCGTATAAGATTCTCACACTGAAGAAGTCTCTCTTCATGAGATACTCCGGATAGGTTACACCACAACCATGAACGATATCCGTTAGAATTCCTTGCTACTGACTTTCAATATGTATCGATGACAAAAGTATTTCGCTTCCCGTGATTGACTAAACCCGGAAACCACACATGAAAAGTCTGTAGCACCCAAGGTATGACCAAAAGTGCAGGCCAGGAAATAAGACACACCTTTAATAGTTGAGTAGATTGAAGTGCGGGATATTGAGTGAATGAACTGACGTTACTAATTCGTTCGCAATTTTCGCTTCGGTTAGATTGTTATAAATTTTTATGGCTATATATATATAGGCAAAAGCCGATTACAGTCATGTTGCATAACTTTTACTGTAATTATCAGAAGAACTCTTTATCATGGGAATTCAGTATGTCCATAGAATATGGTTAGTTATGACTGCTTCTGTTTATGTTAAAAATTTAAACCTCGACCCGAGGAATAAACTCCATGCCACTCCTCGTTTTCTGTCGGGGATCATTTGTGGTCCAATTTGGGGATCATTTTCGGCCTGGGGATCATTTGCGGAGCTGGTAATGATACTCTTTCTTCAGGCAGTTTCCCTAATTCCTAAGACTTCGTGTCGTCCAATGCAGTCTGTAATCGCCGGGCTGTAATCATAGTCGTGATAAAGAAATCGGACTCACGCTGCGCGGTCGTCCGATTTTTTTTTATCACCGTTATGATAACAGACCGAATTGGGCTCCACTCAGTCCCATTACCATTGAATGATAATTACTGTTTTTACACTGATCAAACTAAATCAGCGATTCAAATTAATCCCACCCGAGTTTCGATCTGGAGTGGACGAGACTTACGCCTTGGCGTAGAGACATCATTTAGCGTGATTAAATAGGGTGCGTTCTAATAGGCACTTTGCA
>CM042746.1:36943212-36954758 GCA_022496165.2 Catalaphyllia jardinei | reverse complement strand
GGGCTAACGCCCAGTGGGTTATAATGTGGACGTTGCTTGAGCTTCATTAGACTCCTAAAACATACCACTTAAAACGGATTAGGTTTGATTACCAGCCACTATTCAAAGTCAATTTGAATTGGTAATAAATGCCCTGGGGATGAATTAATGATGTGCAAATATTCATATAAAAGGCAAACACGTGCTCCTCATTGTGCACTCTACTCTAGTCCGCGGCAGCCAACAGTCGGCGCTCCACCCGCCCTCCCTACGAGGAAGCCGCATTTGAAGTCTAGGCCACCTACCCGGATATCTTCTGAGCCTGGTTTGGGCTTGTCCCAGGCCAGAACGATTCCCCATACCTTATCTACATGTCATGAATAACAATACCCAGGGCAGAATATTACACTGTTCTAGAAAGGATCCCGCGCGCACTTGTAGACCCGACTCGCGTACTCGGGAGATCAGCGGAAATCAAGCCTGAAAACAGAAATTAAATGAGAGCATTTCTTTTATTATTATTTCTTCAAGTGCACCCTGAAAGATAATTTGACAGCTAAAAATGGTAATGTTTCGTCATCAACATCCTAAGTGAGACCAGAATCCTTGATTTGTACCCGAGACGACGAGCATCTATGACCTCCTCATATAGGAGTCCCCCCCCCGGGTTTCAAACATCTACCGTCTAAGGCCGTTTTAAGGTCGGCACACACGATGGGACTAGTCCCTGCGACAAGTCCCTGCAACAACTCGCAGAGACTAGTCGCATCGTGTGAAGTGGCCATATTTGCGACAAAACTAGTCCCATCGTGTGTGCCGACCTTTGCAGTCGCTGGCAGGGTGTCAAGTTAGTTATTTTCGAGAAGTAGAAGATATAACGATATTTACCACTGTAAGGAAAATACGTATGGTTCATAGCACAGCCACTTTGATTTACCAGGCGTTGTCCTTGGGGACGTCGTCACAATTGTTCAAGCTATCTAATGTCGGAAATGACGCCAGCCAAATAAAGACTAATTATAAGCGCCTAGTTACTCAGCGGTACATGTACCTGGATCAATGTTTTGCCACTGGATATCAACGTATTGATCTCTGTCTGGTCTGTTTTGTTCATGTGCAAATCCCAGAAGATGAGCCAGCTCGTGTGTGGCAATGGAAACCAGGCCACAATTGGCACCTAGCGAAAGTACAGATGGCTTGCTTGTCAGCGCCCCAATGTGGGAGTTGCAGCTGTTAACAGAATGAAGGAGACATATTTAAGAAAGGAGTGAGACAAGCAAAACGGCAAAACCTATCTGGGCGACAATTAAATCTTGGAAAACGTAACTGGCACCGAGCGAGGAACAGTCGCAATATCTAAATAACAATGATTAAAATTGTAATATATAGAGAGGAAACCACATCAGTCCTAACTGGTTTTCATGCAGGGTCCTCCTCCGGGGGTCCTCCGTCCTGATCGAATTGGAATTTGGAAATGTTGATTTTGTAGGAGGGAGAAAAACCCTCGGAGCAAGCCGAGAACCAACAACAAATTCAACCTACATATGACACAAGGCCTAAATCGAAACTGTGGTGCTGCGTCGGTGGGGGGTATCACAAGATAATTTGGTTTTGTCAACTGGGTTAATAATGCAGTTGAAGAAGCTTTAATATGCTCAGAACACTGCCGCCAGGATTATTACCCGGGGGGGGGGGGTTACTCCCATATATAGGCTATATAGGTATGTGCCGCGGAATAGGGTGTGGTTCTCGGTCCTTAAATAGGGTATCTTTTTAACTCTTTTGTTACTGTGTTCCCAGTGTGGTCCTTAGATAGGGTAGCTAAATTGTTATAATACTGGAGTGTAAAAAAGGCCAAAACGAATGTCTGTGCTTAAATTCGATGTATCCGTTGTGCAACAGCAGTTTTATAGTCTTGAATGGGGTGTCATTTTGCGGGTTTGTTGTTGTATATAGCTCTGTCATGTAATTTTTAGGTCTTATTCTGTAAACAAGTTTTTGGATTTTCGTTTCTTTATTTCTCTCGGCCCATTAGCATATTTTTCTTGCTAGAGGTCTAATCAGCCTCATCAATCCCGAGATTAAATAAAGCTTCATTCATTCATTCATTGTAAATTGATTTTTAATATATTCCTTGTTTATGATGAATTGTAAAGCGCCATGAGCTCAGGATATGAGCACTATATAAATAAAATTATTATTATTATTATTAATTGGCCACTGTAAAGAGATTTGGAAACTGACGTTTCGAGCGTTAGCCCCATCGTCGGATTCGTTCCGATGAGGGGTTAAGGAAGAATAAGATGATGATGAAGAAAGAAAAGAAGAAGAAGAGGTTCGGGTTACTCGGGCCTCTCCCACAGATCCCCAGAACTCCTGTCAAAAATGTTCCATTTCGGTATAGCGTGTTACTCACCCGGTAGACCCATAGTAGATGTACACAAAACGAGGCTCTGTTGTCCGCTTTACAAACCTAACGCAGGTGTTGTTTTCCCAAATTTCCATCCCCTTGCGCAGTGCCTCCATATGTCCCGAGCGGTTCACTACAGCGGTAGAAAGTTTAAACGTTATCAGTGTTATCAGGAAGAGGAACCATACGATGTCTTTCACAATTTTTCTCTAGTCAGCTGATTAAATAGAAAAAAGTTCTTAGTAAAGCATGTCCAACTGAACTCGATGAGGTGCAGTGGGCCACTGGACTACATGCGATTTGTACTCCGCGCATAGAAGCGAACTATTTTTTTTAGAAAGGAAAGAGTAGACATTTGCTTGTCTGAAAATCTAAATAAGTTGCCAAAAAAGAGGGGACAACCAAAACCAATCAGCGTGTGGTAGAGTAGCTCCTTTTGCAGCCGTTATTAGAAACGTCAAGCAACGAGAAGCGTCGCGTGACGACCCTAATAACTGCTGATGAAGACTACTTGTGATGTTCCCACAGCGTTTGTTCTAGTTTCTATTAACTCATTTTCATTTGTATCTGCGTTTAGCGTTGGTTTTACGACCGCACTCATTACAAAACTACTGTCAACTCGTGCAACACAGTCACTCAAGCCATCTAGAGCCAGGCTATTTATAGCACATGTTATTTTTATCACTTTTAAGCCATGGTTATCCGGAAGGGTTTTTCTCCAAGGATGTTTGGCTATCAGTGTCCATGATGAGGTTGCTGCGCACAAAATGTATCAGCGTTCAAATGGAAAAATGTCTGTTTTCCTAGTTGTTACTGAAAAACCCAAGTGAATGAAAATTACACCAGGCCAAGAAATTAAAACTGCAGTAGTGGCTCTGCAATTATTTTTGATTAAGGTGTTGCAGACAAAATCTTAAATCAAGCCATGCGAGTATTCAAGTTATGCAGCGAGAAATTAAAAAATGATAGTAATAATAATAATGACAATTGATGATGATGATGATAATGATAATAAAATTGATTTCAGTTGTTTAGAGATTTACTGCCATACGTACCTATGCTACCAGCCAGATAATATGGTACAACGCCTCCAGGCCACAGTCTGGTCTTCATGCGCAGGGCATTAGAGAATTCACCGCTGGCCGCATCAGACTCCAACGGTGACAAACGAATATCATTTTCGAAAATTGCAACGTCTTCAGCAGATGGATCTGACGAGAAAAATTCACCCAACAGATCACGAATTTGATTTTATTGGGGGAATTTTGCACAGTTGGATATACAAAATTAGAGTCGAACACGAGTGAATAGCTCGATTTCGGTACATTAAACTTCAGCCTAAAACAACAGACCTCAGCAGACGCTCTGTGGAATAACTACAGAGTTTGTGTTTTTTTTTTCCCGGAGCCCTGCGTCGTGCTGAGGTCTATTGGGCTGAATTTTAATATATCTGTTAGTCTGGAATGTTCTATTAACATCCCAAGTCACAACCAAACTAATTTTACTCCAACAAGCTTTCCAAGGACGGAGTCCCGCTGTTTGGTCACACCCAGAGTAGGCTGAAGGAATGCACGGAAGTTATGATAGCGAAATAAAATTTGCATACGGGGTATGAAGTGAAATGGAGTATTTCTTCTCCCCCCCTGGATGGGGTGCTAGTCCATCACAGGGTTACCCCCAGCAGTCCCCGGGCAGGGCTTAAAATCCGGGATGCTCGATCCCAAGACAAGTGCGCTAGCCGTGAGGCCACCGCCTCTCCCCTGCCGGTGAGCAGTCTAGGCATCTGTGGAACATTTATCAACAACATTTATTAAATTTCGAAATGAATAACACATGTTTTCCGTTTCAAGTTTTTTTTTTCACATAAAGCTCGTCAATAGAAGTCTAATTAGTAAACTGATCACACGGTTTCGAGTTCAATTTGGAATTAATTTGCACGAGTGAGTTTTTCAAAAAGCTAAAACTGCACTAGCAACGCAACGCTCCCCCCAAAGAAACTTTTTCTTTGGCGTTACGTGACATTACAAAAATGGCTGCGCGCGCGCGGGGAGACTAGAGCTGCTTCGGCGGGTCTCACAAAAATGCAAGTGCAAATTAATTTCAAATTGAACGAGAAAATCTGTATGATCACTTATTAATAACACAAACATGAAAAAATTGGCGCGGAAAAAGTGCCGGAAGATGTTTCTTGAAGCCATTTTTTTTCGCATTCAAGAAAACTTTTTTAAGAGTATCCGTACAAAATTTTGTCATTGCTTTACATGATATTATTGGCCTGGAAAATTTCTTATTGTCTATCAGGCAATCATAATCCACAATTACGATGTGTAATTTGCACAGGTGTTACACTTTTTTGCACTGGCGTTAGACTTGAACTGCACTGCTCTCAGCCAATCAAAATCGAGTAATTTTTTCATGTGTATTATTGTGCCTGTAATTAGCTATGCTAAACAGGACGATGAAATAAGTTTTGTTACATTTAATAACAAGAAGAAGCTCTGAAGGGTCTTTCTTTGAAGACGCAATGTTCATTGTGCAGATGAAAGGTTCCGTGTGGAGCCCTGCACTCAACGAAGTTTTGTTAGTTGAGAAGTTTTCCTCTCCAGAGTTGTTTTTAAAGAAAAAATCGCAAGGTCAAACTTGCCTTTTTTTTCTCTTGTAAACAGAACCTAAAAGTTCTGCACGCGTGTAGTTAGCAAAAGCTGCCGTAAATTTGACTCTAGCACAGAATGCATGAAGGAACATGAATTCATTTCTCCTCCAGCTTTAAGTAAAACGCTTTCTGACGATACAAGTTGATTCTATCAACAATGAGAGGAGAAGAACAAGTATCCTAACAACTATGATACTGATTGCAACCGGTGAGAGCACTCGTGATGTGGTTAAGTAAGCTCTAAATTTTTCCAGTTCGTCGTTTGTAATCCTTGTTAATCAAGAGAAAATGATGGGACCATCATTTTCTCTTGTTGTTAATCCTATCTATCCTAAACTATCTATGTTCGGTTCCTTTATGGTTTATTGTTATCTCTTTGGTGTTTTTCTGTTTTGGTAGACCACTTTTTTCAGGTTTCCTTAGATTGAAGTTACTCTTGTACGAGGCAAAAAAGCCGTGACTGGGCTCCTTAAATAATCTTACCTTTTACGGTTATTGTAGACCTTTATGGGTCAAATATTGCAAAAATTGAACCTTTAAACGATTTTGACAGAAAGCCTTTCAGCGCGGCTAACGATCTTTCAGAAAGACGGATCTTATATCTTCCTATTCCGATTGTCTGTGAATGAACATTTAACAATTGCTTTTCTGAGAAATCAAAAAGACCAAAAACACTTCTTCAAAGCGGATGATTCGACTGATTTTTGATGAATTGTTTTTTTTTTGGGAATTGGCTAGTTACGAGAGCAATTAATCCATGAATTAATCAATGTTATTTTTAAATTAACGTTTTCCGTCCCTCCCCTCTATCAAGATTTGACGGGGAAGTGACATTTATTTTGAGCAAAAGTGATCTTCTAGTCGACTTTAATTTTATCATATCATCACGATCTTATCTCCCGACCTTTCCTGAAAAGATTTGCCTATGAACTGGAACATTGAGTAAATTGGTTGAGTCTCCTTATGTCTGTTAGCAAAGCTATTGAGACGAATGCGTGTCATGCCCAGCTTCGCTGCCTAAAATTCTCGAAAAGTCTGTTTATGATCATCAGTAACATGCCAAATGTTTCAAGCACATAGTGATGATCAACACGAGGTGTTTATTGCACTACATGTACCTGGCCCCTCACTCTGTGCCTACGACGTGACTCAGTCTTAGTTTATTGAGTAAGCAAAGGTTATTGAGTAAGCAAAGGTTATTTGATTAATTGATTTAGCGTCCAACTTTTGAGAAAAACACTTCGTCCCTGGACATTTGTATAATGTTTGCTTAATTATGCAACCTCTTGTCCCGGACCTCTTGGGGATATGTCCAAAGACGTTTCAAGATTTGCGACAGAATTTTCTGTCCGTATACAGTCTATACAGGGTCTCTGATAAAAGATCTAAAGTCTCAGCGATACAAAGCAATAAAGAAAGTAGCTTCAAATAACAAACCTACCAAAGTTTTTGTTGACCCGTTCTATCTGATCCATCGCAACAAGACCATCGTCCCTGCTTTTGCAAATTCCTGAGTCAAATGCCAAGAGAATGGCAGCAATATAGAGCCAACGAAAGATGAAGAGACTTGTGTAGATGCTTTCCATGTCGAACCAGGTCTTGGAGTTCTCAAGCATGTGGGTTTCTCAAACTATAAAGAACAGAGGCAGCTGAAACAGGATGTCGTGAAAGCGTGCTAAACGACTTCAGCCGGAAACAATTGATCTAAGTCCAAGGTATTATCAAGTTAACGCCAACTGATAAAAAAATTAAGCTTACACGGTACCCCGCGAAATCGGATCGGGCTGATTACAAGAACAGGAGCAATCAACGAAGTATAAAGAGGGAAAAGGTTTGCAGCGAAAGCTAAGGGATTCTACCAAATTATGAACCATTGTTGAACAATTTCCATGTTGCTGACAGTAGGTTATTCTAGCAGCGTGGGTAGAAGTATCGAGAAGAAACAGTCCATTGAAAAGGTCAGGCTAATAGTTGATACGTGGGAAAAACATCCTACGTGCCAAAAATTGTTGCGTTTATCTAGTGACCGCTACAGATTATGTAGAAATAACGGAACTTTGTATGAGAGGACAGGTTCATAGGTCATTACGTAACGATTATTATCTGCGCGATGTACACGTCTACACCTAAATAATGTGTTCTCAAAGGTAACAATAATTGTCTCACTTTTGGTGCCGATGACAGTGATTGATTCGCCGCTTCCCCGTTTTGCGTTGTAATGATGGATTTAAGAAGTTTGGCTTTGAGTGTTCGTGTGGAAGAAAACTAAATTGTATCAGTAAAATCCGACAATGAAAAAGAACCTGTAATTTCTCTGCAGATTGAATAATGCCATAAAAGGGCGGCGAACTGTAGTGAGCGCAAGGAAGAGGTGTATTAGAAAAAGACCTAGATCATTTTATTTTATTTCGGACTAATCCATCATCCAGTCCACGAAGTCCCGTTTGGCACACGCCAAAACGTTCCAAAAATTCTAGCCTGCGTCGCAGACGGACAAAACTGCAAGTATACCGGGGATTTTGTGACACGTCCGGCTGCAACGCAGGCTAAAAAATTCTCGTCCATTCACACTGATCATAATCAAAGGAAGAGTTCTCTTTGTGCAAATTTTTGTTCATCTAAATCAGTTTGTCACATCACCATGGAATAGCTGATTGCGCGAGTGTTAAAAGTCATTTATTCACGCAGGGGTCTTTCTACATCTTTCATATGTATCCACTCAGTGTTTACCCAGTCTAGTTTGTTGGCACGTTCATAAACTGATACATCTAGCATTTCTTTCCTAGTAATTGAACTTTTATGTAAGTGGGTGTATAAGTGGAACATCAGCAGTTGCATAACCTCAGAACAATTTTATTGAAACCCAGCACTAGGAAGGGTGGAAAGGAAATGAAAAGTATATGAAAATCTTTCCTTTTCCTCTTGCTTATGTTGCGTTCGGTCCATGTAAACTAAGGAAAAAATACACAAACAAACGCAATCTTTTATTACAATGTAAGCCCCTGGGGTGCTCTAGACTTACAGCACAATTTCATCTAATAAAATTAACCCTGCATACATGACCTCTTGGGCTGATTCTTTGTCGCACGTGCAAAGCAGTTACTCCGGCACGTGTCTTGTAAATATAACGTTGTCGTAGCAACAAATTGAGGTTCTTCGATACTTTGAGTTAGACGTTTTTTTCCATAAAAGGAATTGATGACTCTAGGACTAAAATTGACCTAATTTTAGCACCGGAAACCAGGCCCAGTTAAAAAAACAAACAAACAAAATAAGCTGATATTTACATAAAAACTCTTATTCTTCGGCCATTTCACCTTTAACAGAAATAATATACACACTGCGGTTACAAACATGACAAAACAACGCATGTTGTAAAAAGCTTTGATTAATTACTTGATTAATTAAATTATTTGATTAATTAATTATTTGAATAATTGATTTATAGGCATACGAAACGTTAAGTAATTAACCAAAGCTTTTTACAACATGCGTTGTTTTGTCATGTTTGTAACCGTAGTGTGTATATTATTTCTGATACTTACACCCAGCGGAAACCTCAAACGGCAAACCGCTAGAAGTCACGTGACCAAGCTAGGCGTTCTCAATGCGGGTTTTCCATTCTAAGAAATAGGTTCTCGCGTAAGTGATTTACCTGAACGGTTTTTTATCGTGAATTATTGCATATGCCATGAACCAATAAGAAAATTGTGTAAAACAGGTTTTTTTTAGTACAAGGTTAGATGTAACTTTTAGCGAATAAGTAATAAGACTGTTATATTATTTTTATTTTTTATATATATTTTTTATTTTCATTTTGCCATTTAAAAGACGTAATTGCAATACAGTACAATAAATACTGTATAAAAAGGAAAATCAAATACTACATTACTTCTGTACGCCGTACCAAAAAGGAAAAAAATTACAAGGCTACATTTAACATTATGAACCACATAAAGTTAGGTAAAATTCCTTTCTGTTTTGCAATACTTGATATAATTCTGATTTATAGGTTGTTTTTAGTTTAGCGTTGAAGATGGGATAACTTAAGAAAGCTTGAAATGAAATATTTAGGAACAAAAGAATGTGATTCACTAAAAGAAAATCTCTCTCAGGGTCAAATTTTCCCGAAAAGATTATCTAAAATTGAAACATTAAGTGCAACATTGGCTTCCACTGCAAGCCAAAATCAGGTTCTTTCCAAAAGAAACTTGATGACTCACACAATACAATAAATGCTCCAGGGATATTTCTTCTGCATTGCAAAAGGCACATAAAGTGGATTCCACCATTTTTAACCGGTGAAGTTTTTTTATTAGTGAAAATAATCAGGTTTAAAATCTTATATTGGAATTCTCTTAGTGTGGTGTCTAACATAATTTCAAAAGCTAAAGAATAAAACTTTTCCCAGTCAATAGAAAATTTCGGGTATTCCCCTGAAAATTTTAGCTTTCGCAGTGGCAGGAGTTTGCCCTAACGAATGCGATTCGTTGTAAATCAACTTAGATATAACATAAGCAACGTCAGTCATTTTACCCGCAATTAGTAACTCAAAACAAGTTTCATCCATAGGAGAGGGAGCACAATATGGGTTTGTTTTAATTATATAACGTTGTTCTTTTGGGATATTGTCAAAAATACCCATTACGGCAAAGCTAAGGAGGAAAAAAAACACAACCTCGATCCCAGGGCCTTTTTCAGGTTGAAAAAAAAAACCCTCTTTAGAAACCAGGGGCCAGTTGTTCAAAGCCCGATTTAGCTAACCCAGGGTTAGCGAGAATTTTGATTTCAGTTTTGTAAGTTTTTAGTGAGGTGTTCTGTTTATATTGTTTGCCCTTCAGTTTTGAGCTGTAGTAATCTCAAACTACACCAAACATTAGAGGTGAAAAGCATTTTTAAACAAGAAAACATAATGCTGCTGTAAACGTTTAACTCTGGGTTAACGTTAACCGGCTTTTGAACAACCGGCCCAGGTCACCAACCCAACCTTAAGGAATTCCTAAGGCATAGATAACCGACTGCAACATGGATTTCCCCTCACTTAAAATATACTTGTTGTTCTAGATAATTTGATTCATTAACCCCATAAGATGATGTTCGTAAACATTCTCTGTAGATGGCAGGAGGAGTAATGGATAATGTCCGAATATCAAAATTACATTGTAACAAAAATCTCACACCCACTTTCTTGAGACAAAATCCAAAACATACTTCCAGGGACTTTGGTGATTTTCAACGTATTTCTTTACACACATAATTCTTTGAGCAGAGATGATAGATTCCAGATCCAGCAATTTTAAACCGCCATCTTCAATATCATTTATTAAAGCTGAACATCAAGAGAAAATGACGGGACAGAGAGGGAAGCTTAGGGCGTTGGCCGGGATATGTCATATAAAAACGATGAGAAGTCAAAGGCTACTGCAAGGCTGACACAACGTGATATATTAAAAACAATATCTCGGCTGCCCAAACCAGCCTTCTTCAGGTTTAGATGTTACTAACTTACAAATATGAGATTACAATATTATATAGTGGTGAAGGCCGTAATACATATTTCGAAATCAAAAGGAGTGGCGGAAATGACGAACAAAACAAATAAAATAAAGTAAAGATAAAAAAGGCTTTCTAAGGTTACAAGTTTTGCGATTCATCAAGTCTATTCATACCGTGAGGTTTCAGTGTTCTCGCTAAATCTATTAAAAAAGGACTCTCTGGCATGTCAGTATGGCAATGATTAGGATGAGACAGAAAATGTTCGGCAACAGTGGTGGGTTTGGATTTAATGTTAGTTTTGTCGACAGAGCGTCTATGTTCGTTGAATCTGTCTTTGAGACGGCGCTTAGTTTCGCCTACGTATTGTAAATGGCAGCGGTTACACTGTATCATGTAAATTAAATTTTTGGTGTTACAGGTTATGTGTGACTTGATTTGACGGGTTGCACGAGTAGAGAAGAAAGTATAGTGTGTAAGACTGTTAGTAATGTAAGGACAAGTAGCGCAATCTTGTCCACAGTGGAATGATCCTGGTGGTAAACTAGTGTTGTTAGGAGATCCAACGTTTAATCAAGCAGGATCTTCGTTCACGGCTTTGCAGTTTATCTAGTTTGTTATATGTCATATCCACCAAAGTTATTTTTGATCCAGCAGAAGTCTCGTCTTTCTGGCGGAAGTCTGTTTTCCAAGACGTCCGCATGCAGTCTTGTCTCGCTCTCAGGTTCATATCTTCTCGCCACCGTGTAATATCCTCTATTTATTATATGGCTAGCTCCGCGAGCGGGCAAAATGACCCAAATCGCGCGCTGTGATTGGCTACCCGAGCGGGCAAGATGGAGCCATCTTGCCCGCTCGGGACTACGCGCTGTATCCCGTCCATAAACACGCAAAAAAAGAACTTGGCCAATATCCAGCCATCTTGACCTTACACTTTGTTAATAACCCATATATATTTTCCTGTCTAGCATATTCCTGTTGCGATTCCACCTTACCAGCCAGTGGGTGATG
>CM042746.1:36930712-36940712 GCA_022496165.2 Catalaphyllia jardinei | reverse complement strand
CGGAGATAACTAATTAAATAAAAATAAATAGGGTGTACACCAGCTTTATAGCTACTCAATACTTACAAGTCTAAAACGATAAAAGCTTAAAATTCTAAAATACAAGGTGGTACTCTAGTTTGCAAGTGTCAGTCGTGTTTTATCACAGTGCAATACAAGGCTTACCTAGGCTTCGTTAAAGCGGTTTTCATTTGAGTGTCGAAAAGTAATTGGTTTTGCACTTTCTACGTCACACGAGTGGCTTAAAAGATTCGCGCCACTTTTTCATCCAATCATAAGTACAACCAAAACCAATCGTGACGCGTTCGCATGCATTTTCCCGCGCTTTGCGTCAGCTACCTGTAATTACTTGGAGTTTTGATTGGTTCACTCTATTGTTTGTGTCCTTTGCGATTGGCTAGAGTAATTACTTTGGTTTTGGTTTTACGACACTCAAGTGAAAACCACTCTATCCGTTAAATAAATTGACACTAAGGTATTTAATATAGGAATAGTTGATATTTGGGTGGGACGTATAAACTGCTGAGTCGGTACCCCCCTCCCCAGCTTCCTTGCGCGTCTCCAAGAGCAATCGTGAGACAAACTGGCTCATAATCCAGGTCAGGGATACATTGTTTAAACTAACCTCTTTTCACTTTGCAGATAAAACTGAATTTCGTATCACAAGGGAAGTCATTCCAGTGTCCGCTTATCGCATTGTTCATGGCGCATTTTTCAGGCTTCCCATTGCCGCCATTGTTGGGTTCACCCCTGGACCAATTGAGATATTCAACACTGCTCCTGTTCAAGACAGGTAAGTATTTCATCATCACTTACATCAATTAATTTACCACAGATAATTCAACGCATTAAGGCAAATAAGCATGACGCTTACAGAACCTTGACTTATGCGATCATCATAGAAATATCCTACCATAGTTTTTTTGCTTTTAATGCAGAATCATCTTCCCAGTTTCTAAGTGGTAATGTCTCAGCTGCTGAATTTTCTAAAGGTAAAATATCTTTCAAACTAGTATCTTGAATCTCCTGAATCTTGCAGATATTGAGCCAAACGATTTTAAGAGCCACTGCCAGTAAATATGGAGAATTCGGCGACAGTTCGGAAAATTCGGATTTTCTTTTATTGCGTCAAAAAGACCCTTTTCGTGAACTATTTTCAGAAATATACTTTCAAAGTTCCAGCGAGTTCGCATTTTTTGGCAAATCTAGGAAAGTTCGAAATACAGCTCAATCAACCAAGATGGCCGATGGAATTTACCCAAAATTGTACATTTTCAACACGCCAGTACAGAAAGAAGGGAACTTGCCTGAATTTCATATTCACACAGTTTGTAATTTACCCTTTGGTCATTCTTCTGAGCTAAAGTAAATACGTTTTGTCTACTTCTTGGTCGTTTGAAAAATACAACCATCGCAATTTAATTTACGTGTAAAATTTCAACGGATTTTAGAGGGTCATAACTCCTCTAGAATGCGCACATCTTGACAATTAAAAGGTTCTAAGGAAAGAGCTATGCTATGGATATATCATATCTAAATGGCTAGTTTGGCCCGTGAAAATTAAGCGCGCTAGACGAAAAACTATAAAGGGCATTTTGACCAAATACGCCATTTTTGACGAGCGAGCAAGAACTTCGATTTCGCAGAGATCTTTATAAATATAAACACAATTCGACACGTTTCATGACACACATTATTCGTAGACACTGTATATTGTATAGTTAAATAATAGTTTAAATAGTACCTCAGAATAAGCCTTGGTTATGGATGACACAGTCCTCTAGAAATCAGCCGTCCAAGCAGACGAAGTTGGCAAAATGTCTGTCTTCAAGTTGGAACGCCCGGGGGGGGGGGGTACTCTCAGAAGAATTGGGTGGCGGTGTGCGGCCCGCTTCCCAAAACCCTTACCCTACTTATGACCAAAATCTGCGATATTCCCTACCCTATTTATGACCTGACCCTTAAATCAAAACCCTGTTTCAGAGCTGCGTTATAATTAGTTCCTTAGTTCCCACCAGACCGCAAACATAAATGTGAAGGGCTTTTGCTGATTTTCTTTTCGATAATGATGAAAAAGTGAATTCTCCTTAGAAACATGCACATATCAAGGCTATAGTGCAAAAACCATACCCCATTTATGACCAAAATGGCCAAAATTGGCTAAAATCGATACCCTATTTATGACCAAAATGGCTGAAAACCCATACCCCTTGGGGCTGCACATACCTATATAGCCCATATAAGGGAGTACCCCCCCGGAGTGGAACGGTAGTCCTGCATTCAAAACTTGAGCACCTTTGGCGAATAAATGGAGAAAAGGCATCGCTATACTTCTTCCTGGGTTATCTCTGGTAATTAGTTCTCTCTTTTTACTTTAAAATAGGGGAAACACGTAGCCCCGACTGCAACGATAAAAAGAACAGTTTGCTTGGGACGCGAAACGGAAGCGTTCATGTAACGTTTGTGTAAACAACATTGTTCTCTCTGTCACGGTGTCACGCAGTTTTGAACCGCTGCATTTGAACTTTTTCCTCCACATTGTTTTAGAAAAAGATACGTAGGGAAAATGGCCCAAAATGAAGTAGCGAACGTTTCTAGGTGTTATGAGTGCCAAATTTACGGCGATTTTGGATTGTGAAATTCGCGTTCGTGACTTGTCACAAGACAGAGTTTGTACCCTTTTTCAGAAAGAAATTTCCAGGATTTTTCCAGGACTTTTCCAGGACTTTTCCAGGACTCAGATGGATTTTTCAAGGGCTCTAAAATTTACATTAACCCCAACACTCCTAAGATCTCAGTGTTAATTCTCCTTACTGCCTAGATACAATCCATCTTTTTTTAGTTGAGTTTAACAGTTTTCCAGAACTTTCCAGGACCAGTGCCGTAATAAAATCCCAGGACTTTCCAGGTTATCCAGGACCCGTACGAACCCTGCAAGAGTCAAGTCGTTTACTCACGCAGAGTTCTACAGGACTTTGCCATCTATAACTAAGCCCATTTTTGAGGTATGAATTAAATTATTGCTTTACATGTGTGATACATAATTTCTCAAACTCATTAATAATTCATCAAGTGATAAACCAATCAGGATACGCCAATTTGGTCAGGTACGTGTGGTTTGAAACTCCGATGAAACACTGGACAGAGGCCTTTCCACGATAGTTTGATGAAATATCAAACCGTAGAGCGGCGTCGACAAAACCCGGATCGAATCACGGACCGGATCACGGACTGGATCACAGACCGGATCACAGACCGGATCACGGACCGGACCAAGGACCGGATCGCGGACCGGATCGCGGATCGGATCGCAGAAGAAAAAAAGTTTTAAAGAAAAAAAAAAACTAAATCGGTGGAAAACTAAAATGTGTTAATGAAAAAAGAAATGTTGCGTTACAAGCCAAAATAAAGTTTGCGAGACATAATGGAGCCCAGGCTCCTCTGAAAGTTGTCTTGCTGAGCGACTGTCATAGACGAGTTTTGTGAAGTGCGCGCCATGCAAGAAAGCAATCGAGAAGTAGGCATCATTTCATCCTTCAGTTGTTATTTCTTTCATATTATTATTTCTTTTAGACAAACCATATGTATCATCTCACTTGCTACTTTTACTTTGTTTAATATCATTTTAGTAGCACACGCAAATGAAGAGGCGAACAATGCTGGAGGTGAGAAGTAAGATTTTGATGTATGATCGACTACTGAAGTGCACGCGGGCCATTTATCAGCATTTATGTAGTCTATTACCCCATTCACACCAACTAAACATGTTTAATTAAACCAGGTTTAGAAAAATGAAAACTATTAAAGAAAAAAAATGAAACTCAGGCTTTTATGCAGGATTTAGATGAACTTAAACATGTTTTTAATTTGTGCTGAATTTGAAGTAAAAAAACATCAGTAAGCAGCTTTTATAAAGAAAACAATTTTAAACCTTGTTTAACTAAACAGCTTTTAAACATTTTTAACTCTTTGGTGTGAACGGGGTATAAGTCGTAGACATTGTGGGAGGCGCGGTGGCCTCATGGTTAGTGCGCTCGTCTCCGGATCGAGCGGTCTGGGTTCGAGCCCTGGCCGGGGACATTGTGTTGTGTTCTTGGGCAAGACACTTTACTCTCACATTGCCTCTCTCTACCCAGGTGTATAACTGGGTACCGGCGAATTTAATGCTGGGGGGTAACCCTGCGATGGACTAGCATCCCATCCAGGGGGGAGTAGAAATACTCCTAGTCGCTTAATGCTAAGGAAACCGGGATAAGCTCCGGCCTGAGGGGCCACTTGGCTCGTATGCAGACTTACCTTACCTTACCATGTCGTAGACATTAATACAAGTTTCTTCGATGAACTTGTTAATTTCTTCTTTACCTGAAGTTGATTCGTTATACGCTAAGCAATTTATATTCCACAAGCACATTAAACTAACAGGCAAAGTGATTATACAAGATTGTGCAGATCAGTCTAAATCTGAAATCATCGTGTATCTTTAATATTTTAATAGTCTAAAAATAATCCTTACAATTTGATAAACACACGCCTCAGCTCTTTTAATAAGTATATACTCTAAGCACAGTGGAAAAAATCTTCTTTCATTAATGAAAATAAATTGTTCCATTATACCAGCAAGTACAGGCAGGGCGCATTACGCATAATCGCTGGCCAGAACGGCGCTAAAAGATGTATTGTTGCCTTTCTGTCTGGAGAGTATTAATGTCGACCGCGTGGGAAAAGTTTGGCTGTTCTGGAAACGCTGCGAAAAAAGTAGGGGAGGAACACTGCGAGAGAAAGCGCTTCTCCCTTATTTCTTCCTTCGCCTCTTTTCACGCTGCGCCCCAACTAACTGAACACCTGGAAGAGGCTATTCGTAGTTCCCTATTTTTTAAATTATTTTCAGACCCAAACCATTTTCAGGGCGTCAATAGAATCTTTCAGGATGTTTTTTTATTTGTTTTTCGTTAAAAGCCTTCATTTGATGTGTACCAAGCTTACTTTAATTCCAAATTAACATCGCTAATTTTCTACCGGAGAAGATCAGTATTAAATTCCAACAGAAAAATTACATGGCGGCAGTTGCACGTGGAAGATCAGCGGCGCTGTGCGGTTAAATGGCTTTTTTGGGAAAATATTGTATTTTTATTTTTTTTTTTCTCAAAGTACAACTTGACCTGTTTATGTGTATGTTTCTTTATTTGTCAATCTATATTTTTTTATATTACAAAGTCAAGCGCTGGAAATTTTTCAAGGTGCTAGTTTGAACTTCATCAATCAAATTGCGAGAACTTTAGGACGCACAGTTGACAAGCTGTGAATGGTTTAAGGTTAATTCACACTGACAGTTTATTTTTGAAAAGCTAATGAGCTTAAGTTTGTTTCGAGACAACACGACTTTCCAAGGAAACGGCTGAAGGTTTAATTTCTCTAGATATGGTCAAAACTGGACTGTACTTTACTTTCTTCCTCAAAGTGAACTGCTAACTATGAAAATTGTAAGTTTAATATAACAATTGGACTGAATGAAATATACGCGATATAAACAGTCCACCTCTGGCGGTGTGAATTTTTTAATAATTATTATTTTTTTATTTCTTAAATTTCTATTTCTAGTTTATTGATGTATTTAATTATGCTTTTAATTCACTTTCAATTGTTTTTATTTCCATTTTTTGTAATTTTTGGGTTTTATTATTTTTTAAGACTCTGCACTCCGCACTCCTCCTTTTCGGAACAGCCGAAAGGTTTTCATCTTTGCCAGCGAAAAAACACAGAAATGCGAAAACGTAACCGGAAAAGAAAACTTTAAGGGGCGATTCATCACAAATCCATAAACTGACCGTTTAACCAGTAGTTCCCCTTACATTCTCTAGCTTTAGTTATAAATACTGTATTGAATCTGCTTTCATTTCAATTCTTGGCAGCGTTGAGGAAAAATTCAGAGGGCCGGCCAAATTCCTCAAAGAGGCTGACGAGGTTAATTATAACTCCGAATTTCTAAGAAAGGGGACATCACAGAGAACGTTATGCCCGTGTTTCTCCTTTTGAATTCTAAGTAGTGCTCATTTTTCTGAATTAGTATTTCCCGTGTTAGAAAAAGGGCGAATTACCCTATTTCATGGGCGTAGCCAGGATTTTTCAAAGAGGGGTGTCACACTGAGTCATACAGAGGGTACTCACCAGATTGTCACCTGAATGTTGTAGGTTGTTTGCTTACAAAAAGTCTTACAAAGGGGGGTTACGGGCACTCCAGGACCCCCCTGGCTACGCCCTTTCCCTATTTAAATACTGGAACACACGTTCATATTAAAGCGGCACTGTAAGTTGGCGATTATAAAAAAATAGCAAAGTTTCGATGCCGATAAGGTCCGTATGCAGATTGAAGCCTAAATGTCACTGACGTGGATAACAAGAAACGCAAAAATGTTTCACGTCCACCTCGGACGTTTTTGTGGCATGGAAATTCTCATTTTTCTTTTCGAGACTGGAGTGCTCGTCTATGTTTTACTGTGCTTGTAGGGAGGGGTATACCCGCCCAGACTATGACCGTTGATGTGGTTTTCTCTCGTATTAAAACTCGAATCTGGTCAATGGATCTGGTGTGATCAGTGAAGTTGCCTCTGCCTTCTATGCTAGGTTAACACGATTTTTTTACTAAATGATAGTCACATAGCTCATGCTCATGGAAAAGATATTTGGACGTACAGTACAATATAAAAAAGTCCTGGGATGAGGTTGCACCCAAGTTTAAATGTCATACTCTTAACAGGGGTAACGGGGAAGCCCCACCCTTCCCCTCCCGGTCTGAATAGGGTTACGATTACCTTCGATTAGCTAAAAGGAAGCGTCACTTCACCTCCTTCCCACTGCCAGGACCTAAACTTGTTAGAGCTAGGATACAATAGCAAGGCAAATGTAGGCACTCAATTATAGCAAGAACGAGTAAAAATAACACATAAATTGCGGTTATAAACATAACGAGACAACGCATGTTGTAAAAGCTTTCATTTATGAACTTAACGTTTCGTATGCTCCAACATACATCTTCAGAAGTAACGGCGACCAAAATTACAATTAAATTTAAACACGAAGACTAATACCAAATAAGGAAAGTAATGACAATGAAAAAGTAAATGAAAATAAACAGACCTAGTTAAATCTGCTGGAAAAATATGAATGGCTAGTAGAGAAGAAGTTTCTCACTGCCAACATTTTCATTGAGCGCTGGTTTTAAATCGCGAATCAACAAGGTTTCCTTAATTTTACAGTGTATATCAGATTGTTCAGTGGCTAAAATGTCAAAGTGATCCCATTTAATCTTGTGGCCTGTTTGGGTCATGTGATCAGCAATGGCAGAAGAATGGCTGTTACTCGTCAGCGCCTTGAAATGTTCCGTTTTCCTGTCATGTAAACGACGTTTTGTTTTAGCAATCTTCACAATCCCAGCAGCTAGCCCTATAAACTACTTTAGACTTAAGGGAGCGGCTGAGCCTGTCTTTATAGGGAAAAAAGACTTAATTCGGCGAGTGTTTCTGAAAATAATCTTAGGATTAAAACAACCATAGAACTTGGAAATACACGATTTAAGCAGTTGAGTAACAATTTTACTTTGAATTCCTAGATACGGTAAAACAATGAAAATTTCTTTTTTGGGCACTGTAAGTATAGCAAAAACGCTTTTTGTATCTGTAGGTTGGGGAATTTGAGGTTGTAGATTTGACAGTAAGTCCAGTCAAGACTTGCAAGGATGAAATGTATGGAAAAATGTCTAGTTCAAGTGAAAGCGACTCAGAAAGCAAAGATCGTTTGAGGGCTGGAGGACATATCCTCTACTTCAACAGTGGTAAATACACCTATACCACGGACGAAATTGTGAAGATACTCTGGGTGAGACGGAAGACCAGTTTAAGTGTAGGAAGCCACCCTTCAGTCTCTCCCACAGAGATGAGTGGAAAGAGGAGACAAATCAGAAAAGGTTTACTCCTGGGTCTCAGAACGGGGAGGGATGCTGAAGAAAAGAGCTATCGCTAGTGTTTGTCGAGCTGCAAGGCTCCATTCGATGAGCCCACAAGTGGACATTCCTGTCCACTTCTTCACAAACGAAGCAGAATCGAACAACAACAGATTGAAGGCTAAGAAAGGCAGGCAGTCATCCGGCTTTACTGGTACCATTGAGGCTGTTGAAAGTATCGCGAAAGAAGAAGAGGAGGAGTTTCCGCAAGCCGTCGGAGGCGTTTCACAAAGCTATGAATTTCGTCCAGAATTTGCCAAGTTCACCGTTACTGACTTTATGGATTGGAAGGAGATTGAACGGACATCTTACCTTGAGAAGTTACGAAAAGCCACTATGGAAGAGCTCTATGCCGCTGAGAATCCCGCAAGTCTCGGCCTTGCACCAGATAGCGTCATAATTAAGAAGACAAAACGCTGCAAGTTTAACTTTAGATTCTGGAAAGTCAGACTTGGCGCATTCTTATTTAAACGACAGTGACTTCGAGGAAAGCGATCTCTCTGAACAGAACGATCCTGAGGAATTTCTGGTCAGCAGTCTGAGCAATCTTGAAAATGATGAGCGACTTCAACACGTGTCCCGTCGAACCTGTGAGGCAATGATTGAAAAGGCCAAATTGCTGTTACGACTTAACAGTGTATGCCAAGGGCCTCGAGCTGCCGGTGGATCAAGATCGTTTTCCGTCGCAAGTCAATCTGGGAAAAGGCCAAATTATGTCTTGATGGATGATGGAGGAAAAGTCGAGTGCGAGTGTCTTCACTGGAAGGCAACTAAGATATGCTCTCATCCCCTGGCCGTTGCCGCAAAGAAAGACGAGATCGCTTCCTACCTTACCTGGTATGGCAAGCTAAAGTGTGCCAAGAAGCGGAATTTGACCAGCGCTGCCAACTTAAATGTGAAGAAATCAACCCTCGGGAACAAAGGAAAGCGTCCAAAAAGGCAACGATCAGGCCAACCACCATCCGCCACTCACTCTCTCAAAAAAAGGAGAGCTCTGCAATTCGCAAGTATAATCTTAAATGGCTAAAGGACACTAAGGCTTTTAAGTGCTACGGCTGCAACTCTGCCATTCGAGTCCCAGGCGAAATTCCTGATCCGCCAAATTAATAAGTATAAGTCGTTTATGAAGGAGGGGAAACTACAAGTTCATTTCGGGCCCACGCATTACCATCTGCGTGCTGCATGCATTGCTGCCAAGAATCCCGAATTTCAAGCAAGTAGTGACATGCTCATTTAAAGAGGCACATCAGCGCTTGATATACAAAGAATTTAACTTGTAAACAACAGGCAGATGTAGTTCTATTTGAACGTTGCGTTGCTTTTCATTGCGTGAAGCTTGCGCGAACCTCCCATTCTTGTTTGAAATTGTTAGTATCAGTAGCAAATTTTCCGGTTACGTTTTCGTGTCATATGAGAGCTTACACTTGGCGTTACAGTTAATGAGAAATCTTACGTTCGAAAGCTCAAGGAAATGACTTTCTTTAATGGAGCTACGTCACGGTTTGCTCATCTTGCGAAAAGGAGCCTAGTTTTTTCAAGTTGGTAATTTGCAGTCCTTATTTATCTTTGTCATTCTTAACGATTCTCATTCCGTTTTGATTTGTTCTCGCCTCAAGTGTTTTCTACCCTACAACACGGTCATTTCAAGGTTTTATTCTATTTAAAGGCAACTCTTTACAACCCTCGAAATGTCTTAATATCGTGACGTAACTCCTAAAATTTTGTTTATTCTGCTAAAATGTTGCGTTATCGTTCAGACTATCGATGTTATTCCTAGAATTTTTGTTAAACAGCTATGTTTCTTTGAAATACAAATGAGTTGCTGTAAAATATCGTATTCCACTCACTTTTTGTAAAATTATAGACTTGTCTCAAAAACTGAAATTGGTTGAAATCAACAGGTGTTTAATTGTTTAGCGTGTATTAGTTTTTTTGTGTTTCGATTCATACGTTCGTCCTATCATTACCATGCTGACTTGTTTTATGACATATGAATGTTGTGCC
>CM042746.1:36909741-36914734 GCA_022496165.2 Catalaphyllia jardinei | reverse complement strand
CCCAAGCCAGGGAAAAGGCCCTGGGAACGAGGTTGTCACTTTTCTAATGGTCCGTCCTTAAAGTAATATGACGTTCTGGCTCTGCAATTACTTTTGATTAAGGTTTTGTAGACATCAAAGTTTAATTCAGGCCATGCGAGTTATGCAGGGAAAAATAAAAAAAATGGTAATAATAATAATGACAATGATAATGATGATGATAATGTTAATAAAATTGATTTCAGTTATTTAGAGATTTACTTCCATACGTACCTATGCTATCAGCCAGATAATATGGTATAACACCTCCAGGCCACAGTCTGGTCTTCACACGCAGGGCATTAGAGAATTCACCGCTGGCCGCATCAGACTCCAAAGGTGAAAAACGAATATCGTTTTCGAAAATTGCCACGTCTTCAGCAGATGGATCTGACGAGAAAAATTCACCCAACAGATCACGAATTTGATTTTATTGGGGGAATTTTGCACAGTTGGATATAAAAAATAAGAGTCGAACGCGAGTGAATAGCCCAATTTCGATACATTAATTTTCAGCCTAAATCAACAGACCTCAGCCGAGAATCTGTGGAATAACTACAGAGCTTGTGTTTTTTTCCCCGGAGCCTCGCGTCGTGCTGAGGTCTATTGGGCTGAATTTTAATATATCTGTTAGTCTGGAATGTTCTATTAACATCCCAAGTCACAACAAACTAATTTTACTCCAACAAGCTTTCCAAGGACGGAGTCCCGCTGTTTGATCACACCCAGAGTAGGATGAAAGAATGCACGGAAGTTATGATAGCAAAGTAAAATCTGCATACGAGGCATGAAGTGGAATCAGGAGCCCATCTGCTCATGGTGGAATGGAGTATTTCTTCTCCCCCCCTGGATGGGGTGCTAGTCCATCACAGGGTTACCCCCAGCAGTCCCCGGGCAGGGCTTAAAATACGGGATGCTCGATCCCAAGACAAGTGCGCTAGCCGTGGGGCCACCCCTCTCTCTCTGCTGGTGAGCAGACTAGGTATCTGTGGAACATTTATCAACAACATTTATTAAATTTCGAAATGAAAAACACATGTTTTCCGTTTCAAGTTTTCTTTCATATAAAGCTCGTCAATAGAAGTCTTATTAGTAAAGCTAATCACACGGTTTCGAGTTCAATTTGGAATTAATTTGCACGAGTGAGTTTTTCAAAAAGCTAAAACGTGCATTCTTATGGCACTAGAAGTTCAAAGTTTTTTCATTTACCACAGTGCAGAACCAATGTAAGAATCATAAAGATTCTTGTTTTTCGGCCATTTCAATTTCAATAGAAAGAGAAAACAAACAGCGGTTACAAACATAGTAAAGTTTCGCATGGTATATTATACTTGACGTTTCGTATGCTACAACATACATCCTCAGAAGTGACGGTTACAAAATATGACTAAATTTAAAAAGACGAAAACGAAAGCGAGGTATTGGTAACTAGCTAGAAAACAATGGAAAAAGAAACTACATCCGGTGTGAATTAATACAGAAGAAGATTTTCACTACCGACGTTTTCATTAAGGGAGGGTTTCAAGTCCCGTATTAACAGTGTTTCTTTAATTTTACATTGTAAATCACATTGACCACTTGCTAAAATCTCAAAATGGTCCCATTTGATGTTGTGACCTGTAGAAATCGAATGCTCAGCAACAGCGGAGGCGTGACCAATTTGAGTGAGAGCTTTGAAGTGCTCAGTTTTTCTATCATGTAACCTTCTTTTAGTTTTGCCGATGTAAAAAGCATCACAATCCCAGCAACTTGCTTTGTACACAATCTTTGATTTCTGCGACCGGTTGAAACGATCTTTATAAGGAAAGAAAGAATTCTGCGAGTGTTCTGAAAAACAACCCTGAGGTTGACGAAACCATAAAACTTATAGACACAAGATTTTAATCCTATCTTCGAAATCTTCAGCGAGATGGTATAATCGATGTTGCTACTTTTCGCAAAATTCTTCCATGTGGTTCAACTGCTGGTGTTCTTTATGGTCTTCCTAAAATTCATAAAACTGGCTGCCCTTTCCGACCAATTGTCTCATCCGTAAACACATATAATTACAACCTTGCCTCTTTTCTCGTAACTGTTCTCAAGCCGATCTCCACTAACCAGTTCACAATCAAAGACTCCTTCACTTTTGTAGACTGGGCGAAGTCGCATAAACATAACAATGAAACTATGTGCTCTTTTGACGTATGTTCCTTGTTTACCAATGTCCCACTAGACGAGACAATACAAATTTGTCTTAACAAATTATACTCTCTTCCTGATCCTCCTACACTGCCACGAACAGTCCTCAAAGACTTGCTTGAGTTCGCGACGAAGAAAAGCCACTTCATATTTGATGGGCAATATTATGACCAGATCGATGGTGTCGCGATGGGGTCTCCATTAGGCCCTGTCTTAGCTAACATTTTTATGTGTCATTTTGAAGAGAGCTGGCTGACTAATAGTCAGTCGCGACCGTCCATTTGGTTTAGATACGTCGATGATACTTTCTCCTTATTTGACAGTAAAGACACCGCTTCCAGATTTCTAGATTTTCTCAACAGCAGACATCCCAACATCAAATTCACCATGGAACTTGAAGAGAACCGTGAGATCCCTTTCTTGGATGTTTGTATCAAGCGTGATCACAACACATTTTCAACTACTATACACCATAAAAAGACTTTCACTGGTCTTTACACCAAGTGGGACTCCTTTACTCCTAGGAAGTATAAGGTCAATCTCATCCGAACACTTACCTATCGCTGCTTACGCATCTGTTCAAATTCCACTCTGTTGCAGTCCACTTTATCCGATCTCAAGAATTCCTTGCTTCTTAATGGTTATCCGAGAGGCGTTATTAACTACAATGTTAATGATGTGCTTCACAAACATAAGGACAGGGCTTCACAACCTACTCTCACAGTTCCTAAGAAAGATGTAATCCTTATTTTACCTTATTTAGGTCTCCAAAGCGATGCTATTACACGCCGATTAAAATCTTGTGTCTATAAGTTTTATGGTTTCGTCAACCTCAGGGTTGTTTTTCAGAACACTCGCAGAATTAAGTCTTTCTTTCCTTATAAAGATCGTTTCAACCGGTCGTAGAAATCAAAGATTGTGTACAAAGCAAGTTGCTGGGATTGTGATGCTTTTTACATCGGCAAAACTAAAAGAAGATTACATGATAGAAAGACTGAGCACTTCAAAGCTCTCACTCAAATTGGTCACGCCTAATTATTAATTATCAATTAGTTTCCAAGGTCCTAAATTTTTTAATTCTCTGAGCTCTGAAATTCGTAATGCAACAAGTACCGCTTCGTTTTGCCGTAAGCTGAAAGCATTCCTCTTATCTTAAATATTTATTAAAATATATTTATATATATGTATCTTTTTTTTCCCTCTTTCTCTGTTTTTAACCTAATTATGATCAATATGACTATCTAATTTATCATAAGATTTTTACAGTAGCTCTGCCATTTTTCCTCATAAAATTAAAATTCTGTTCTATTTATTTATCTGAGGGAGCCCATTCTCTATAAGCCTGCTGGCTTCTTTTGGGCTTCCTCGCCATGAGATTGTAAACAGTAAGACTTTTTTTTTTTCATTTTCTTCTCTCTCTTGTACCCCTTATGGCGAATAAATAAATGAAAAAAAAAAAAAAATTTTTTAAGAGTTTCCGTACAAAATTTTTGTCATTGCTTTACATGATATTATGGGCCTGGAAAATTTCTTACTGTCTTTCAGGCAATCATAATCCAGAATTACGATGAGTAATTTGCACCGGTGTTACACTTGAACTGCACTGCTCTCAGCCAATCAAAATCGAGTAATTTTTTTCATATGTATTATTGTGCCTGTAATTAGCTATGCTAAGCAGGACGATGAAATAAGTTTTGTTACGTTTAATAATAATAAAAAGCTCTGAAGGGTCTTTCTTTGAAGACGCAATGTTCATTGTGCGGATGAAAGGTTCAGTGTGGAGCCCTGCACTGAACGAAGTTTTGTTAGTTGAGAAGCTTTCCTTTCCAGAGTTTTTTTAAAGAAAAAATCGCAAGGTCAAACTTGCCTTTTTTTTCTCTTGTAAACAGAACCTAAAAGTTCTGCACGCGTGTAGTTAGCAAAAGCTGCCGTAAATTTGACTCTAGCACAGAATGCATGAAGGAACATGAATTCATTTCTCTTCCAGCTTTAAGTCTGCTGGACAATATATAAAAGACTGGTAAAGTAAAGTTTTTCGCTGCCCACATTTTCAAATCCTTAATCAATAATGATTCTTTAATTCTGCAATGCACATCAGAACGCCCGGTTGCTAAAATTTCAAAATGGTCTCATTTGATATTGTGTTTTGTTGAGGTAATGTGATCCGCTATGGCAGATGCTTGGATGTATGTTGAGGCATACGAAACGTTAAGTAATTAATCAAAGCTTTTTACAACACGCGTTGTTTTGTCATGTTTGTAACCGCAGTGTGTATGTTATTTCTGTTAAAGTTGAAATGGCCGAAGAATAAGAGTTTTTACCCTTAATTTTAGTTTTAAGTGCTTATAACTCAAAAATGAACTCGGTGACCCCCATTTTTTATTACCGAATTGTGATAAGCATAATACGATACAAATTTTTGCAAAGTTTAAAAAAGTTCTGTAGTGTGCGTTTAGAGCCACCTTAAATTTAAAAATGCAACAAGAAATAGGGGTCACCGTGCTCGTTGTTGTTCAACATGGATGGCCTTTATAGCAACTTTGTGACCAAAGAGGTTGTCATTGCTTAACCTTACTTAGCAGAAAGGGACACTAGAAATTCTAATAAAAGCTCTTATTGGATTACTTTATTAGAGTTACGATTATACTAGTTACAAACTTAAGAATTCTCTGCGTGTGCACATACCCACCCGCTACCTAAAGACCTGTTCTTTACAGCATTAAAATCAAAATGTTTTTAAGCAGAACTTTAAACTATTTTTCAGCTCAAGATTTATTGTAGCTTATAGCTTTGTGTA
>CM042746.1:36884741-36897241 GCA_022496165.2 Catalaphyllia jardinei | reverse complement strand
TGGCGCTCGCCAATATCTTACGAAAAAAATAAACGTCTGTGAAGGGGCTAGTTATGGCCACGTTCGTCATGGTCTACTTTACTTCTTGTTTCTGTTTTCAATCACTGATTGTACCAAACACTGTATCCCAGATAATCAAGCTTGGACTTGAGCCACGGTAAAGATGTTTCAACATCACCATAAAAAACGTATTTACAAGGAATTTCCATGCCGTACCCAGCTCCTCTGTTGACAGGTTTACCCGTTATGATGGCTTTCCCTTTGTTTGTTCCGCGCTTTAAAAACTTGGTGACAAATTCAGCCATCCTCAAAGGAATGTGACCAAGTATCTCATCGAATCCAGACACTGTGTTAGCGTGTTCCTTGGCTGTGGTTTCAAGACTGCAATCTTGTAAATTAGGCCTTACTACAGCAACCGCATTCACGTCCTTGATGTTCTTTGGCTCGTGTTTAAGGGCCCTTTCCTCATTTAGTTGTGGATCCCAGCCAGCCGCATCTTTGTATACATGATAACCGCGAATGTAGGACTCAACCATTACGTACGATTCTGTCATCCTGTTTGCCATCGAAAACACCCGCTAATTAACTCTCCCGTAAGCGGACATCCACCCTATTTTTCTTTGGTGTCCGCTTACGGGAATAATTCTCGTAAGCGGACAGCTCTACTAACGGACACGTTTTTCAATTCCCGAGGGTGTCCGCTTACGAGAGAGTTGACTGTAAGCAGGGGGCTCTTGGCCAATCAGAATGCTAATAGTGAGTACAATGTATAATAACATCAGTAAAATCCGACAATGAAAAAGAACCAGTAATTTCTGTGCAGATTGAATAATGCCATAAAAGGGCGGCGAACTGTAATGAGCGCAAGGAAGAGGTGTATTAGAAAAAGACCTAGATCATTATATTTTTTATCGGAGTAATCATCCAGTCCACGAAGTCCCATTGGCACACGCCAAAACGTTCCAAAAATTCTAGCCTGCGTCGCAGACGGACAAAACTGCGAGTATACCGGGGATTTTGTGACACGTCCGGTTGCAACGCAGGCTAAAAAATTCTCGTCCGTTCACACTGACCATAATCAAAGGAAGAGTTCTCTTTGTGCAAATTTTGGTTCACCTAAGTCAGTTCATCCGTTTGTCACATCACCATGGAACAGCTGATTACGGGAGTTTAAAGGTCGTTTATTCACGCAGGGGTCTGTTTGATCTTTCTACATCTTTCCCATGCATCCACTCAGTGTTTACCCAGTCTAGTTTGTTGGCACGTTCATATACTGATACAGCTAGCTTTTCTTTCCTAGGAATTGAACTTTTATGTAAGTGGAACATCAGCACATGCATAACCTCAGAAAATTTTATTGAAAACCCAGCACTAGGAAGGGTGCAAAGAAAATCTTTCCTTTTCCTCTTGCTTATGTTGCGTTCGGTCCATGTAAACTGAGGAAAAAATACACAAGCAAAACGCAATCTTTTATTACATAAGCCCCTGGGGTGCTCTAGACTGCATACATTACTTCTTGGGCTGACTCTTTGTCGCACGTGCAAAGCAGTTACTCCGGCACGTGTCATGCGAATAAACTATAAAATCAATTAAAAGGCTGACCGGACGGCTAAAAATGTTAAATTTAACATTAAATTTGGGCATTAAATTAACATTTTTAGCCGTCCGATCAGCCTTTCAATTGGTTTTATGTTTTTTTTTTTCACTGCTGATCCTGATCTAACCAAGATCCGGCTTCACTCCGCTTCTGTTTGTACACTGAAGTGGTCCTTGCATTACAGTCTTGCGAATATAACGTTGTCATAGCAATTAACTGAGGTTCTTCGATACTCTGAGCCATACGGTGTTTTTTTCCTTAAAAGGAACTGATAAGGACTAAAACCGACCTCGTTTTAGCAATAGACTGCAAGGCTGATACTACGTGAAAGACGACACCAATATGGCCGGAACGCATAAAGCAGGATCGCAACAGTGGACAGTTGTTTCGGCCTTCTTGGGCCTCGTCAGCACTGTGTAGCAAAGATATGTAGCGCCAGCCAAAGAGCCAACGCACATAAATTGCAAAATGACCCATTCACTATATCAAGTTTCATACTCTGAACTCACTTGCGCTCCGAAACATGCGTTGCCACATCACGTGTTTCGGAGCGCAAGAAGATCAAAGCGTCACGATTGGTGTCTCGAAAAGCAAAAAAAAAAATATATACGGCTGGACAAGACCAGCCTAAACATTTACACATTCAAACGCATGGCCAGTACCATGCTTAAAGACGCAGCGTATCGGATCTGAAAAGACCTACGGTCCAAAAAATTCATAAATGAGTAACAACTGCAAGGGATCGCATACGATAAAGCAGGATCGCAACCGGTTCCGGTCATGTTGGTGTCTCAAAACGTTTTTCACGTAGTATCAGCCTTGCAGTCTATTGCTTTTATACACATTTTATTTTGGCTGATCAGATCTCTTGTAGATTCTACGTTGGCAATGTTTATCGTATGCGGTCCCTTGCAGTTTATATTTACTCGAACCAGGCCCAGTTAAAAACAAACAACCAAAAATAAGCTGATATTTCACATCCAGAGGAAACCTCAAACGAAACCTCGTTCACAGGGCCTTTTCCCTAGCCTGGGGCCTTTACCCTGGCTTGGGGGCGCTGGGAAAAGGCCCTTGGAACGAGGTTGGGGAAGGAGGTTCCCGTACCGCCGCCCCCAAGCCAGGGAAAAGGCCCTGGAAACGAGGTTGCCTCAAACGGCAAACCACTTTTTGTGATGATTAGTAAAATCCTTTCCGTTTTGCAATACTTGATATAATTGCGTTCGACGAAGGAAGAACGCTTCCTAATCTTCTGGGTTGCCTGTTATCGCGTAGGTTCCCTTTGCACGCAAGCGAAAACTGACCCGTGTTTTTTCGTTCCATGGTTCACCTTTTCGGCGCCATTTTGAATGACGTCACAATTTCGTTGCGCAAAGCATTCTGCCTCGTGCTTCGCTGTTTGTCGGACGTGTTGGAAGGTTCAAGCTTTATCATTCTGCCTCGTGCTTTGCTGTTTGTCGGACGTGTTGGAAGGTTCAAGCTTTATTGCTGTTTGGTCGGACGTGTTGGAAGGTTCAAGCTTTATATAATTTTATATTCGTTTGAAAGGTCAGACCTTTCCTGGGTCAAACAAGTCTCGGATTACAAAGTTATGCTGAACCCACACGTTAAAAAAATTTTTTTAAAGAAAATGACTTCAAAGCGATATATCACTTTCGCCTTAATAGCTACCACAAAATCTATTTCCTTAACAATCCAGCTTCATCATGTGGACATTTCAGCAAAATCGAACAAGACAAGTTTAATAGAATTTGTAATTAATACCTCGCTCAAGTGCTTATCAAGTTCTTGAGTAAACACAGGGAGCCGCTGTCGCCCATAGCAAGCAAAAAACCTGAACACGAAGGAACGTTTTGGTCCGAGAAAAAAGAAATGAATGGGAACATCTTTGTCAGACTTTTCTTAAGTGATTTAGACAAGAAAATAACCTCGGCGAGCTACAAAAGAGAGCAAAATGAAAACAAAGCCGATAATTTATTCAATTTGTTAACCTCGTGTCCTTCGTCACCTACAGGTTAAAAAAAGGTTACCTCTTGATAATTTTAGCCTTAGAAGTCAGTAACTGTTCGCGAATTACTTTCTATATCCTTACAAATGTCCTGACTTTCATCTTAAAAGATTTGGTCCTGATTTTTGAGCAAATATACATTTCGCCGATGGCGGGCTTGCATACTTCTCGAGTGGGGCAGGCTGGATGTAACGCCGATTTTCTGTCACGCTTTTAAGTCACCATGACTTTATTTATACTGGTAGAGGGGTGGATAGAAAAAGGACACCTTTACACTAACGCACTCATAATCTATGATTACTTCTAGTTCTAATTTATAGGTTGTTTTTAATTTAGCTTTGAAGATGGGATAACTTAAGAAAGCTTGCACTTATAAATGAAATATTTAGAAACAAAAGAATGTGATTCACTGAAAGAAAATCTTTCTCAAGGTCAAATTTCCCGAAAAGAATATCTAAAATTGAAACATTAAGTGCAATATTGGCTTCCACTGCAAGCCAAGATCAGGTTCTTTCCAAAAGAACTCGATGACTTACAAAATACAATAAATGCTCCAGGGGATCCACCACTTTTAACCGGTGAAGGTTTTTATTAGTGAAAATAACCAGGTTTAAAATCTTATATTGGAATTCTCTTAGTTTGGTGACTAACGTAATTTCAAAAGCTAAAGAATAAAACCTAAAACAGTCAATAGAAAATTTCAGGTATTTCCCCTGAAAATTTTAGCTTTCGCAGTGGCAGGAGTTTGCCTTAACGAATGAGATTCGTTGTGGACCAACTTAGATATAACATTAGCAAGGTCAGTCATTTTACCCGCAATTATTAACTGAAAATAAGTTTGATCCATATGAGAGGGAGCACAATATGAGTTTGTTTTAATTATAGAACGTCGTTCTTTTGAGATATCGTCAAAAATACCCATTAGGGCAAAGGAGGAAAAAGAGGAATTCAGTATTTTGTTACTTTTGAAAAAAAAACCCACTCTCTTTAGAAACCAGGTCACAAACCTTAAAGAATTCCTAAGGTATAGAAAACCGACTGAAACATGGATTTCCCCTCACTTAAAATATACTTGTTGTTCTAGATAATTTGATTCATTAACCCTTCATAAGATGATGTTCGTAAACATTCTCTGTAGAAGGCAGGAGGAGTAATGGATAATGTCTGAATATCAAAATTACATTGTAACAAAAATCTCACACCCACTTTCTTGAGATAAAAATCCAAAACATACTTCCAGGGACTTTCGTAATTTTCAACACATCATTCTTTGAGCAGAGATGATAGATTCCAGTTCCAACATTTTTAAACCGCCATCCTCAATATCATTTATTAAAGTTGAACATCAAGAGAAAATGACGGGACAGAGAGGGAACCTCAGGGCGTTGGCCGGGATATGTCATATCCACGAAAGTTATTTTTAATCTAGCAGAAGTCTCGTTTTTCTGGCGGAAGTCTGTTTTCCAAAACGTCCGCATGCAGTCTTGTCTCGCTCTCAGGTTCTTAGCGACACTTCGTCCACCATTACATGAAATCTTTGCTTTTCTTTCAAACATCAGACCGAGGTTGCTCTGCATGCAGATTTCCGCTAGAACAAAGACTTCCGCTCGTTTAAAAATAACTTTCGTGGACATGACATATCCCAAAGCTACAAAAGTGGATAAAAACGGCCGTTTCATCATCCTAAAACCAAATGTCTAGGATCATGCCTTTCTCTTTGTTAACTTGTATGCCCCGAGCAAAACAAACGAACAATCTTCATTTTTTTAGGAGATCTGTGAAGAATTGGACAACTGTTGTCCTGCGGAAAATTATAACATCGTAATTGGCGGTAATTTTAACGTAATTTTCGACCCTGATCTGGATGGAAATGGTGGAAACTCAAAACAAAAAGAATCTGTCAAATACATTGATAACATATTCCTGGCTAATGATATGGAGGGTAACAAACCCAGATGTAAGGCGCTTAATATGGCGTCACTAACTTCTGGTTAGTAAGTAATGCATGCAGGAAGATATTGACAATGTTGCTGTCGTTAATTCGCTTCAATGTGATCATTTAGCAATAGTGTTAGCTATAAATGGAATTGAGAATACATCACGTGGTTCCTCCTTTTGGAAGCTCAATTCAAGCTTGTTAGATGATAAGGAATATGTATCTTTGATAAATACGAAATACATTATGGAACGATGAATTCAAAGAAGTTAAGGATCCGAGGCTTTTCTGGGATCTGTTGAAGTATAAAATTCGCCAAGAAAATTAGAGAAACTAAAAGCTTAAGAGCGATGGTCTGTCAATATTAGAATCTAATCTCAATAACTGTCAAAAAATATGCCTCTTTCTCGCTTACCAATACGATCCCGAGCCACCTGGTGTACGAGCAAGGGGAAAAAAGCAGCACATATTTTTTTAAATTTAGACCATTCCAGAGGTAAGAAAAGTTCAATCCGGAAGATATTTAAGGAAGCTGAATCCTCAGCATCAAGTTTAAGAAAACTACGACCGCAACGACAACGGCAACGTCGCTAATCAAAAGGTCAAATGAACGGAACAATGGGTCTGCACGTGCGTTTTTATTCTGTGTTCATTTTTTTGCCGTCCTCTCTTCAAAACAACAACCTGAAACAACCAATTCTGCGTGGCCTGAAGAACGTGAACTACGATGGTTAACTTTTTAAAATTCTCTTTCAAATTTATTGTGGTGTCCCCGATTCAGTTTCGTGATAGCTTTGACAGTGATAAACAAAGTAAATCACTTAAGAGTATCCCGAGATTCGTAGGTAAAATGTAAATTTATTTTTTAAAGGACGTTGTCTTCGGCATCCCCGTATTAGCTTCTTAAACTTCCAAATAAATATGTATAAGTGGAGGTGCCTGACGCTCATTGAAAAAAATATTGAAATTATTTGCCATGCCCACATTGATGTCCAGTGAACTCATTAAAGAAGTTAACAGTATCTGGAAGGGCAAGGTCAAATGTTCACAAGAGAAAATTAGGGGACAGAGAGGAAAGTTTCCGGTCCAGCCCTTAAGTTCAAACTCTAAAGAATTTTTAATTAAAATGAGGACACCCTTACTATGTTTCGTATCATGCGAGAAAAACATTTCCCTTTTTCATTCATTCTCGTCCTCAGAGCCCACGATCCTTCTGGCCTGTGGCAGGGATCGAGAGCTCTGGCTTTCTCCAACACCGGAAGTCCTCGCTTCACGGACTTCCCGTCAAATCCGGCAAATCTGATTGGTTGAAAATACGAAACGAATACTCTGTGCATACTCACAAAATCGGGTCGGGCCAGAGCTCTCAATCCCTGCCACAGGGCAGAAGGATCGTGGGCTCTGGGGACGAGAATGCTTTTCATTGAGATTTCCAAACTTTCTCCACTTCAGGGGTACTATATGATTCTTGAAAAAAACAAATATCCGCTTTATCTTTCATTAACCACCCAGACAACAGTTTCTCAAAAGATCGAATGCCTCGAGCATTTAGCCACAATGGGACTTTTTTCATGCATTTCAAAAATCGTTACGTTGTCTGAAAATTAAATATGGCATCCTCTTTAAGTGAAATAATTCTTTCATGTTTTCTTAGCTAAACCGGCAGTGACCACAAACGTTAACAGGAAAAGGGTGGTGCCAAAACACAAAGGTACGGAAGGTTCGTGTAAACCTTAATGAAGATGGGGCCAACAACCCTTGAATATACTGAATAGGTGTGGTGTTGTTCAGCTGGCAGCCTTCAGGGTCCCAAACAACCTCGTTCCCAGAGCTTTTCCCTCAATTGGGAAGGGAAAAGGTGGGTCCCAAAGGGGTAACCCATGGAGCCCGTTTGCCCGAACTGTTTGGCTGTAGAGTCTGGCGTCCCATCATTTTGCTGCCTGGAGCCCTGATCTTGTTTAAGTACCAAGTCCGGAGCACTGAAAGCCTTGATGTGTAGCCCGGAGCCCCAAGTATTAAAATTCACTAATTTAAAGTAAAAGGAATTCTGTTGCGAGAAAGGTAAGAGAAAGTCTGCATACGAGCCAATTGTGGCCCACCAGGCCGGAGCTTATCCCGGATTCTGTAGCATGAAGCGACTAGGAGTATTTCCCCTCCCCCCTGGATCGGATGCTAGTCCATCGCACGGTTACCCCCAGAATTAAATTCGCCGGTACCGATTTATACACCTGGGTGGAGAGAGACACCGTGAGAGTAAAGTCTCTTGCCTATGTACCCAGCCAGGGCTCGAACCCGGACCGCTCACTCCGGAGTGGAGCGCATTAACCATGAGGCCGCTGCGCCACCCTCCCGAGTTTTTTTTTGACGAAGCTCGAGGTGTTTTGATAGCCCCAATCAAAACAAAAACTAAGGAGTAAACGGATAAGACAGTGTGATAAGTAAAATCTATGATATTTAAGACCGGGTATCCAAACCTCCATCACTTTTTGTGATTTTCATTGTTTTAAGGCGGGGTACACATAAATAGGAGTGAAATTTGAAGTATAATTAAAAGGGAATTGTTAAGATTAAAATAGGATGGAAACACTACCAGACAGTTGACCACCCCAAATGAGAGCTCCAGGTTAGTAGGGGACTGTTTGGTATCCCTCTACCAATTCTTCTCTTCAAATTTCAATTTTCCAAATCCATCAAATCTTCAATATTTTCTATTTCCCTCAATTTAACCTATCCTTAGAGAAAAATATCTCTTTCCCAAAATGTCCAAAAATCACCCAAAAATTTACACAAAACCGCCAAACGGTGGTCATGCTTATAAGAGGGGGGTGAATAGCTCTACGGATCGGCGGATTTGGTAAATATTTTAGCCCGGATTCTGGATTCAGAGTGAAATTTCAACGGATCTGCGGATCCTATGATCACAGCGGATCGCGGTTTTATCCAGTTTTTGGGCCCAGTTAGTGGGGGCGGGAAAAAGTCTAAACGGGCTAGAAAAAAATTCGGCCGAAATAAAGTTTTTCCGGCGCCCACTAACTGCCTCTGGGTGTCCGAGGATGGTGTGTCATGAACGCGGCAAACAATTTGAGGATTAAATGGTCGTGACAGCAGAAAGCAAATCGTTATCTTTAAGAAGGTTACGACACTTTTAAATTTAAATTTCGAAGACATGTTTCGATGTTACGAACATCATCGTCAGTTAAAGAATATTTGAAAAACCGTTAGGACTATATAACAACCAGGCGAAATATGCATACATAATTAATTATGATTAAGTGACATATTTGAGTGAATAACAAAGTGTTGGAAAGAATATTAAGCCTAAAGGGTAAGTGTCAGATTGACGTGATGAACTTGCTGGTTTAAATTAGGTTTTTCCCAGTTTATGTGCATAGCCTCCTTAAGTTTAAGCTGAAATTTAGTAGGGGCGGAATCAAGAATTTCAAAACAATCCGCAGAGCAAGATTAATATTCTTTCCAACACTTTGTTATTCACTCAAATATGTCACTTAATCATAATTAATTATGTATGCATGTTTCGCCTAGTTGTTATATAGTCCTAACGGTTTTTCAAATATTCTTTAACTGACAATGTGTTCGTAACATCGAAACATGTCTTCGAAATTTAAATTTAAAAGTGTCGTAACCTTCTTAATTTGAGGATTCGGATTTAGTTGAATTTTTGAGCGGATCGACGGATGCAGCCATTCATTTTAGCAGAGACGGGGGTGCATTTTGCTCAGATAATTTTTTCGATTTTTTCATTGTTAGATAAACATGTTAAAATACTTTTATGACTTGTATCAATATTAGTTGACTGTATCTGGCCCAGAAATTTGGATGTAGATGTCGAGAAAGCTCTGTAACAGTCGGTCATTAACTCGATGAATTTTCAACGGTTTTGAGAATGCCAAATCAAAACACTGAAAAGTGTTGTGTTCATGTATTTGGCAGCTTATGTTGCTTATGTATCAACCTCTGGGATAATTGATAGCAGGTTCAATAAGAGGGACCACCAGCCTGGTGGTTTCCCGAGGTCTCCTCGCCTTACAACTTACGCGCTGTATTTTTTTAATTTTTGTAATACTTAAAAGGCAAATAAAGGACGAAATGACTGTCAACCAGCCGATTTAATTACTAACTGATGCTTTTCGCTGATAGATTTATGACTGGATTTATGAAATCGGTGTCAACAATTTGCGCCACATCACGGCCGTGATCACCCATATTTCACTTTGATTTCACAACTCCTAAAGGCAGCCTCTAAGCCATGCAGAAGAGGAAAAAGTAGGGAAAGGAGAGCAATATGGGGCAGATATACGAGTGGAGGAAAAAAACAGACTGACTTTCCTTTTAATTTTCATATCGTCAACTTTCTCTGGGGAGAAAAAACGCCTGGTTAGGGGACGAGTTCTGTAACACTTTCTTATTTTAATTATTTGTCTTTTCATTTTTGCTTTCACGCTTTATAACCTCTATTTTTGTTTTATCTTTCTTAACCATGGTATTCAGTAGCTGAAGCGATGGAAAAACAGTGAAAACGCCTTTCTTCTCTTTGTTTGTTTTTGTGTAAGTTTAGGACGTTTTGTGCGATTTCAGCGAGTTTTAGCTTCTTGTTTTCGCCTCTGTAGAAATGTCCCCATGCAAGCAACTTACAAACTTACAGCTAGTAAATTTCATTATTTTCGTGTGAAATACATCAACAGGAGTGACGCAATAGGCTCCCGGCAATAGGCTATTGTTTTGATCTCATGAGCAAATAAATGCTGTGGATTCTCATTGTAACAAGTTTAACAAGTTTATCAATGATGTCATGTTCTAACGCGTTTGACAAGTTCAAGTCAATTGATCAGTTTTTCACTTGAACTTAGATACACGATAAAACTTCCAAGGCTCGGGTTAAATCTGTATGTCACAAAGTCAATACTAAAGTTGCTGCTCTTAGGAGGGTACGAAAGTTTATTCCTGATGATATCATGATCAATATTTACAAGGCCTTTATCCTTCCACACTTGGAATACTGTGTACCTGTTTTAGTGGGACTTTCATCTGGACATTCTAATGAGCTAGAATTTACTAATCAGCTTAGGGGCATGGAATGGTCCCATTCAATATAAAAGCGCTCGCAAAATTTGCCCTTTGCTCGAATTCCTCGCAAAAATTAGATAAGTGCTCGCTTGCTGCTCGCCAGAGAAAATTGATCGTTCTCGCAAAAACAAATGCACTGCTCGCATGCTCGCAAATGCTCGCAAAGACCATTTGATACTCCTCAGTTTGCTATCAGAACTGTAATGAATCTGCCCAAGTCAACTCATATGGCGATCTACTTAAGATAGCAAACATCAAGTCCTTGGAACATCGCAGATACATGCAAGTCGGGGCCAAATTATACCAAGGAATTGTTCTCATTGCGTTCTAGCAATTATGACCTAAGAGGCTATTGTAAGCTTAATCAGCCTACCTTTAAATCAAAGTATTTGCATAAATCTTATCGGTACATAACTTCACGTTTAGCCTTGCTAAACGAACTTTTAGATATTCCGGTTCAGCTTTTTTTAACCTCCTACCCCGTAACATTCAAAACGCCAAGTCACTTTCTTCCTTCAGAGTTTTAATTAATACCTACAATTTTTAGATTTTATAGACATTAGATTTTTATGAATTATTGCATGCTTGCTTATACCTTATATTTTTAATTACTGCATACTTTTTTTTTAAAATCTATACCTTGTATTTCTAAATTGTATTTTTAAATTATCATGATGTATTGTATTTTTAATTACTATATTTTTAGTCCAGGGCCCCTCTGGATATCAGCCTCGTTGCTGAATGGGCCACCCTGGTAAAATAAAGTTTACTTTACTTTACTTTACTTCACTTTATGAAACAACTTACCTGACAATATAAGAGCAGCGTCCTCTCTCAGGGGTGTAGCGTTCATATAGGCACTTACGCCCGTGCGTACTGTTGAAATCTGGAAAAAATTATTCCCTTATAGCATTTGTCAAAGTTACCATAAAATAGGACCGATTTTTTACATTTCGAATTATGCTGGAGGCGAGATTGAGTTCTTTAGCAATTTTACACATTTCAAGCACAAGGACGTTGACATTGATGATGATGTAACAGAGTTCGCCCGTCTTATAAAAGGGTAGACGTTTTCCCTTTACTTGTAAACCCCCTGTTTTAACATTGTTTTACCCCATTTTTGTTGTAGATTGCGGAAAACTCTAGAGATGGGTAAAATAAACAAGTAATAACTGCATTTTCTGTCGCTGTTATTAAAAAAAGTTAGCCCGAAATAGTTGGAAATCGCATTTCCGAGACCCAAGATTTCAAAACGTTTTTCTGGGGGAGCATGCTCCAGACCCCCCTACTTTGGGGAGCCTTGGTCGCTCCCAATTTTCACGCTGTGCGCACACCTTCAAAATCTTACGCGTGCAGAGGTCGACTTGCATGTCATCAAAGTTACACCGGAAAAGAAAATTGCCGTCAACATAAGAAAGTAGGGATAGTGTGATAAATTCCCATTGTCTTTTATCGTTAGCACACAAGCGCTTTACCCAAACTATCTCCTACGCTTTTTCAAATAACGTAAAATCCCCCACCCTTTTCTTATTCAGTGCACTAAATGAATGTTCAATATAAGGCACTAAGGTGTAAACTGTTTGTTCACTAAATTCATTTTAATTTATTACCTAATTAATTAATTAGCCTACCAGCAAGGGGGATAGGGTGGGGTGGATACTCGTGTGCACTACGTAAAATGTGTAGCTCCTGCGTCACTTCTTAGGATTAGGATAAGGATCAGGGGTAACACGCTTAACATAACGTACTTTATTTATCCCAGAAGCAAACTATATACAGTTAAAAACTAAAAATAAGGGGGAAAAAGATGCTTCTAGAAAAGGAAGTTGAAAGGTTATCTGTATATGAAAATTCCCTAAAAAATTAACCAAAATGAA
>CM042746.1:36869741-36879741 GCA_022496165.2 Catalaphyllia jardinei | reverse complement strand
TAGCAAGCGTTCTCATACAAAGAGCTTTTCCACATAATAGCCGGTTTGAGTGGCCGCGCGAAAATTGGAGCGAGAGCAAAAACTTGACCCACCATCCCCTGCCTCGTCGATTTTTTTTCTCTCGCTCTATATATAAGTAGGGATTTTTAGCGGTTTTGGTCAGAAATGAGAGACCGATTTCGGCCATTTTGGTATCAAAGAGGGAATGGTTTTGCACTGTAGTGTTAAATTGGATATGTTGTTTTAGAAGACGCTATCTTACCTCGTAAAAGCATATAAACATTACCTTTAAAATTGCTCCGAACTAGGGAACTTATTACAGGCCCGGGGGAGGTACTTTAGGAATTTCTGGGTGGGGATGTGCAGCTGGGCCCCTGGAACCCTTGGCCCATACCAGAGTTAATTCAGCTGAATTTTGCTACCCTATACTAGAGTTAACCCCCCAAATCACTCCTATCCTATAGTAGCTGTTTTCCAGGAATTGAGTTCACTAGCACACTCTAAAGCAAAGCCAAAACAAAACCTTTTACAACAATCGCTTCTCTCTTAAAAAAGGATTTATTAATGCTGAGCAACGCCAAGCACGTACGTACGCATTGTCAAGACAATATTGTTTAATTTAATAATAATACCACCGATTTCCGTCTGAATCCTGATTTGTGACAGTTATAATATCCAGTAGCGTTTTGATAGTCATCTTTTAGCGCTGTTGAGGCTGAGTCGTGAAAATTTAAACTTTCCGATTCACTTTTTTATACTTTGAGTAGCAATTCCTGTTTTCCTTAGCCTAGATAAAATCATCAACCAACTAGTCAGTTTCGTGCAAAATGATACCCTATTCTAGACCCAAACGCTCTGATTTATATACCCTATACTAGAGTAAACTGCTTGAAAACTATACCCTTCACAGCGGCACATACCTATTTAGCCCATATATGGCAGTACCCCTCCCCCCCGGGATTACAGGGCATAGGTCTGAAATAGAATATTGATTTCAGTAAGGGTCAGGTCTTAAATAGGGTATCGAATTTTTGGTCAGGTCACAAATATCGAAAGGAAAATCGCATATTTTAATCTAAAATGGGGTAAGAGTTTTCGGAAGCCTGCTACACATCCCAACCCATCTTTTCAGGGCGTACACCCCGAGGTTTCCCCCATCTCCAAAAATGGCAAAATTGCTAACCTTCATGCAACTCAGCGTGACAATTTCCTCCTGTGTACCCCCGTCAGGAGATACTCTTCTGGAACAAAATTGGGTGGCTGTTACCATGTGAACAGAGAGAATAAGAGAGTGTTTCTAACTATGAGCCCATCGCGGTGCACGGTGATGGGCTCCTGTTTCTAACGTGTTTATTAGAGAGCCCTGCTAAAAAAGTGAACTACAGTGGAACCTGTGAAATTTGCTTGATGTCAGTGAAAAAAAACTCTTTTCTAAAACTGTTGCGCCAATTGCGTTCTCAGGGAAGGGATGGATATTCTAACTACAGCACTTACCCATACACCTGGGAGTTTTCGTTGAGTATTTGAGGGAGGGAAGGGTGACCCATCAAATTGCACCAAGGTCATGCATGCTCCGAGTGCTAAACAAATATACTTCCATCAGTGTTTACTTGGTAATCAGATACTATAAGCTTTGAGTGGTAATTGATTGAGGTCTTCATCGCTCTTTAAACCAGTAGAGAAGGTCAAATTTTCCAAGTTGAGGAGATCCGGTTAAAATGGTCCATGAATCTTCCACGTGATGTTAGGAACACTATACTATCGCCATGAAGACTCCGCTTGAGCACGATAACGGAAGCTCCTTATCACGCTCAAATCGGATCCATATACTCCCCACCCCCTCCTGCAAGAATCAGTTTTGCGCGTTTTTCTCATTCACTCGGGTTAAATGTTCTAGGTCCCAAGATCCAGTCACAGACTGGGCTCCTGTCACAGACTGGGCTCCTGTCACAGACTGGGCTCCTGTCACAGACAAGCTTGATAGTGCTTGATGTTTTTACTTCCTTTAGATTTTTATAAGTATAATTGCAAAATTGTAAGGCAAGGGAGGGGAGGATAGGGAAAGCTTTTTTCCAAGGTCACCAAGATTATCAGGGGCACTGGCAGGGTCATTTTGAACAAAAATCGAACAGAATACCGAAGACATTGACAAAATTTATTCTTTCTCAATTACTTTTCTCTTCTGATTTGAGAAAAATGTTTCTCCAGGAACTCAAGAAAGAGAGAGATGATTGACATTTTCTACAGATTTCAGCACGTGCACACTTGCCGGCTGGTGTTCGAAGTCCAAATCGAATCATTTCTAGGGTCAATTGCTTAATTAATACTGTAAGAATTTTGCCATGGAAATCTTGTCGGAAAGCATTGATGTCATAATTAGCGGGTAGAAAATTCATTCAGAGCTTGCAGGGAATGGGGGAAAAAGGGAAAACGGTATGGCTATGTTTCATTCAGTTTCCGTCAAGGAGGTCTTTCGCATGCGGTGGGCAAAAAACGCACTGAGTGGAACAGCGGAAGTCCTATATCCAGTTTCACTTTCCCCGTTCCAGTGGGTGTATGTTTCTAATGTGGGCACATGTCGAGAGAAAACGAGATGTGCGCTGGAGTGCAGCTTCAGACAAATGTTTGAGGAAGGCATTTCGGAAGCTCCGTTGCAGTTTTTAAAAAGTTACGTATAAACGGACCCCCCTGAGGAAAGCTCATATCCCATTATCCAACGCGCCTAAAATTAGTGACTGGACAAGCCGGATAAACTGGCTGCCGATAACCAGTGCACTGCTACACTCGCTCACAGATGACCAATATCCGCTTCTATTTCCTCGACTGCGGCAAGCCGTCCTTTGCTGGACTTCAAGGCGTCCAAACAAGGTAGGATTTTTGATTGCTTTATTTTGGGTTGCATGAGCTTGCTACCTCGGATATTAAACGAGTAAAACTGTTTCACGGGACTTTAGAAAATTAAGACATAATACAATGACTAGATTTATCTAAATATCGTCTGGACCTCACTAAACTCCAAACTATTCGGAAGTGATGCTCGAACAGGTCGAAGGAAGCACGCCAATAATTTTTTGACTGAAAAAAATTACGTCTTCTCTCACCCAGTATCTCTCTACTGCTCGTGTTACGCTCGCAAAATTTCAGCATTACACAGTATTTCGATTCGTTTCTTGCCCTTGGGCATGTCGCCCCAAATTTTTTTGGAAACTTAGGACTGACCCTTGGGTCAATCTACCTGGAGTTATGGCGGTGCAGACAAATTTTTTTTTGTGACATCTTTTATAATCTGACAATCTTCAACTGGTTTCTAGTCAAACGAAAACATCAAACAACCCGTGAAGATTGTTATGTTGATCTTTTATGGCATGACTTGTAGCCATACGTAGCTCATGTGCAATTCTCGAAAAAATGATATGAAAGAATATAGCCCTCCCGGCTGGCTGGTGTTCTTACCCAGTTCGAAGCGGTCGCCGCACCACCTAACAGCCGATGTATTTGTAAAGACAGCTTAGGTTTTTGCATGATGATGAATAAGGACCTTGCCCCAAAAATGTATAATTTTTTGGCGATTTCATGAGACGATAAAACAATTTTGAGACTAGTAGGGACTGCGTTGATAGTTGACAGTATAACACCTTATTTACATCGATGCCAGCAGTCTCATTCTTTGGTTTATAAAACATGTCAAACGAAAAATTTATTCTCTTAAAATGTTTAGAAAGGACCGGATTTCATTGTCTAAACAATCTTCAAAACCCTGCTACTAAATTCTTTGTTCTTCTTAAAATCGTATTAACCCTTCAAGCATATCGAGATGTTTTGAAGTGTCGAATTCTTTTTAATCAGGAAAATCAGGAACATTCTGAACGTATGCAGTCTCCAGAGAAGTTAAAAATTTTGTAGCACAATTTTGATTTTCTTTTCGCCTGGAGATAATTCTACCCGGGGAACAAAGCCTCTCTTTAAAGAAAATTTCATTCACCCACTGCGTCGCCCTTTAGAGAGAATTTATATCTTCATCAGACAAGTTGATGACTGATCACAGGAAATTCTCCCAATCTGTACGGTCTTGGTTGCGTCGACTTCGCGCAGACTAAACTTCGCTTCGCTTGATCCTAGGGCGAAACTTTTCTGCTATCGTTTTCACCAAACACGGGTAAGACAATATTCTTTTATTATTTAGTGCTCTTAGCACATTTGATTTCTCTCGCATTGCGATATTTCAAACTTATTTAACGATTGGTAATGTAATCGAGATTTCTCGAGTCTGGGCAAACCCCGCCTGGCGTCATGCAGGGTAAACCCTTTGAGCTTTTTACCTTATATAAACGCCAGCCTAAGAATGCCGCCAGCTAAAATGCAGACGGCTGTAATTGTGATACGAATGATCTTCTCGCAATAGAGGAGGTTTTATTTTTGTCGCGAGATCGCTTGTGCTAGTGCGTAAATTTCTGAAGATCGCTTTCACCGGCAGAAATTTGCCTCCTTTATGTTGTGGCTTCGCGATAAAGCAACCTAAACTCGATACGTAAGCTTCGTTGCTTTAACAGCGGTGCGAAACGATTTTGGAGAATTTTAGCGATGACTGAACGAAACATAAGCAGAATATACCTTGCTTGTTGGTGACCTCACAGTCTCTCGGGATCAAAGAAGATTCCTATTTCTGTCTCCCTGTCCCGATTGCTGCCAAAAATACTCATGTTGGATTTGTTAGCACAGCTGTCACGTCATTCCAAGTTATAATAGCGAGATTAGAGAAACACAGCTAGTTTAACATGGACACTACTACAAAACTTATGTTTCCAGTTTTCGACGATGTATTATTGTACAATTTGAGCTTCAGTTGTTGATCACAGGAAGGAAATTTAGCGAGGACGAGGGGGTGTTCCCATTTGCAAAGGTTTTCCTCAAAATGCGCACTCTCGTTTTCTCTCTGATTCATATTTTTTCCTCTGTTCTCGATCTCGATCTCGCATTAGGCAAACGATTGTCATGTCGGTACAAAGGTACCTTGACGACATTGGTAAATGTAGTGAGATTTATGTACAAATTGTACATCATGTTTCATGACAGGTTAAACTATATCTTAATCAGTTTTCCTTGTATGAGTGGCTGTTGCAAAACTACAGTATAGCTGTGCCCCTGCTTTTGCACTAGGAGGTTGTTGCTTTCGTTAGAAAAACCTTCTCTGAACAGAAAGTAATCAACACGAATGAAAAGTTGTCCTGTATTTAAACGATTAATCATGGGGGATATGGTGGAGGAGTGTCTTGGGAAGGTTGCAGGAGTAACCTTGACTTGATACCTCAGCGGCAAGGGCGCCCTGTGGTGTTTTATTTCTGGGTATTGAAAGAAAAGAAGTCGAGGAAGGCCCGATTTCCGCTGCTTTCCCATTTATGTCCGGTTCCCGCTGAGATCTGAGAGCTTCAAGAAGAAGTATGATACTGTCACGAACCTTAATGTCACGTTTAATTACGCGTGACGAAAGAAGAGTAAGAACTAAAATGTTCTCTTTTTTTAAACGAAAAGCTTTGTGACGAGATTGAAAGAATACCTTAGATTTTTTTACCAACTATCGAGTCTCTATCGATTGCTCAAATTGTCACAGAAAATTACGTTGTTGGAAAAGAAATGCTTCCTGAAAAACGATTCGGCTTCACGTACTGCAAGGTTTATCACTAGGAAACTGATCCAAAACTGGTTACAAGATGGTTTTCACGCACAAGGTAATAATTAATAAAAGAGCAATCCTTTCCGTTTCTCACAGAAACTGGACGCAGCTAAGAAATGTAATTCGTACGTGTTCTCTACTACTGTTATACAACCAATGACCGGAACATGTGTTGACTTCTTCCTAGTAAATGTCACCAAGGAACAGTGCCCTGGACATTTTCACATTATCGGCTGGCAAATTATTTCAACGAAGGAGATGGGACGTGACTTTCTACCCGTTTTTTTTTTTTTCGGGCAAGAGAGGTTGTGCTTTAGTAATTGAAGTAGGCGTGTAATAGGATTGGGTATATATTTCATGATTTGAACAAAATACCTGAGCACTGTTTACGGGTCAGAGAAGCAATTAAGCTAGATATGTTTTGGTTTTTGGCCGTCTCTGAATCACGATCAATAATTCCGTCGTTTCATTGAAGTAGTTTTGTAAACATATGCATTTCGAACCGTCCCAAGACTGATCTTTGCGAGATGTTCACAAGGAGGTCCAGCATAATTCTTCACGAAATGCATGCAACCTTGGCCTCTTAATTTTAAATAGTTGAAGTATGTTAATCATCGGCAAGGTAGAGTTTCAGTGAAGCCTGATCACGCGATGACAGAAAACGGAAAGGAGCGCGTGGTAAAAACTAGTTTGTGTTCGCCAGGAACCTGGGGGTGGTAGGGTAGGGTAGAACATGCTCTCTTGTGCCGAATGATCTGAATAGATTTTGATCAATTAATTGTTCCAGTGTTCTAGGAAAAAGTTTTGTTTTACTTTTATATGGAATTGGGTGGATTGTCTAGATGAAGGTAATTTCAGTTTTACAAAATTCGGGGAATTTTGCCGTACTTCTCAAGTGGGTACAAAATCTCTTAGTTACTTTCTACCCTCCCCTCGGGTGCGATGCCTAGAAAAGGTTTCCCACATTCAGCTCTACGGGAAAAAATGTCGCAAAAACATCGACAGCAACAGTGACACCAAGTTTCTTTCCACTTCAATTATCTCATGCTGCTTTACAAATTCTCGTTCTCGAAACCTGATCTAGCTCGACCGTGAGATTTTCCTGGCTCCTCGACCAGTAAATAAAATGCCTTATTCGAAATGTTTTCCCTTTTCTTGACTTTAAAGGCCTGTTTAAGACATCAAACTTCTTACATGTGTCGTAGTGGGTCAAAAAATGATCTCTTTCCATGCTTAGTTTCCTTTCCGGGAATATTTACGAAAAAGTCGTAAAGAAGTACAAATCAAATTTCTTCAAACTCATAAGCTGTGGCGGCCATGGCCGTGATCCACTCACTCACTACTCATTTTTTCTGGCAGCAACATTTTGCTCAGTTCTCTCTTTCTTTCCTACGTGTTTTGTTTATTTTACCCGCGCGATCTTGCGCGGTTCCGATTTCTATCCGGTCACCATGTTTTCATTAATATCAGCTTTTATTTTATTTAATTTTAGTGCAGAAATTCTCTGATAAGATAAGAAACGGACCACACAGGAAAAAATTCGGTCTCAATTGCAAGTTTCAAGCACAGAGTTTTTTTTTCTAGAGTTTTTGCCAGCTCGAGGACATTTAACAAAACAAGAGTCTTCGCTCTTAGCGTTTCGTGCGATTCTTTATTATTATTAAAACTTAAGTTTCAATCTATTTGAGATTTCCTCACTGAGGTTTTATAAAGCAGGAAAGATTTGTTTGTGCACGGGAGCGGCCGGCTAATGCAAACCACGTTGGTAGAGTTCAAACCACAGGGGCAATGTATGATCGGGACTTCAAAGAAATTCAAAATTTTAAAATCTGTCCGAGCAGAAACGAATCTGTAACATGAATCCTTTAATTAAAAAAAACTTGGTCGCTTCCTTGCTTCAATTCTTCTCCAGTCCAGCTAAGAAAAACTTCAAAGCCAGCTGCAAACGAGGAAAATACAGCCGGCTTACTTCCACCTCACTTTCGACCAATTAGTAATTTTCAAACACCACAAGAAGGCGATTTTTTTTCTTCTTGCCTGATGTTTTCAAGAGAACAAAAGATAACGATCTTTTTGTCAGTGGAGTAGACTATTATTTGCAAGATTGATATCGGAAATTGGCTTCTCAAGTTCTCTGTGGAATAAATGAATGAATGCAAACTGTACCGACTAGAATTGAAATCCCGTCCGGCTTTACGCATTTCTCATTACATTCAGAACGGTCTAATTTGTTGTAATTACTCAGTTTCTCAAGAGAAAAAGATTTTTTTACTCTTGAAATAGATTATTACTGAACAGATGAAAATTGTCGCGAGGTAAAGACGTCAACAAGAAAGAAACAGTAACAAGTTTGAAATAAATACCACTGTGAAAAGGCAATGAAACATGATGCAAAGAGAGAAAGGAAGCTCTTAGACCCTGACTGTTGAAACAAAATAGGAGAGACAGTAAGAAAACGAATTGATAGCGGATCTATCAATATCTTGTGTGATGTGATATCATGATTCAGAAAACCTTTTCAGCACTAGAAGACCACCGCGAAGTAACATATCGTGTTGTCGATCGATCGACGCCTTTTTGTTTTTTAAAAATATCGCGGGTACCAAGCCCTCTATTTATAGCATCGCCAAATTCTTCACGTAAAGCGTTTTTTGCATTTGCTTCAAGTTTCAATCGTTTTTCACCGATCGTTTGAAACTGCTGCCTCTTTTGTTTTATACAATTTGAGCATTTTAATAGCGTGACACAGTTGCTTAAGCCCCGGGGGCTCCGGCGCTCTTACGCGCTAAACCTATTGGAGACTAATCCATATCAAACTTTAGATCTTTGCGCTCAGCAAGCGTGAACAATTTAACATTTGGATTCAATATTTTTCAATTCAATACATATTTCTTTTTGCAATTTGCTTCATTCTTCAATCGTGTTTGCTATCGTTTCAAACTGCTACCTAGATGCACGAGACTAGATCTCTACGCTCAGCAAGCGTGAACAATCCAACATTTGGAAAAAATACTCTGTCATACAAAAGACCGGGTACCAAAGGTGTAAAACTATTTATAGACCTGTGGTTAAACTTAGAAACTGGCGGACGTGTGGTGTCAAGATTTATTCTTGCCGGAGCCTTCTGGTTTATGAGTGTGACTAAAGTGTTAAGTTAAATAGCCAGGCTAGAACACTAACAATTGTGTGCTTAACCTGATCAAAATACTGCTTGGCGGCGAAATAGCAAAATTTGTAGGCTTAATATCCTCTCAGCCCCTGGCCTTTGGGACAAGAAAACAAAAAAAGGAAAGGGCGTGCTGTTACGGGCTTGATTTCTAGCCTTATTAAGGAAAATTTGTCGCATTGAACATAAATTTGCTGAAGACAAAGTAAATATGATCGGAAGCACCGAGGATTTAAAGTAGCTTGGTCACGAATGCTGTTTATTATATGGCTAGCTCCTTGAGCGGGCAAGATGAATCAAATTCTGGGCTGTGATTAGCTACCCAAGCGGGCAAGATCTAGCCTGCGATCATACCCTTCATCCCTTTATTTAGACGCGTTTTCCTTCTCCCTTACAAAAAAAAAATTAGGTTAGGTAAGATCAAGCTATATCGATTCCGTCAATCCACAAACACGCAAAAAAAGACCTTGGCCAATATCCAGCCATCTTGACCTTACCGTCACTAACAATAACCTCGGCATTGATATTAGAATGTGATGCCTAAGTTATTCGTTCCCAATCCATCTCAGTCATCCCGTCTGATGACGACTTCGGCCGCCAAGGGCAGTTGTCCGTTTCGTTTTTGGTCGATGCCATTTTCGCGAATTTTCCTCTACTTAATTAAAGAAAAAAAAATTGTAAGTAACCACTCAGTGTCCAACCCGGAAACTCTATTTCATAACATTCATCTTGTACTACTGTACTACCAAGTTTATCCGCCAAAACTCCCGCCGCAAAATTTTTAAAACGTGACTTTCTTGGATAGATGATAGATGCAAGTGAAGTATGATCCTCGCAGTAAATTTTCCAATTTAAGCAATTGGAAAGAAGAAGCCTGAAAAAAAAAAAGAATCAGGGCTTCAACGCGATTCGAACCCATGACCTCCACGATACCGGTGCGATGCTCTACCAACTGAGCTATGAAGCCACACATTGGGTGCAAGGTCAATTTAATGAGTTCATATCTCCCGTAAGGAGTGAAATGAGGTAGAGTGTATATGAAATAATTCATATTTGAACTGCGGTTATAGATGCAAGTGAAGTATGATCCTCGCAGTAAATTTTCCAATTTAAGCAATTGGAAAGAAGAAGCCTGAAAAAATCAGGGCTTCAACGGGATTCGC
>CM042746.1:36863007-36865507 GCA_022496165.2 Catalaphyllia jardinei | reverse complement strand
CTTGTGAGACTGCACTTTAAGGATTGAGGATTGAGGCTTAAGGGGTTTGGTATGGAGGATTGAAGCCCACTCGGCAACCAGTCAACCTGCTAATGATTGACATGGTATTGAGCGGCCAAGTTGTGTACCATGCCAGGGGAGGGTCATACTCAGCTAGCTGGGCTCGCATATCTTTTTTACACTCTGAACCCCAGTAGGGAACCCATTGGAGAAACAGAACTTTTTAAGGATCGAGGATTGAGTCTTACATAGGTAATAGAGGAAAATGGTTATGGAGTCGACATAATATCAAAGGAGCAAAGAAAGATGCCAAGGTCTATGGATGTTGGATGGTCCACAACCGTACAAAAATGTTTTCTTTGACCTTCATACACAATGTAATGTCGGGTTTCATAACCATTCCCTTCTATTCGATCGGTTCGGTAGGAATCTTAACGGCTTCAAAAAGGTAAACAGTTACTGGTTAGTTACTAATTATAAACCCTTTGTTCTGTTACGCAGCCTGGGTAGCCTCGATTTCATTTGGCCTCACTTTCGTTTTCTCACCTCTGAGCAGCTCTCTGTGTAAAAGGTTTGGATGCAAAGCGGTTACCACACTCGGTGGAATATTAGTCGGAGTTGGTCTTCTACTATCGTCTTTCGTCGACAGCATTTTCCGGATGTACGTGACGTACTCGTTCCTGTTTGGCCTGGGCTCCAGCATGTGTTACGTGTCATCAGTTCTCGTGCTCAGCGGCTACTTTTCGAAGAATCTAGTCGTTGCTAATGGCATTGGCCTGGCCGGAGCAGGAGTGGGAACGATATCACTTGCACCTGCGCTGAGCCTTCTGCTCGACAACTACCACTGGCGTGATGCACTGCGCATACTCAGTGCGACCTCGTTGCTTCTCGTGATTAGCGGCCTAATCTACTATTTGGTGCCGGCGCCAATGGAATTTAGCGACGCTAAGGAGTATCAAGAGGAAACAAAACGAATTGACTTCTCCTTCCTCAAGAACAAGGCTTACATTGTGTGGATCGCTGTTGTTGGACTAGTGCTGTTTGGATTTTATATACCATACGTACATTTGGTAGGTGAACTTATGATCTGAGTCTTGGACTTTTCAGTCAGCAGTTAAGTCGTTCTCTGCGCCCAATCATAGCTACAGCGCGTCATGACTCTAATCCACACAGGGAATGCTTCTGTTAAAAAAGAATTGTAACCTTAAACTATGTAAGAATATGTGTTTGTTTAGTTCTTTTGTTCGCGTTTAAAATATTGCATTCTCCATTGAAAAGTGGGAAATTAGGGGAGAACCAGAACTGAGGTAGAGGGAAAAGACTCCAACAAATGGCAGATGCGGGAAACTGGTGAAATTGGCGGGACAATTTATAGCGCGGGAAAATTTAAAAACGCGGGAAAATAGGTAGCCATCGGAAAACAAAAGCTTGAACAATAAAAAAGCTGGAAAGCTTAAACGCTGCGTGACAAAAAGGAAGGAAAAGACATCATGTTTAATTCGATATGTTCTTGAAATTCCCGTAGAAAATAAATCGTATGCCAATGGGCATATTGTGTACGGTGCCACCGGGTAAGAAATCATTGACGAAGAAAAGACAAAAATACTTCTTCTAATCCACTCTCTTCTTTCGCTTCTTCCGATCTCTCGCAGGTGCGGCACGGACAAGACCTTGGCATACGAAAACAAAAATCAGCAGTGTTAGTGGGTTACATGGCAATGTCTCAAACAGTGGGCAAGGTTGTGTTCGGTCGAATTGCTGACCACCCGCGCGTCAATCGCGTGTATCTCTACCAAATGTGTCTGTTGGTCTGTAGCATTCTCACCACTCTTCTCCCTCTGTTCACCACCTTCAACGCTCTGCTAGCCTATTGCATCGTATTTGGCTTCCACGAGGGTTGTTTTGTGGTCCTTATTGCAGTTCTTACCGGAGATATAGCGGGACGGAAAATGATGGCGACAGCATTTGGTGTCATGTACTTTTTCACTGGTATTCCCATGATGCTGGGACCTCCGGTTGCCGGTAAGTGAAAATAGAAACTTAGCAGCAGAGTTTTTGCGTTGACGCAGGTCAGGCGTCTGTCGTTTGGCGTTTTTGGCCTCTATCAATTTAGGTGTAAAAACATGAAAGAATTATTTCACTTCAAGAGACCAACATGTTGAATTTCCAGCCAACTTGTTGTAAGAGTGCAGGTTCCCTTTAAAAACCCGCGTTGAGAACTCTGAACATGACTGCAGAGCTTGGCCACGTGAATTCTAGTGGTTTTCTGTGTGAGTTTTCCGTTGAAAACCTTGGTGCTAACTGTGAGGATTCAAAGACTCTAAATACACCTCACTGACAGAGGTTTTGCAGATTTAGTCCATGGGCCAGGACCCTGAAAAAAGCCATTTGGTACCAAAACGAGGGACAAGTTCTAACACCCATTTTTAAAAACACTGATTCGTCGAGTTTATTTTGGTGTATGATAACCATGCCAAATGAATAGCTTTGCCAGGATTAT
>CM042746.1:36853007-36858007 GCA_022496165.2 Catalaphyllia jardinei | reverse complement strand
GGCCCTTAAGTCTTATCAAAAGATCCCAGGAAATAATTAAATCTGGAGTAACTCATGAGATCTCGATATAGACAAGACATCATGGGTTTATGCTCCACAGAGCAGTCATTCAAATAACAATAGTTCCTCTCATGGAAGCGTTTTAGCTTCACAGCGAATTTGTTCAGAAATTTTGGTTTGAGAGTTTTTTCATTTGATTTTTCAATCTATTTTCTCGTTATTATTTTCGATTGTCAGAATAGAAGTGCTTGATCTCAGGACACATCGCTCTCATAGAGCGAGAGTGAACGCTTAGCAGCTTTCGTACATCTTGATACCATAGCATTATTATTTATTGTCGTAAGTTTATCGACGACAAAGCCCTCGAATCACAGACGACGGAGGGGTTTAGAAGTCTCGGAAAAAAAGAAGCGAATTTTGAACATAAACGTCTTGAGCATTAGATGTTCTCCAAGTACTTTGGGCGGAGAATGAGAACCTTAAAACAACTTTACCAACATCACTCTAAACATTTGGAGTCGTTTTCATGCAATAACAAGTTATCACAACCTCGATTCCAGGCTCCCTCGTCTTTAGTTATCACAGTACTGTGACGTCACGTTGCATAGCAACACCACTGGCCCAAAACCGATTATGGCGGGCAGTCAAATAAGGACGAAGGGAGATCCGGTGACGATTTTAGCTACTCTGGGCGAATCTCATGTCATAAACACTTCCAAAATCACACATTTGTTATCTAAGAAAAAGTGCTTTGGTAAAGTTGTTTGAGAACGGTTCCATTCCTTGGCTCCCTTCGGATGGGCTATGTCACAGAAAATTGAGTCTCGCGAAAATGTATACTTAGTCAATTGTAAGCTTCATAACTGCATTAAAATAAAGGATGATGTTTTAACTTAACCCCGGGATACGTTTAACCAAAACAGCAAGAACTGTTAAGTTTCTCCGAGCTCTTGTATTACAGTCGTCTACAGCAGTTAACTCGGTTTCCATTTATTTTTGTTTTGGTACGGAGGGGGTAGGGGGCGGAGTGGGGGACCGCCTCAAAAATCGAAGGCAAGTTTGAGCTTTGATAACACCCTGTATTTTTGTGACATAGCTCTATATCTAGTTGAGAACATGTGATACTCAAGGCGACAGACTGGAAGAAACTATCCAGCATATAACAGATATTGCCCTTGTTATAAAGGGCGTAGTAACTAGTTCAAAGGTGAACTTTTTAGGTGTAAAGTGGTGTCCCATTGGGAAACACCCTTGAGCACACTAGAGAGATACACAGAGAACGAGAAACAGAATTATTGATTCATATATTTAAGAAAAAGGTGAATCAAACAAGTTAGGAAGAGACAATGGTTAATGTCTTCAAAAACGTTCAATCAACGATAGAGAACAAAAACCTTAAATGACATTGTGTCAATGTCTGTGAATATCTAAAACGGGGGTTACAAATAAAATTATTTATATTGCAGTGTAATTTAATTCAAGTAGTAGTAGAGTGGAGAAGAAAACGAAAAGAGTGCTTTTTGGCCACTTGGTGGAAAACTAGAATAGCAAAGTACTCTGTGATGATGATTATGAACAGTCATCTTGTTTATCCTTCCCCTAGCATCCTGAACTGTGATGCGTAGAGTCGAAAAATGTACTGACACTACATGGGTAGGTTGTTCTGACTCCTTCCCTGCCCACCCCTTTCATTTCACGTGCGACTGTTATAAATCAAGATACCTCGTAACGAGGTGCGTGACGCGTGACTTCAGCTATTCTATCTAGCTGTACCTATTGTCAATGATGTGAGTACGCAGTAGAATTCAAAAAAAAAAAATAATGTACAGGATTTTTTTTTCGTCACTTCGTTATGGCAAAAGAAATTGGAGTGTAGTGGAACCCGTCTTACATGTAATGGACACTTATAACGGTAACTTTTTTAAAACCAAGAAAGTGCTAGCCATTCATTCTTATTGGCGTTAGTAAGACCATTACTTTGTGGTCAAAGGCTGATCTTATTAAGAGGGTTCCCTTACACCTTTTTTAAATCTGAATGGCCTAAAATTGCCCTGGGGGACTCAACATAAAAAGGACGGGGGTTCTCGTCGTATCTTTTAGCGGTTAAAAAGCAATTTAATACCTCTTGGGGTGTTCAGACCCCTAAGGTCCACAGTGGTACCCACAGCGGTACCCTTCAGGGTATTGAGCTTAACAAAATATGACAGGAGATAATGTGCTGTTTTGGAATTCCTACCTGTTAGGGATGAAAATTTCAAGCCGCCAACCTCGTTCCCAGGGCCTTTACCCTGGCTTGGGGGCGAGGTTGTCAAGCCATGCCCAAAAAGACACGACCTTGGTACCTCTAAAGGCTCTTTTCAAAATTTCCGTTGAACAACCTCTTCCTTTTTGTATGGAAGGTAAAGTTAAGGCTTAAGCTTTTATCTTATTTTGAAGCACTGCTAGCATAATCTGGCTTTTTTGACTTTCGCGAGATATAAATACACTTCTTTTAACTCTTTCTGTTTCTAAAACTGCTGTAACAGTTGTCTCCGGGGAACCTGGTTTGATGTTTTGTTGCAAATTAACCCAATTCATACCTCCATTGTTGTACGGAGGGACGTGGGGGGGATTTAAACCCTCTTCTGGGTTTTTGTTCTGTTAAGGCACCAGGAGATAAATTCACATAGATTAGATAGCTCTGAGTTTGCTCTACAAAGTGATCTCATTTTTGCTAAATATGACGTCATATGGTGTCAAAGGACATGACATCCGCCATCTTGGATTTCAATATTTTCTTAAAAGGTCAAGAAATAACGAAATAATAACAATTATTCACCGAAGTGGAGGTGTATATTTGTTTTAGTGTATACCACACAAGCTGAATAACAAGCGGATCAAAGAGTAACTTAATTTGTGACAATATACATCCTCGGAGACCCAGGGGCAGATAGCAACATCTTCAGTGATGTTGCTATCGGGTCTGAAAATTCACCATCATAGATCAACATCATAGATTGTTATGTTATGCTACTGATTTCAACCTTTAATTACTTTAAGTAAACCAGAAATCCAACGATTTTGCTTGAGCTGCCTTGAACTCAACGCTGTATAATTACTGAGCAATTATTGCACGAGGCTGAGTATGATATGAAGAGTTATGCAGATCGAGGGGGTTATCCGCCGAAGTCGAAGGCTTGAGCCCGGTGGATAACACCCTCCAAGATGTGTATATCTTCATATCATACGAAAGTCGAGTTCAATAATTGTTTAATTATTCATTCAAAATATTTACACAGCAAAACAAAACGGTAACTGAAAATAATTTAGTGAATGATATTAAAGTTTCTAGTTCGTATTGTGTGATCGTCCGGGTGAGTGTAGTTCTGAAAAGAACTGTTGTTGGTGACTGACGTTTCGACAACCTGAGCGGAAGTCATCTTCAGAGTCAAGTCAATAGTGTTAGTCAGTCGATGATGTTATAAGTCTGGGCCGGGTTGTTCGAAAGCCGGTTAACGTTAACCCAGGGTTAAACGTTGCCTGAAGCATTATGTTTTCGTGCACAAAAATGCTTTTCACCTCTAATGTTTGGTGTAGTTTGATGTTACTACAGCTCAAAACTGAAGGGCAAACAATATAAACAAAACACCACACCAAAAAGTTACAAAACTGAAATCGAAATTCTCGCTAACCCTGGGTTAGCTTGATCGGGCTTTGAACGACCCGGCCCTGGTCCGTTGAAAACGATTGGTCAGTTAAGCCATGATGTTATTGGCCGAGAGACTCGTGTAAAGTCTTTTGTTAGTCAAATTAGTCGGTCTGAGGTCCGTCTATTGTTAGTCAAAATTAAGTCAGTCTGTTAAAAGTCCGTTTGTTGGTTTCGTTTTCGTCGAGGCTATGTCGTTTGTAAGGCGCCGGTAACAACTGGGTTGGGTAGCTCTTTAATTTTTACTATGATGTCGTCAAAACAAAAATAATCACCATCCTTCAGCAGCACTTGTAAAATTTCCATCTGGGCGGTTAACACTGAAATATTAACATCATCGTTGTACAGTTTTTTCATAAACTTTAGCTGTTCGGATTTGTCCTGCGAATTGAGGGTCTTAATTAAGAGAGACTCCACCTTTGCATACGTATCAAGCGATGGCTGGTCAAACCGCTGGTCAATAGCGTTCATCATCAAGTCAATAGCTTCAAGGTATATTCGCCTGTAATAGTCTTGTGCGGTCACAGGATATGTTGGCTCTCCAATTTCAATTCTTCTTGGCGCGCGAGTTCCCCTTGGGAACATCGGTCCACTCATGGAGGGATAGCTTTTACTTTTCAGTAAAACTACATCATAAAAATGATCTGAAGTTCGTATCTTTTCGCATCTTCTGCAGAACGTCTTTTGTAAGGCAAACTACTCGTTTGCCACTTGAAGCTGACATCTTTGTTTGCTGTAAGGTTCTTTATAAGTTATCTGTGTTAGAAAACAGCCGCTGTCCGAAATTCAACTCAAAGAAGAAGTCAAAAGTGTTCATTTGCACTTGGCATGCATCCAATGATCCTATCGGACTGGAGTTTCTCATCAAGGGAAATTGTCCACTCCTGAAGAAGAGCTGCATAATTGTCCAGGATTCGCTGAAAACAGCTTACGCGTACTGTCCATCTAGTTGGACAAAGGCCAAGTATGCCCTTGGCTTCAGATTCAAGGCCTTCTAGGTTTTGTTTTATTTCCCTCAGGCGATTTTCTCGTTTTGGTGAAAACTTTATGAGGGAAACGATTTCTTTTGCTGTGTCCATAGTGTCTGATAACAACTTACAGTTTTTCGTGGTGCCCTTTACACTTAAGCTGAGGGAGTGTCCATGACAGTGAGTAGGATAAGCCTTTGGTTGGAGGTCCTGGATTCTTTTCGCCACACCAGTTTTATGTCCATCATGTTGCTGGCTCCATCATAGCATTGTCCCCTACAATTAACTAATGATAACTGTAATGATGTAACAGAGAATTAACTCTGAAGTGTAAATTTTAGTGCTAA
>CM042746.1:36841652-36852907 GCA_022496165.2 Catalaphyllia jardinei | reverse complement strand
GGGAATCGAACCCACGACCTCCGGATTAGATCTACCGTCACTCTGCCGACTGAACTACGAGGTCGGACAAAGAAAGTCGGGGTCGATTTAGATGGTGAATCGCGGCGAAGAGAAAGTAAGGGTACATATGAATGTTGTGCCGCGTAGCACTATGAACACAAATGATGTAACAGAGAACTAACTCTGAAGTGTAAATTTTAGTGCTAATTTAACCCATAAATAACCCACTGGGCGTTAGCCCTAGTAAAGGGAATCAGGGAACCACGCGAGGTAAAGAAAAAATCTTCGTCGCATATGATTGAGAAAAAGCCACCCCTGATTTCCGATACCAGATCCCGGATGACATGATTCGCCATGATGGCAATTATTTCATTTTGAATATAGTGTGAGATGTATCTGTCTTCTTTCCTCTCTAACCATTTTAAAAGAAGAGGCTGGTAACCGAATAACGTTTGATTCATCATCGGTATCACCCTGCATAGCCTGTCCTCTGCGCAGTCCCTGTGAATAGTACTGGGCTAATCACCTCCGAGCTAGCCAATCAGCGTCACTTGTGTGGTATATACTGACGGAAATTATGATACAAAATCAAGTCAGGATGCTTAGAAATGTAGAAAACGGTAGTTCTAAACGGTGTTATTCCTTGTTTTGTACTATTTGTCCTGTTCTATCTTAAGCATAATTTTGATTCGAGGAGCATATTTCAGAGAAACGAGCTTAATTCGGGCATATTTTCCAAAAATGTTAAGCAGTGCTAGGAGCATAATATGCCAGTTTTACGAGCACAATTGACAAAAACCTAGTAAAATTCCTCCCTCTATTTTGTTGAATTATATGCATATTGTTTGTCTCCTTTTTTATCTGCTTTTAAGTGCCAACATTGAACTAGACACACAGCTCTGGGTTTGAAATTTGTCTGAAATTACTCCAGGTTAACGTGGAGTAAAATGGCAGTGCTACTAATCATATAGAAACCTTAATCTAGAAAGAAGAGACTCTGTGAGTGACAGGTAAATTTTGCACAATCGGGGTACGGTGCCTTTTAAGAAAAATTTAAATTATTATGTTCACATAAAACTCAATTTGTTCAAAAAGCTATAACTGGACACTTGACATACATACTATACACGAAGTAGCGGCCGAACGAAATGAGCAAAGGGACTGGGTCTACTGTTAAGTAGGCATGCGCAGAGAATTAGAAAATGGCGCGTATTGTGAATCATTCACTGGAGTACCTTTGAAATGGAACATTTCATCGGAATTATGTAATCACAACAGTCTATAAGAAATCAGGAAAGTCTAATGGCTACTATCCATCATCATGAAGGTGTGCAAGTTGAAGAATTTGCCGGAGAAATCGTGATAGGTACAGGTAGCAATGTGGTTGATTTAACCGAACCCGATGACGAAGAACAAGAGATGGAAATCGACAACGGTGGAGACGATGGCGCTGAAAGTCGAGGCATACAACCATCAAACGATGAAAACAATGTCTCAGAAGATACAGAAGTACAGTCATCAATGCAGAATTCTACCCCAGCGGTTGTCAGAAGTGTACAAGTGTTAGGGGTTTTAGCAGTGAATTCTCCAGACGAGTTTCAAAACAAGGTATCAAAACCGTCCTCAAGAAACACTTCCAAGGTGAAGATTGCAAAGTCACCGTTGAAATCACCCGAAAAGGATGATGATGTAAGTTTGGTTCGTGAGCTGTTAAGATATTTCTTTCTTTTTCGCTGAATAGTTGTTGTCTAGCTCGTGTAGTTAGAACTCAGTGGGCCCTCTGCAGTGGATGTATGTGCGCTCGCTACATGTAACTTAAGCACAAATGAGCTTATTAAACATAACTCAGAGCTTCAAAGTTTCCAACAAGAGCTCAGAAATAAGCTCACATTTTCTACGATAATTTCTCCTTAGTACCGAAATAATAATAATAACATACACAGACCTGTTTGTTATTTTTTTGGGCCATCCTGAAACAGATGCAAATATGGTGTTTTGAACATTATGATTATAAGGAGTAACTGCAGAATACCCTGCCACATGACCACTTCATTTACATTTAAGAAATAGAAAACATGTACCGTGTTTGTATCGAGTTATACAAACACGAGTGGAAGTTTGGGAGAACGAGAAATGCTGTGGGAACACGAGCCGCAGGCGAGTGTTTCCACAGCTTTTTGGAGTTCTCCCAAACTTTCACGAGTGTTTGTATAACTCAATACAAACACGGAGTACAGGTTTTCTATTTCTTTTAGAAAACACCACGACGAGAAAAAGGAAAACAACTTATAAACTTTGATTAACAAAATGTAAATTCTCTTTGCTCGCACCATCACTATGTCAACAGCACGCGCTAGTTCTGTGTCTCCATCGAGTTATACAAACAGGATTTTTAACCAATCAGCGCGCGTGCTTTCTTAGGACTGTTTTCTAAGTGTCGGTATGAATGAGGTATATATATAGGTCGGTATGAACGAGGTATATAACAATAGTTGCTATTCTTATTCAATGAGATGCAAATAAGTGGCAGGGTATTCTGCAGTTGAGCCGATTGTAAAGGCTTTCAAGGAATATAACGTCTCATTTCTTTTCATTTCCACTGTGCGGTTGATCATAAATTGTTCTACCTGGTTTCACTTGAAGCCTTGAAGACTTACAAAGGAAACTAAAAATTTGACTTTAGCTGCAGACATGTACATGTGCAGTGTGTGTATTAACAAGTTGCATCCCTCAAATTTGAATAGAACTGGTACATTTAAGGTGGCTCCCGATAGTTTTACGACCACTCACACATATACATGTAGATTGAAAGCTTTAGTAATCTGCACATGCTCAAAGGAAAACATGAAGGTTTTCTAATATTTACACTGTTCATACGACCACTAAATGAATACTGACAATGCGTTTTGTGGAAAAGTAATGCTTGTTTTTTTGTTTTCTGACAGTCACAAAGTTGCCCAATTTGTTTTGAGCCATGGTCAAACTCGGGTGCTCACCGGCTATCATCTCTCAGCTGTGGGCATCTCTTTGGAAGAAGGTAATTGATCATAGTTTTTACATTTTGTGTAACTAGACACTGTCTGCAGCAATGAATTGGTATATTTCTAAGAATTTCTGACCACCTGAAAACAGCAACACTGGTGTTGTACTTGTTAGAAGAAGCAACCCCTCAGTCCTCAGACTATTGTAGTCCAGTTCTACATGTACTTAATATTGACACCTGCGATAAGGTAAAAGTAAAATCTGTATGGAAGTCAAGCGGCCCGTCAGGCTGTTTTCAGAAGCAAGAAGTGACTAGGAGTATTTCCACTCCCCCCAGGATGAGATATTAGTCCATGGTAGGGTTAATTCGTTGGTATGCATTTATACACTTGGGTGGAGAGAGGCGCTGTAAGAGTTAAAAGTCTGGCTCAAGAACACAACACTGTTAAACCAGCTGGTTTCAAAACCTGAACCGCTCAGTCAGGTAATTTTGCAGAAAACCTGTTTCGAATTTGTAGATTACCTCCAGAGGTAGACCTCTTCTTCTGTTCCGGATGGAATGGTAGAAATTATCTAGTTAGCTTTTGCTATGTTTTCCAGTTTCCAGTCTTTCCTCAGTTGAAAACAGTCTTGTTGTGAATGTACATATTGATATGTTGGTGCAGTGAATAAGTTAGTGATCAACTGTATGGAATTATAAAAGGCAGATCACTGAAATCTTGCTTTAAATTTGACTATATATATATTTTATTTCCTGAAGCTGTATTGAGAGATGGTTAAAAGCCAAAGGAGGAAATGACAAGTGCCCACAGTGCAATGCACCAGCAAGAAAGAAAGACATTAGAAATATCTACACAAAAGCAGTCAAGTCTATTGACACAACAGAACGTGACAGAGCACTGGCAGATCTGGAGAAAGAGAAAGAAGCTCGGCAAAAAGCAGAAGAGCGAGAAGCACGAGCTCTGCTACAGTACCAGCTGGTGAAGGCTGAGTGTGAGAAGATTGTCACTCAGCTTAAAAAGCAAGAGCAACTGGTTTTTAGTTTACAGAGAGAAAGGTAAGCAATCATCATCACTGTAGTTATGAGTAATATAGTTTACAAAAAAAAAACTGAAATAGGCACTGTTACTAGTATGTTTAGTAAGCTATATATATGTTGCAGGTCAATTTGTTCCTTAGGTCAATTTGTTTCCAACCTAGGTCAATTTGTTTCAACCTAGGTCAATTTTATTTTTTTTTGCTTTTGTGGCAAACAAAAAAATGTTTTTTGCACCTTCGATCTTCTCTTTATCCTCCTTCTCTTCATCTCCACTCTACCTACCTCACCTACTATTCCCTCCCTGCTCTCCCAACATCCCAACCTGTCTTCTTTTTATCCCAATGCTTACCTTGGGAACCTTGAACCACAGACCTTTGGTTTTTCTTTGGATTCATGTCCTGATGCCTTACCATTGAGCCATGCAGACTTGGATGCAAGTTCCACTATTTTTTTAATTACATATACATTGTAGTAGTAATAAATTTCCTTAAATTATTCAAATCAGACATACTTATAAAAGTGAATATACCTTTTATTATTTTACACTACAGTACATGTACCTCTGCCCTAAATATATACAAATTAATCTTACTGTAATTTATATCAAATAGACCTAGGTTGGAGACAAATTTTACCTAAGGAACAAATTGACCTACAACACATACATTGTATGACTCCAGAATATGTGCCTTAAGTTGTTGGGTTAAATTTCATGGTTCTATGCATTTAGTAAAGAGGACGCATACAGCCTTAGGTGACACTTAGGTAACATATTAGGTGACACATAACCACAATGGTACATCATACCTCCATTCAGTCTGGCCATTGTAGGCATTTTATCCCTGGTTTAAATTATTTCCAAGCTCCTGGTAGGATCCTGAGTTAAATCCTGTAAGATCCTGTGCATAATCCTGCAGAAAATCCTAGGGTCTTGTGCAGAATTCCCTAGATGTTTTGCATGATGTGATATTAAAACACGTACATTTTCAAGGATCCTAACTAGTTAACATGTTATTCCTATCCAATATCAGACCAGATTCTGTTAAGTAATACATGTATATGTAGGATTTCAACAAGGGATTGATCAGGTTGATAATACTGCTGAGGGACTAGTCTGGATAGAAATGGGAGGAAATCAGTTATAAAAATTAAACTAATGTATGCAGAGCTTCTGCTACAGAGTTGTCTCATTATTGCATACTGATACACAAAAAAATGTCATTTGTGATAATCTTAAACTAGCATAAATTACTATTTTGCTGGCACGGAGTTAATGGTTGGGGGCAAGATCGAGGCGCCCAGTGCTACGTGGGCTCGGAGTTTGAAATTAGTTACATGCATGGTTAGCGGGATGAGACAGTCTATGGACAGCCTTCACCATGTCCACTTGTTAAGTTTGTTTCAATTTCCTTGGTTATGCGTGAACATAATTTCTTTAGCCTTGTCATTTTACATGTGTATCACATCACTGTATTCTACTATATTTATGCATGTTATGTTAAATTACGATACCCTAAAAGCCCAAGGGTGGTACCACTGCCTTGTTCGGGGGTACATGCTCATTTATTTTTTCCACCTGCCATTTTTTTGGGGTTTTCTTGTCCGCCTTGGTGCGTTTAGTTTTCGATCTTTGTAACTTTTAATTGACACTGAATAAATGGCACGGTGGCTTGGCTTATTTTTTCCACCTACTGTTTTTTGGGGTTTTCGTGTCCAGCTTTGGTGCGCTTAGTTTTCAGATCTTTGTAAATTTTTATTGACACTGAATAAATGGCACGGTGGCTTGGCTGTCCAATGTGCCCAATTTTTCCAGATGAGCAGTGGAGGTAAAATAGAAACTGCTTCCTGATATTTTCCTTCCTATTCATTGTTATGGAGATATTTTTGAGCTAATAATATGCATGTGTTATATATCTACAGGTCAAGTTTATGCTGTAGATGTAAATCAGAATCCGAGGGCTCATCAACTGACATAAGAACTTATGGACAAAGCACTGCCAGTCAGGGTGCGACAGCAAGAAAGTCTTATGTCCTTCAGACATCTTTTCAAGTTTCTCAGGTATGGTTTTTTCAACCACAGAATTGAGTATCTTGAAAATGTTATTGTTTGTTTGTAAATGATGCTTCAAGGTGTATTGTCTGTTATCTTCTCCCAAAGTGTGGGCTTCCAAATACCGGGGAGTAACTGTATTCTAACTATAAGGCAACTGTGTTACATTATACACTGTACTTTGTATTTTGACTGATATCTGTTTGAATGACAATGCAATTATATATTATTTTCTCGTTTTGTTAATCATTGAAGAATGGAGCTAGAGTGATTGCATTTGATCAACACCATGCTGTGTTAGTGGTATCCAAACCATCACCAAACCAGCTCTTTCCTGGCTTTGGTGTCGTAAAGGTTAGTACAAAGATTTATGTACTGGCTTTTTGTACTTTTTTTATTTTATAAATAAATGCAAGGTTTCCATAGTTGGTAGTAAAAAGTTTGCATTGCTGATGTCACTTGCTGTAATGAAGGGAGGGATAATGTAATAAAAAAAGTGGGAGATCTCTGTTAGAAACCTGTATTTATGTATGTATTTGCAACAGATCAAAGAAAATCGGGCATTAAATTGGAATAATTTTTTGTAACAATATGAGAACCACCCACTGACTGGGATGGAAGATATTGATCATCATGGAGATCTGATTGTTACATGTACATGTAGATCTTGAAATGTCATTCTGTTGTTAAAATATAGGTAAGCTCTCTAGATTCCAAGCATTGCGAGTATGTGAGGATTCATCAAAAGGCTGTGCGCGATGTGGCATTCAACTGCAGAGGTGATGGTCTTTTGTTGACGGCAAGCATGGATAAGACAGTCAGGGTGACAAGCATGCTCAGTAATACTGTTGTGCAGACGTAAGTGAATAAATACCTATATCATGAATTGCATTTGAGAGCGGTGACAGGATGCCACTGAAATTTCACATACTACATTAACGTTATAGTTTTTAAAGGCATTTTCTCCATGGGTTGTAGGCAATGAGACAGTATCTTTGCACAATGAGCCACTTAAGAAAGAACATTACGTGAACACTAAACATAATAAAGTTTTGTACACTTTTTTACATATCATAAAACACTCTCTTACTACATTGAATACTGCTGTATAATACTACATGCACTCATAATTCAACACATCTTTTTGTTTTGTTTATTTGTTTGCAAATAGATCTTAAGCATTGACTATTACTAACATTACAGCCTAGGTTAAATAATACTGTATTGCAAAACGTATTCAAAGCAGATCTGGGAGAACAATCTCAAATAGAAGTATCTAGTCTTTTCATTGCTATGTAAACTAGTTACCAATAAATTTAATGTTGGTTGACACTTGCAAGCTCCAGATTTGTAGAGAGAATCCACATGAAAACATTTGTTTCACTTATTTGAATTTTGTTTTGTTTTGTTAGGTACAGTACACCAGTCCCTGCCTGGTCTTGTGCATGGAATGACCATGACACCAATTACATCTACTGTGGTCTTCAGAATGGCACTTGTTTAATTTTTGATGTTAGAAACACAGACACTTATCTAAAGAGCATCCAGAGCACTACAGGGGGGTCCTGTCCTGTCATCTCTGTTGCCCATGTGTCACCTGATCCACACAGTGCTCTGAGGTGAGATGTGAACAGCAAGTGTTGCTTGTGCATTTACATATGGATTATGGCAAGCCATCTTAGAGTGGTTTTTTAATAGAAATATACATGCTGGTCCAGGACACAAAAAGTAGCTAAAAGTGCAATTAAATCAAGATGTGCCCATTAAAGCTATCATACATGTACATACAATGAATTTAGCGTCCCCCCTTGAATAAGCGCACCCTTCAAATAAGCACCCTCCTGTAATAAGTGCCCCTTTGAATAAAAGCCCCCCCTTCCCTACCCCTTTTTGTGGACTAGTAATGAGACAACAAATGATGTATAATTTTTGTCATGTAGCATTAGATTTCTACATTGTTTCAGTTTGTGAACATATTAAGTGAACACGTTGAACACATTAAAGATGATTTCCAGTCTGTACTGCGCAGTCTCAAAACCTCAATGTCTATATAAACATTTTAAACGGCTCATCTGCTGGAATGCGAATCGATGATACCTTATCTTTGAGGCCTTTCAAATTCTTTTTCCAACAGCTTCATTGATTTTTACTACCATGAAGTTGTTTCATGAAGTGATATGACAAAGAAAGAACCATTCATAATGGCGGTTGTTTTCAAACTTTGAATTTACTTCATGTAAGTTGTTGCAAAATTTTTACATTCTGTGATGTCTCACATGGAACAAAACAAAAAATGTAAACAAATTATTGTGTGTGCAGTATGGGCTGGAAATCATCTTTAAGTACAAACGGTGCCAAGATTTAAACTTTAGGATCAGATTTTTATGTTGATAAACAGCTTATGTCAGGTTGTTTACATGCAGATGGCATATTAAAAAATGATCATGTCAGGCCACGATTTGGGAAAAATTAAATAAGTGCCCCCGCCTCAATTAAGCACCCCCGTTGAAATGGTATTGTTTTTGTTCTTGATGAGAGCAGTTTTTACTTGGGAATTGAGTTAGCTTGAACCACATTTTCAGCCAATCAGAAGTAGTAAGACCAAACCAACCTGGGCTTGCACCCTCGTTCCTGTAAATATTTGCATCAAGTAATATCATATTTACCACAAGCATTGATTGTTTCACTGGACTTTCTGTGCCCTTAGTAACTGGCTACAGTGACTACTCTGGTTTGGTATAACAGCACCCTATTGGTTAAAGTGCACCTAACCCCAACATATTCTTTTCGCTTAAATAGATCTTTGCACCTGTTCAAAATGCACTGCGCCTTTTTAAACCAAGTCTTGACTTTTTATTGGCTGTAAAAATTATGAAATCTGGCCATCATCTGTTCCAAGACCAAGCTAGTAAGGGGCATAGGTCCATTCCTGGTTTGATGTTACTATCTTCTTTGCATGCATGTTTACAAAGGCTTACTGCCATGTAAATCCATCCATTAGTTGTTTTTGTAAGTATAAATTTTATTGTTAATCATAATTGTACTAAATAAGTCTGAGCAGAACAAAATAATGCAACCATTAAATCTTTAGAAGGTTAAATCTTACTATAGGGAATTGTACAATTTTTTCAGACCTGGAGGAATTCTTGTGTGTAAACTGGAAGGAGCCTCTTTCTGGGAAAAAACACCTGGTGCTGACTATTTACCACATCACCTGACCCTGCCTGAAGGTACAGTGTACATTATAAATTTAACAGAGAGAAATGATAGGAACTACATTTACATGTATAACTAGTATGAAGGTTGGTTTTCACTGGCTCATACATGTAAGCATAAGCATAAGCCAAGTTATGTAGACATAGTAAGAAGTTGATAATTTGTGCCCTTTGGTTAGGACAAATTCCTAACCAGACGCTACTTAACAGTTCCTCATTGAGTCTGGAGATGTGGCTTATGAAATGCTTGCGTCCTGGTGAATGGATAACCAATATTCACTGCTGCCCTCTCTTATTTGTGTTGTTTTGGGAGTCTTGACTTGAAACTGTCACTTGACGTTTTTCTAGTGTTGGTTCATCTTTCTGACTGACAAAATGTCAGTCTCATGTTTGTCTAAAGCAAGGAATTTTCTCCTGCGGCGTCCTTGTAAAACCTTGAGCCAAATTTCCTAAAATGGATCCTTTGCTGAATGCCATTATGCTTTTAAAAAAAATTAATTTGATTTCCCTCTTATTTTGATATTTTAAGTTTTAATTAATGTTGCTGTCATTCGTTTGTTGTTGTTCAGGGTCCTGTACCAGTTTGTCATTTGAGCCTACCACTCGTCACTGCATGTTTTCACTCCGCCCTTCCAAGAAATTTCCTCAAACAAGACATTTGGTAGGATTTCATTTCATATTATGATAAACATTCAAGTATGCCTCAACATCATTTATGATAAACCCCACTTAGTGTTACAGTAACTTGGTAAATCCTGCATTAAGGTACATTACTTATTTCTTTAATTGTGAGTGGACGGTATCCTGAGAAACCTGCAATCTGATTGGTTCCCGGGAGGGGCAGTATTTTGCCATCTTCTGACCACAGTGATGGTAAGCGCAGAGTGAAGTTGCGATTGCTTAAAACATTGAAATGGCTTCTTCTACATTTCGCCAAGTTTGTTGACTTTTGAAAGCGAAACTTCACAGTGTAAAAATATTCCTGACCAATTCATTTTATTGTACATTTGTTGATGAGACGATGTGTAAAATAAAAACATGACTTTTCCAGTTTTTCTTAAAGTGGTACTGTGACGAAAATCGCATCTTTCCTATTGAAGCCATTTTAAAACATAAACAAGTAGTCTGTATGAGAAGAAAAATGCCGTTTACTTTTTTCAAATATCTCTTTTCGTTCCAGAGATATTCAAGTTTTTAAAATATGCAAATTACCAAGTGATGACGTCATATACTCAACCAAATTTTGATCAAATATGAGAAAAGATATCTCAGCCAGTTTGTAACAGAAATGTTTGATACTTTGCAGGAAGCATCTAGTAAAGGTGCTCCACAATATGAACTTAAAAGTTTTGTTACCATGGCAACATACTAGGTTCCAGGCCTCCCCAATATTAAAGTCATTTCTGGCCATCTTTGGCATTCCATTTTCATATTTGCTAATGGTGCCTTGTATGTATGATCCAGCAGGCATATATATATGTTAGCTCCAGTTGAAGACCTTGTTTAACGTTTTTCGAACTGAAAGTCACTAACATATTGAAACCAAGTCGCTGGGGACTGGTACAAAGTGAGTTGCCATGAAAACAGCACTTTTATAGCCGCAGGTGTGTTTCCTATAGAACTATTAGCCTGCCAAGTTTCAATGGTATGCGCCGCAAATTGGTCAAGTTAGCTCTATTTATGTACTTGAGATAATATTGGGTTGAGTGTATGACGTCTTCAGTCATCTCACTTGCATATTTTGCAAATTTTTTAAACTTAAATATCTCTGGAAGTAATGCAGATATTTGCAAACGGTAAACAGCGTTTCGATTCTCTCATGGAATTCTACGTGATACACCTAAAATATCAAGGGGTAAAAATTTGATCATAGTACCACTTTAATAGTTTCTCCTACCTTCTAAAAATAGAATTTAGAAATAAATAAAAATGTTATTCACCGGCCTTGGTCGGTCCATATTGGGAAAAA
>CM042746.1:36827041-36833202 GCA_022496165.2 Catalaphyllia jardinei | reverse complement strand
ATAAGACTTAATTATCAAAAAAAATAAAAGGCTACCTCGTGTGGGGAAAACCATTCCCGCAGTAACTTTGTACATGGCGGCCAACCACAGCCTTGGGCTAAACCATTAACGCTCCAAAGAAACGTCAACAACCATACGTTACCAGTAAAACCAATTGTAATATTTATAACACCAGTTAGAAACATTCCCGCTGTAAACATCGTCCTAGAACTCAACGTGTCCGACAGAAGCCCTCCGCTAAATTTACCCACGCCATACACTGCGGAAAAGCCACTTGTTATAACTCCTAGCTCGTTCTTTTTTAACTTTAGATCCCGTATCAAAGCTGGAATAGCAAAAGTGTATGATTTTCTGGAAAAGTAATAAGAGGAATAACCTAAAAATAGCGAAATAAACACCGTCCATCGAATTCTCTGATAACGACGAAAATTAGAGTTGTTTGGAGCCGCCATGTTTATATCACGTGACCAGGAATATTAGCGCGCGATTTACTTTGTCAAAAGTTACTTTAATTGTCACCAAGAAATTTTGCAGTTTTTGAAAGGCAATTTCTCCTCGAATATTGCCCTCAAAGAGCAAAACATTTCAGCCATTAAAACCTTTTACAAGTTCAACATTTGGGTTTGAAATTTCAGACATTTACAGCTGTGTTTTCTGAGTTTACTCTCCACATATAGACCCTTTCAATAAGTCTAATATATACAGTTTTCCGCTATTGACGTCATTAAAACTGTAGGTTTTCAACAGGATTTCAAAGGCCGAGTATGTCGTCAATAGCGGAAAACTGTATATATTAGACTTATTAAATGGGTCTATAAAGTCTATAAAGAGTTTTTTGTCATTCAGTCGGCATCACAAGATGATAAACAAACGTTTTAGTATAAAGTGAGCACCTGGAAATTCAGTTTTTGGCCTTCTCTGTGATGTTATTTTTGAAATTTCAGTTTCAAATTTAGGTTGTGTAAGTCGATTTTCGACATACGCCAGGTTTATGTCGATGTCTAAGTGAGGGTAAAGTTTTGGTTGTTTTTTGTGAGTGTTTTGTACATACCATTCTCGTCCCCAGAGCCCACGATCCTTCATTCTGACCTGTGGCAGGGATCGAGAGCTGGTTTCAAGATTAAGAGCTAGTTTGGCCCAACACCGGAAGTCCGCGATTCACGGACTTCCCGTCAAATCTAGCAAATCTGATTGGTTGAGAATCATTCTCGTCCCCAGAGCCCACGATCCTTCTGGCCTGTGGCAGGGATCGAGAGCTCTGGTTTAGTCCAACACCAAAAGTCCGCGATTCACGGACTTATTGTCAAATCTAGCAAATCCGATTGGTCGAGAATTCAAAACGTATACTCTGCGCCAGCTCAGAAAATTGGGTCCGGCCAGAGCGCTCGATCCCTGCCACAGGCCAGAAGGATTGTGGGCTCTGGGGACAGGAATGGTTGAGAATGCGAATCCGAATTGGCCATTCCGAAATTGAGCAGGGGACTCGGGCGAGTTTCAAATTTTAACCAATCGATAAACTGACACCACCACATGAAAGATCATGTTGAGATTGGTCATTTGACCAAGTATGATGCTTTTAGGGTGAACAGAGACCAAGTTATGGACTTTGAAATATGGTTTAAAATCCGCACAAACGTCTCTAATTTTGAGACAGCGTCCCCCAAAATCATACAAACTCTTAAAATTTTATGACTTCTGCGATACTGTTTAAAATGGGCAAACATAGCAATTTTCATCTCAGCTTCATTCAAATAGTAGGTGCGTGACAGGATTTTACGGTTGTCGCAAAAAAAAAATTGATAAGGAATTTTAAGAGTTTATATGGTTTTGGGGGACGCTGTCTCAAAATTAGAGACATTGTATGGATTTTAAACCATATTTCAAAGTCCATAACTTGGTCTCTGTTCACCCTAAAAGCATCATACTTAGTCAAATGACCAATCTCAACATGATATTTCATGTGATGGTGTCAGTTTATCGATTGGTTAAAATTTGAAACTCGCCCCAGTCCCCTGCTCAATTTCGGAATGGCCAATACTGTGCGCATACTCAGAAAATCGGGTCAAACACTGGGTCAAACCCATTCTTGTCCCCAGAGGCCGCGAACGCTCGCTAGCGCGGCCTCATGGGGACGAGAATGGGTCAAACCAGCGTAAAACCAAAGCTCTCGGTCCCTGCCACAGGTCAGAAGGATCGTGGGCTCTGGGGACGAGAATGTGTAGATATGTGCTTTTCAAGGTAAAAGATACTCTCGAGTAAGGCTTTTGTTTTCGAAAATTGCGTTATTGTCACAGTTTTGAGCTGTGTGACATCCGACATTCTCGTCCCCAGTGTTACTCGTTTTAAAATGTCGTTTTCACTAACTTCTGGGGTCGAGAAAATTCAGGTCTTGATCGCTCAGTTGGTAGAGCACTGCACTTGTATCGCAGACGTTATGGGTTCGAATCCCGTTCAGGCCTGAATTTTCTTCGGCTTTAATTTCACAACTGCTTAAGTTGTGTTTACTACTGCGATGATCAATCTTGTTTTCATATCTTAATCCGATCGGAAGTTCACTGAATATATGGTCTTTTACATAATCGTTTGCATTTATTATAATGATGTTTTTCTAGAAATTGCCACCAAACATCGGCTAAGCCAATCTGTCTGACGCGCTTGTTAATTTTTTTTTCAACGCATATTTTTTTTTCAATCATTTTTGCTTTATTGCCTGTTCATTCCACAAAGGAAAACGTACATATTTTGCCAATATACTCCGTGTGGTAAGGTTACAGTGTAAATAAATCAGGAATGAAAATTAAATGAGGCATTCAATTCTTTCAATTCAGGCTATGAATGTTGTTTTCAACTCAAGAAATCATTTCTTTGATTTGGATTGCACCTAGCACTTTGTTCACGTGGACTGGAAAATTCGGGTAAAAGTGGAGAGTTTTTTCAATTATATCTCTTCTGCGTTTGTATGTGGTACATATTCATAATTAGTAAAATCCAACTAGTGGTCTATTATCAATCAGTAAAGGGGGTAAGTTTCTAAAGAAACTGTGGTGCTGCGTCGGTGGGAGTATTACAAGATAATCTGGTTTTATCAACTGAGTTGATAATGATAATTGGCCACCGTAAAGAGATTCGGAAGCTAACGTTTCGAGCGCTAGCCCTTCGCCGGAGCAAAGCCAATTCACATTGTCAACTCAGTTGATAAAACCAAATTATCGTCTATTATCAATGCTGCGTTCTGATTGGTTGAGTTACTAGTAGGCTAAGCTATTTGTTATAGCCCACTAGTAGCGAAAAGCGCCGGCTTAAAGCGAATTAAAGTCTAGCTTTAACTAGCGAAAGATGTTTTGCCTCGATATTTTTTTGACCAACTAGTTGGATTTTACTAAAACAATTATTCCTCTCGCCCTCATGGGCTCTGAGTCAATAGCCCATAGCCCATTCGGGCTCGAAGAATAATTGTTGAATAGGCGGTCAGTAGACTTATAACAACACAGCTTGCAGACACACTTATTTTTGGCGTGCCTGGTCAAAGCGATACTGAAAACGAATTAGATTCGGGTGTTAAAATTGAGCAATACTCTTGCGCATCGAGTGAACATGATTCAGAGTACTTGAGTAAAATTTCTGGTTTAATCGAACTGATAGGCGCGTATTCGAACTTCTGGGCTGACGCTAAGCAAAGAGAAATGTCACTGTCTTTGGTTCAAACACAAACGCCCATTTTATCTCTCATTTATCTTTAAATTTATTTCCAAATTACTAGTTTGTCGCTAGAATCTCTTTACGTCATGTCCTTGTAGCCTTTTCTTTGCAGTTTTTTTTTGCGACAATAAAAGGAAATTTATACAGCTGTTAGCTCAGGTTTCTATGTGAAACGATACAAATTGATTTTTGTTTGATGTGGTGAAAACAATTGTTATTACAAGCCTGTCATTTTTCACAAAGATGTTTGCTTAATCGAAATCCCCATTCAGAGCTACTTTTAGCACTATTTCAAATCTAGGACAAGTCATAGAAACCTCTTTGCTTTGATTTCGGCAATAAGACTTACCGTGCAAAGGGAGATTTTTTATAATTGAATCCTAAACTGAATCCTAAACCGTACGCGCAATCAATCGTAACATGTGTTTGCCGGGATAACAAGCCGATGTCTTAATCAAACAAATTGCAAAAGCTTTTCTTATTTCTTTTCAAAGAAAACCACAAAAACAAAGGACACTGGTAAATACAGAAATATAAACTGCGTCGGTAGTTTGAAATGAGACGGAGATAGTTTTTCGCAAGCTTCAGTCGTAACTTTTAGCACGATTTCCTGGTAATTTGGGAAGCGGACCTTGATTCAGACTGACAGATGAAAGCGTAAAAACAAAAGTTTTTAACAATATCTTATCGCCAGGGTAATCAATGATCGTTTAATTTTTATTTATCCCAGACAGGAGTTCATCAAAGAAGCCTGCTTAGCGTGGAGCATATCAAATGAATTTAACAACCAACCACATAACATCTTCGCCGAAGTTATGCCAAAACTTCGCCGAACTAATCTCAATGGCAAGTATCCAATTCATGTCGTTCCTTGCGAATCTCGTGGCAGCAGTTGCAATATGGAAGCTCCCTGGCCTGGAAGAAAACAGATATCATCTTACTGTTCGGACACTGGTTATTAGTGATCTTCTTATACCTTTATCGACTCTTCCATTTTCTATCATTTCTTATGCGAACTGTTCCTGGACAGGGGGCAAAGTTCTCTGTTCTATAACAGCATTCATCTCCACAACTTTCTTGAGCTGGTCGTTCCTCATCGTTTTTGTGATGTGCTTTCTTCGTTTTCTCGCCGTAACAAGGCCTCTCTTCTACAGGAATCAAGTAACGTGTGAAAGAGTTCAGAAGGCGTTAGTATTTGGACTAATATGGCCGTCTTTACATTTAATCTTGCCTGTTGCGGGCTTTGGAGAGTTTCGTTTATACAGTAAAGGATTGTACTGTGCTCTCGACCTCTCGCCAGACGAGCCTAGAGGTAAAATTCTGCTTTACGCTACAGTTGTCGAAGGAAGTGTCGTGACCGTGGCGCTGTTGTACTTCTTCGTCACTATTTTGTGTTTTTTTAAGAAGAAGCGAAAAGTGAGTAGCCTACTATCTGAACAACAACGGCGAGGAGCAAGTATTCAGAAGATCAACAAACAGCAAGGTGGCTTTGCTCGGCTGACTTTTGTGATTGTTGTATTGTTTTGCGTTTGTTATGTTCCTTTCTTGGTAAGTAGTGTAGGGTAGTTACGCCGCCCTAGTTAATTGCAACAGTCAAGGATTATTCTGATTATCTAGTGGAATTTGGCAATCATATCTCAATAAGGAAATTCCAATAAAATGTTTCGTTTTCTGTCACTCAATCCACCCAGCTGTTTTGAAAAAACTGAAATGTCTTTGAATTGCCTGCTTCCATTTTTCAGGTGGTCCCAAGTTTATTACGCTTCAGGAGTATCTGCAAGTGCATTGATGGCGTCTTCAAATACTTTTTAGAACGATAGTTGCTCCGATACTAACTAATTGCAGTCATGGGGAAGATATAATCAACCGGCTCTCTTGAAATTGTTTATTTGCCAATTTTTCAATGTCTGTTTCCTCTTCTTTCACCTTATATCTGATCCACCAACCCGCTTTTGCGAGTTTGCTTTGAGGGCTCCCCTTTTTTCATGGAAACAAGTTTGTGTGGAGATGATTACTCTGAATTCTTCATCAGTCTCCCAGTCAAAGCTGTGTAATCAATCAAGATCCCTAATTTCAATTCACCTTCCTGTCACAATTTTAGGAGATGTCATAACAATAGAAAAACAAGGAAACATAGGAAAAACGGAAAAAAAAAAACATCAAACAAAAACATCAACCTCGTTCCCAGGGTCTTTTACGAGTCTTGGGGGCAGGGAAAAGGCCCTGGGATTGAGGTTGACAAAAACTAATGAACAAACCGTAACTACTCGACTTATTTAAAATCAAATTCTCAAAAGAAGATAGGAGAAAATATGAAATAAAAGCTGAGGAGAATTTTGACGTTCATGTTTTTCTGTTTGCTTTCAGTCTTACCGTCTTTACATCTTGATACAAGGTCCATCTTCGTTCAGCGACACCACTTATTTCTACTCAGAGCTGCTGGCTCACATCAATCCTCTGCT
>CM042746.1:36819541-36824541 GCA_022496165.2 Catalaphyllia jardinei | reverse complement strand
TGTACCTAGAACCCGCCCACTGGCATCCGAAGCTTCCGATCAAATGATACGATTCAATCTGTTTCGTTTCCTTAGTGAGAAAAAGTGCAGTTCCATTTGTCCAGAAAAAACTACCGAAAATTCCATTCAAATGGTAAGCGCTCAGGGTTTTGGAAAGCGGGCCACACACCCCCACTCAATATTTCTGGGAGTACCCCTTGGGAGCCATTTATACACCTGGGTGGAGAGAGGGAAGGTAAGAATCACAATGCCCACAATGCAACGACCATGTCAAGGGCTCGAACCCAGACCTCTTGACTCAGAGCCCAGTGCGCTGACCATCAGATTTATAGCGCCTTTTGTCAGATATTAATTTGTTTTCATATTCATTGTATTTTTCAGATGAGTATGGGCAAAGCATTGAGATGCGGAAGATGTCTGCATTTTCGACAAGGACTCAAAGTATTTTCCTGCACTGAAAATTTTACTCGGAAAGTGATTTTCGAATTTGATTTTCAGTAAAACAATCCACATTGAAATTGGTTTCTAACAGAAAATAGTTGCCAAATTCCCTTCTCGAGAGAGGGAAAGAAAATGTATGAGCTATTTGTATGAAGAAAGTTGTTTTGTTTTAAAAAAGTGCTCATGTTCCTATAGTAAAAAGAAACGAGCTATTTGCCAAGCAAGAGGCATGATTCAACATAAGTAAATCAAACAGTTGGAAAACCGAGTCTTTCAATATCAGAACTTGTGTCAAGGATTTTATGAGAGTAGATTTCTTACATGAGAAAATAATTCACAAACATATACCATCGCCATGATTGGTGCGTACGTAAAAAACTGGTACGTCCAAGTGCGATGATACAGCTTAAAATACACCGCATAAGTTTCGCTGTTCCGAGAAGATTGCATTGCTCCTATTACATTAAAACAGAATATATATAAAAAGGTTACAAAATATCGTTTTGTTTGGTGACTTGATTTCTGTCAATCTGATTTCTTGATAGCCGGAAAAAAGGCTGCCTTGTCTACATTGGGTTAAACACCAAATAACCAACTCTGAGATAAAAAGAACACTTAACACGTCGCTACTAAAGACGCAAATGCCTCAGCGCAAATTACAGCATTAGCTGTTTTTGTCTTTTCTTTAAATCAACAACTAAATTATGCTACATCGCTAACTGATGTTATATTCTTTCATCCTTGCGCACGCTGTGTTTTGCTGCCTAATGTTTCTAAAAAAACCATCCCTTGACACATCGACGCATTCACTCTTGCGCGCGCACGCTATCACTCGCGGCCGCGCGCATTCTTTCTCTCGCGCTAAGAACCAATGGTCATTGTGATGTACAAGCTGTCCATTGAAACGTCAGTTTTTATTCCCGTCGAGGTTTTCGTGTAGCTTAAGCACAGAGAGGAGAATTTCTTGATTTGAGTTTTGATACGTGATACAGATGCGTTTCATTTTCATGTGGACCGGGCTCTTATGCCTTATGCTTCTTCCCGTTTTTCCTAGTGAGGGACCAGGTAAGATTTTTTTCATACTTGTGCGAAGTTTCAAACTCGGAAAAAATACTCACGACGCTACATTAACTTTCAGGAAGGGCTTAAACTAATTTTGTTTTCAGAGATCTATGGTAACGGTGAACATGTTCATAACATATCAGAACATACTCTTTTAGATAATTGCATTAGCTTTAACTCGCTGCGATCTTGTCGTGTTAAATTATCATTTCTATGCCACTGACTAGTGACTTATCCTAACCTGTCTTTTAATGTGTTTTCTTTTTCTTGGAATTCAAGGGGGTCCAGAAGTATTCCAGCGAGTGATCAAAAGTCGCCTTCAATACTACTGGATCACACTCGTGAGTATTTAATCAGTTTAATAAATTAGAGAACAAGAAATACTAATTATAAAAAATCTCGACCCCGTGGTTTTTGTTTATGTGGTTGCTAAGAGAGACGACACATCCTGATCGAACGCGCGTGACATCACTTGAAGTGCGCGTGCACCTCAAGTTAGCTTCTGACGTAGATACTTCAAAATGCGTGACCCGCGACGCCGTGACCCAAGCGTGACATGTGACACATGACAAAACTAAAAAATGCTTGCCTGGGAGCATTTTCTAATTGGACATGAAGAAAAAGATATTCGGTCCTTATAAAGAAGAAAAAAAAAAACCACAAACCAGGTGCTGATTCAAGTTTCCAATATTTTAGTATTTTTTACAGGATTATGGTGCTAATATCCATGGTCGTCCACAAATAATTACCTCAATTAAAAAATAATTACCTGATTCCCGTATAACAGAACAATCTTCTAAACGGAACTTGATCTTTTTTTAATTTTCTCACCAGAAAACCGCGTACTCGTTGGCCTCGAGGTACATCGAAGATCAAGCTGATGAGATTTATGATATGATTGACTGGAGTATGGATTTCATCTTTGATGAGAAAATCAGAGACCAAGGTTGGTATTACACAGAATACTTGATAAGTAATCAATACTACCGACCCCACCCCTTCCCTTTTTTCTTTCACAAAGGGAGGGAGGGAGGGCGGGAGGGAAGGAGGGAGGGAGGGAGAGTGGGAGGAAAAAGGAAGGAAGATAGCAGGGGAAGGTGGGATTAGTTTTGTTTAGGTAAACGTCTACGTTTTATAGTTTGTCCTGATTGCTATCAAAGGAAGGATTAAAAACACTTCAGATCCAGTGAAAGTTGAGGGAACCAGACGAGTTTGCTTTGTAGTAAGTTTGGGGTTTCCTTTTCCTCTACCACGCGGGTAAGGAGAGTAGCAGTGGTACTGTGCGGTGCATTGTTCATAGCATGTCTTTCTTCATATCGACAGGTATCAATCCCGACATTCTTGAGGAACTGCGTCTGAAGCGATTGCAAAAATTTGGCGAGTTCTTGGTGATCGTTATAATGATCGCTATATGCCTGAAGATGATTCGAAACGCTACCAAGAGAAGTTTCTACGAGTAAGTACAACTATGGGGTCATGGAAGTGTGGCATAGCTTTCTAAAATTCTGTTTTTGGTAAAAAAATATGTTTTTGGAGACTTTGATTTTGAATTGTTTTGAGCAATACGTAAAAGTTATGAGCAGAATTTTATGGCTTTTTTATGTTGCAGTTTTGTTTATTGCTATTTAAAAATTCATCAGTGAGGGCGTTTATTTTTTACATCGATATTGGTTAAGTCACAGAGATGCTTAATGCAGATATCAATGAGCATGGAAATCTTTCCTGGGGAACATCTGACCACAGGGAACCCACACAAGCGGCGAGTCTAGTTGTTTGTTCAAAACATAAAGGAATGTATGGGAGAATATTGAAGAGTCTTAATATCGTTTGGAATATCTAAGTTAAAGCTCAAAATGAATGTAAGCCTACCTCAATTGTTGTGTATTGTCGTTTCTGGGCTCTAAATGGCGAATTTGAGCGATTTGGTGGGCTTTGCGTTGACAGAAACGACAATACACAACAACTGAGGTAGTTTTACATTTATTTTGAGCCTTAACTTAGATATTCCTTGATATAAATTTACGATATTAAGACTCTTCAATATTTTCCCATACATTTCCTTATATTTCGAACAAACAACCAGACTCGCCGCTTGTGTGGACGCCCTGTGATCTGACGGCCAATAATGTTTCGGCCTGTCTCTAACAGAGTAGAAGTTCTTTAATTATAAAATTACGGCTGTAAGGCCTTGGTCATAGTGAAAGAAAATGACCGCATAAAATGAGGCGGAGTTATTAACAAGCTCGTAAAAAAGTGTAAATCTTATTTATAGTGTTCATGCACTTAGCTATACAGATACTAAACTTAGCTAGTTTACGAGCATTCCACTTAACTTTGTTTAGGAGTTGCTTACGTGTCTGTCGTTCGATTGATTGACTCAATAAGACGCCCATAACATTTTTTGCCAATCTATTTTTAGGGAGCTTAAATTCCGTCAAAGAGAAAGGCAAAAGAAAGAATTCCTTAGAAGCCGGGAGAAGAACGGAACCATAGCAACCAACCACACCAAAGGTGCTGGGCGCTGGCGTGGACAGCGACAGTATCATTAACATTCATTCAGAAAACTTCTTGCATTATTTTACTTTGTCTCGTAATGTAAAGCATTATGTGTATTTTGAACGTTCTATTGTGACAAACATGCACTTAAGGTAAAGGAAAAATAAATTTGCTCTTGATAACAGTATGTCGTTATGGTGGAAAAGTGATGATTTTAAAAGTGGTGATTCTCTTGCTTCATCCGCTCGTGTTTGCTGCCTCAAAGCTTGCAGATAACCAGCGAACTAGCCGAGAACGTGGTTTTAAGTTGGTCCATATTTTAACCCATTTTCACGTTCACCATCGTTCGCTTTGAAATTCAGTCTTTCTCGTATTTCTAGTAGTCGTCCTCCCCTAAAGAAAGAATCAGAGAACGCTTTCTCCGACCTTTTCTTTCGGGGCAGGTGACTGTAACACATGCTGTTTCTCCCACGCTGCTTTAGCATTCGAAAATATCAAAGGCATCTTTCAGTGTCATGAAGGAAAACAAGAAAAACCAAGGAAATAAACACATCCAACAAGTGCTTTTAAATCTGATTAACCTTGCCACTCAGTTAAAATAATCCAAATCACTTAAAATGTGTAGATGACTGAGTTTACAAGTCTCAGAATCCTAGAATCCAAGATGAAGTTTAAAACTCCCAGGAGCCATAAGCACGCCCCCTCCCTCACTCGCTTTCTCGGCATAGTAAATCAGTCCCCGTTATGAAACCCATCTGTTCGGTAGCAGTCCAAGTAATCTGTATGTTTTCTTTTAAAAGCCACGTATACGCTCAGAAACGTTGCCTCTGTCTAAAAATTTGTTTTCTGTTCACTTCAAGCATAACTACTTGTACGAAAAGAAGTCCCAAGAAGAATTGATTTGTTTTTTTTCTTTATATATTGCTTATTTCACTGATTATTGGAGAAGCATTGAATATCTTGTTATCCAAATAATTAACACCAAGAGAAGATGAAGGGCG
>CM042746.1:36801635-36812586 GCA_022496165.2 Catalaphyllia jardinei | reverse complement strand
CACCAGTGGAGAGTTGAGCATTAACTACTTACTACAAGACAGTCTTGCCAATGAAAAAAACCCGGGAATTTAAATTTTTCCGGTAATTATTTACTATTTGTTTCTTTATTTATCTATTTATTTATTTTTTTTATTAATTTATGTTCATTAGAATTATCTATATTTGACCTGCAACCTGCAACCTGCAACCTGCAACCTGCAACCTGCAACCTGCAACCTGCAACCTGCACCTGCACCTGCACCTGCAACCTGCAACCTGCAACCTGCAACCTGCACCTGCAACCTGCAAATTACACCCTCCGGGTAACCGACGGGTTTTCAAACAAGATACTGATTGCAATACAATAGACCAGGAGCCCTGGGCTCCTGAATATACATTTTTCCGTATTCCAACAAACGTTGTCGCCGAGTCGAAGTCAAAGTTGACAAAAATACGGCAAATGTATGAAAATGTCCATCCTAACCTCGCTCTGGTTCGCACGCAGTGAACTGGAATGCGGGAAAGGTCTGTTGCACTTTGAGTATGGTACAATTATTAGTGATTACAGAAGACAGCTCTTAACCTCAACTGAAAATTTTAATTTGATACTTGTCTTATAATAATTTCTTAATTTAGTAGATGTCTGACAAAAATACTTCATTGTGCGTGGTTGACCGAGAGCGGGAAAGTTGATCGTTAATTTTCAATTTGCTTTGAACTGACTAAAATTTCATAGTAATTGTGTGGAAGCTCGAGCAATTGCTAATTGAAAGCACTGGAGATATTATAAAATTCTTTGAAAGTGCTCTGTCATGAAGGCTCTTGCTGTGTAATTATGAGAAAATTCTCAAACAGTAACTCGTGGTGTAATTCCTGAGTAAATTCGCATTCATATGATTACAGACTTGTACTAATTAATTCATCTCTTGATAGAACCTTGCGGAGATGCCGGGAAGTTTGCTTCTCACTTTCGCAAAATAGATCATGGTTTGAAACAACAGACAAACGTGTTTTCAAACGAAAGACTGTAACCTATTTGACAATTCAGCAGCGCAAAACACGCCCTGAATAGAATGATTTGCATCTCTAGACCTAAACCAGTAATTCACTCTACTCTTTTGTGACGGAAATACACCGGGTGGGTACTCTGTTGATCTCTGGGTGGGGGTGTGCCACTGGAACACTGGAACCCATACCCTATACTGGACCATGATCAGAAAACCCCCACCCTATCCCAGACTAACTTTTTTTACCATGCAGAAGCTTAGTTACTACCGTAGTCCAATATGCACGTACTACAGCAATATCTTATAAAGTCCTAAGTCACTCCCGAGTTTAACGTTTGTTATAGAACTCCGGGTAATTTGCAGTATGCTTAGCAGCTCCAGACTGCGCTTGCTTGCTCAAAAAGGACAGAGTTCCGGAAAAAAACATATGTTCCTCAGTAGGCGCTACAGACTGTGAAATTGATACCTATGTATCGTTATCTTCTTAGTGGTAAACAAACAATATTTTTTTAACGCACTGGTTGTACAGGGAGAGTATAAAAAACATTTGTGTAACAGCGCATGCTGTTAAACCATCAAGGAGTTATGTATTGTTGTGTTTGAAAAGCTTGCGAGGAATTCTTAGGACAAGCCGTGATCAGCATTAAATATCTTCAAACCAAAGGCGAGAGACAATGAAAGATTTCTTCAGCAAAAAGATATATCACGCTAACAGATCGAACAGTGAGAGAATTTCACTCGGGTTAATTGTTGAAAAACGGAGAGGAATTTAGATTGCACGTCCTTGAGCTGACACATGTGGTTTCGTATCAACAGCCCCTCTGAGATATTCTCAAAGTAGAACGTAAGCGATCCATTCTTTTAAATCTGGAATTAAAGAAGCAGCTCTTTTAAACAGGAATTAACTAGAATGAGCACACAATGCAGAAAAACAAAATTATTTGCAAGCTATTGTCGACGGAGCACAACTTGTTAGCGGTAAAACTATAATCCACTTTAATTAATTAGTGAAACGAGCTGTTCATATCACATGCTGTGCATGGCGCCTTGTGAAAATCAAAACCAGAAGAACTCAACTCCAGAAAAGACAGACCTTAAGAAATTGAATTAAGCTTAAACGAAGGCTAACTAAGGTTTTTTGTCTAATTGAAGTCGGCAATACACGGCGCCTTTATGGTAAAATGGAGATGATTTTGGTGAAAGTGTTCGTGATTGTGAGCGGACATGTTGAAAGATTTGTTCTTCCAACAGGGATATCAGAAATAAAACAACATGTCAGAGAAGTGTTATGCTATGATATGGGTATGTATACTCAACACCATGATGAGAACCTTTGAAAAGGAATTTCGGGATAGAGTGAGAAAGGCGAGTTGATGACGGAAGTGCTGCAAAGTCACGGTTGATGTGTCGTTCATAACGGGATTTTTGAACATATGTTTAGGGCGTTTACTTTGGTAAAAGAAGGCAGTGACTTGCCAAACATGGTTGAACAGATACGCTGGAAAACGTTCAAAGCCCAAACCATGCAAAAGATCAAAGTTGAAAACGATATCTGACTAAAATACAATAAAGGGCTTCAACTAACAAGAACTTCTTAGATCTACAGCTCACGATAAAAAAAAGGTTTTCTTCACAAAAAAGACTGTTAACGGGTTGTTTAGTTTTTGTTCTCAGGAAAAAGGACTCCAAACGTTTCCTACTAGGTTGTAAGTCAATAACAGTTCTAAACGTATTACTTGCGTGACAACATCTTGAACAAACGTAATCTGTCGTTCTCGTTATCTACTAGATGTATCAGTAATAACCAACATAAAAGAACACAAAAGAAACTAAAAAAAGTCATGTTTAGTTTGGACTACGTGGCAGCTAGCTCCGTTTACCAGAACAACAAGCCATTAACTGAAAACAACGCGACAGTCACAAGACTGAGCCATGTGGGCACATAGATTTTCTTCGGCCAGTTGATTTAGCTTTATTTCTCCACATTGCGTCGTTTCTCAATCTGTAGAGAATATAAATCATGTGGGAAAAAAACCGTTATCTATAAGTTTTCCTAACCTGGTTATTTGGGCGTTTCTTGTTTTCTCCTAGGGAGTTCGAGCCTTTCCCCCTTTTTTTTCCTTTTTCTCCAGTGACGCCACACTCCACAAAATAATGGTTTTTTTCATCTTGGCGGATGACGCAATTTTCCTGTATAATGCCAACAAGGTTAATAGTAAAATAATTCTCCGCCGTATGGATGTAAGTGAATACACACCTAACCTAACAGGTTTTACCTCGAGCAAAAATATGCTTCATCCCCATTCTACATTTTTTCCTGACGTCAATTCAGTTTTTCCATAAACTGACTATCTTATTAAAAAATAATTAGATGAATAGACTTATCGATTTCGTTTATTTCCTCCGGCTGGACAGTGCAGATCAGAATTAATGGGTGGCAAGCAGATACGCGACACATCTGTGTTTGTTATGATATACCGCTAATGCATGTCTTCCACCACTGAAAACATCTCTTTCAGTACACAGCGAATCAATGACATCGCGAAACGAGGTAAAATCAGTTGTGCGGAGTCTGTCGTTTAAGGAAATAGAGGACGAATAAAGAACTATTCTAAGCTGTTGGTGATAGAATTCTTTAGCGCAGATCTTGATATTAAACAATTGTCAATATTTGCTTTTCTCTCCACATCCGTCTGAGACAATTAAAACTAGCTTTTGGTTAGAATTTGTTTGGATTTAGAAGTGTCTACGGATACAAGGCTAGACTGGGATGAGTGTGCAATCAAACAAATTGTGAAAGGTAATGGGTTTGTTGGCAGCTTTTTTTAGTGTGCCATGTAATATCATTGTTGATAAACTGAGTAGATCTTGGGTGGCTATCTGTTACCCATCTGGCGAGACGGCCAAAACTTCGTTGAACTCTTTCATAATTTGACAACAAACCCCACTACATCCACTCGGCGGGTAAGCCTCGTGTGGATGTCAACGGACATAAATAGTGATTCTGTATCTCCCTCAATAAATAAAGCGCACTTCACTGTGTAAATAACGTCTAGTTTTCGTTTTGATGGTAGATAAAGCGCATGTTTCCCGAGACTTCGCCGTATTCATTAAAGCGAATTTTCATGCTTTATTCGTGACCTAGCGCAGCTCTCATAGAACAGAGTGATTCACATTAGCTCACTGTTGAACTGAAGTACTGTACAATCGCATTATGGATGGCCTTACCTTTTCTTTACTCGATTTTGATGTCTTCATTGATTTCGTCTCGCGGTCCGATTCCGTTTCTGCCACCATACAAACCACAATAATCGCTAAAGCAATTAAATTAATCACCGAGAAGCCTTGTAATCTTACTCTGAAGTACTCGCGATTTGCACGGGGTGCCATGTTGAATGAAGTACTCGCTAATAAAGGGCAACTCGAGCTGAATGACAGCTCCTATGGACGTTTCCCTTTCCGTGATTAAAAGAAAGAAGCTCAAAATCTCCTCACCGTGATGGACTTTATGTGGCCCCTCGGTCGATGTGGACCAATAAAATCCCAGAATCTCTCCTTGTGGTCTTCCGTCAGTCATCACTCCCCTCAGGTTTGTTCCAATTGTAACACGACTTTGACTTTATCGTTTGTGGTATTCACCGTTTGAGATGAAAAGTTATCTTTTCGTGGCGAGTTTAGGTACAGAGTGTAAAGGATTTCTCTGCAGTCGATTCCCCGGAATTGGCGTCGATGGCGATTTATTTGTTTGGTTTCGCTGCAGTGCCAAGAGTTTTGGATTTTTTTCATAGTGAGTTAACTAACATCGGTTTCTTTTTGCGTTAAAACATAGGATTACTGGTTACAATGAACTTCCCGCCTGGGATTTCAAGCCCCAGGGTAAAAAGCACGGAAATGCAAGGAATTAGCAGTAGATTTTTAAATCGGCTGCTAATTTGGTCCAAATCCGATCAGGAAAACTTTAAATTAATGCCATTTACTGGCAAAATACGACAAAGTGGCAAAAGAAACAAGCTTACCTCGAAAAATATCCGGAAAAGTAAGGATTTCCTCTCCAAATTGTTAAGAGACCGTGATAAGCTTATTTTTTGGGCGGCCATAAAAACTTCCTTGAAAAAAGAAAACACTCAATTTTAATTCAAAGGAGAAACATGCCGGATTAAACCAATCCGTCCATAAAGGACTTCATCTTTCAGAAAATAAGAACCTTTCCCAAACTATCTATTAATATCTCCATGAGAGCTTAAAAATTCTGAAAATTCAAACACTTTGGGAGACTTGTAGATGTTCTATTTTCGCTTATAGGTCAAGCCATGTAATGTTTCGTTTCGTTCAACCTCCACCATTAGTCACGAACATAAGCCAAACCGAATGATAATATCACAGCTGCCTTTATGATTGCGTCTTGGCGTTTCATCCTGCTATTTCCAGACTCGTTCGTTCACATAGTCATTCCTTTGCCTCAAACCTCACACCATTGTTTGTCAATGTCAGTTTTCAATGGGTTCCTAGCCTATCATTTACTGGTTTCTTTTCTACAACATCAAACCATATAATGATTATTGGGCTTAATCCGAGGATTTGTCACATTTTGGTGTATATGTCAGTCAGGACTTGAAGGCCACTGATGAACATGAAAAAAAATTAGATCAATTACTGAAATACATCAGAAGGGTGAACATGAAAACGTCACATATCACGGTACCTTACCTTCTGATCAAACAGACGCCATTTTCACTGGAAAAGGGAAATTAGGAATTCTTTTTATAACAGGACAATTTAAGTGCCATCACTGAAAATAGCGGCCAACTTCCCGGCCCGGTGAGCTACCACTGTTTTTGACATAAAGATTGTGGAAAAATAAAATGAACACAGAAATATAATGCCATGTTCGGTAGTTTGACATGAATGTGAAAAAGCCAGATAAATTTGCAAACTGCTCAAATCTTACAAATATTTACAATTAAATGTCCGTTTATGGCCGCATTCAGTCATTTGTGTGTTTGGTATTTTAAAAAGCTATTCATGCGATATACAGGGACAATTTCTCCAATGATCACAAATAGATAAGAAACTTAAAATAAAAGTATAACTTTCAAAGGTCATTCTGAAGGCCAGGCTCACAAAAGTGTGCATCATGTCTTCTTGTCCAGTTTTGTTCTTAGTTAAGATTTTCCCATCGATGAACAGTTTCAAACATTTTTTCAGAAACCATTTAGAAACGGGACAGAACTGTCTAATTAAACCAGCGCCAGTGAAATGTTGTTTATTGGTGGGCTTCAGTAGGGAAGAAACGCGAACCAGTTGAGACACGCATAGCCATCAAACTGGTATTATTTCCAATTTTTTATTTACTTTCAGACACAGAACTTATGGATACTGCTGGGAACAGCCATTCTCGAAAATAAGCGAGATTCCTTTCTTTGAGGGTATTATTCAGTGGGATCAAGTGTTACGCACAGTACGTTCCCAGCGGGGCTCTTTCAGAGATTTTTTTGTCAAAATGTTTGTGGTTCGTTTCAGACTAATCCACTGCATGAAACCTGGCCACCTAGCTAAAACACAATAGAATAGAAGTTATATTAGTATAAATCTACTAGCGTTCTATCACGAATGCCGTTCTCTGATTGGCTACACTACTCACTACCCATTCTGTTGCAGATAGTCAGTGAGAAGTATTTGGTCACAAAATAGCAGCCGCTCCTTTGCGTTTTCGAAGTAACTGTGAAGAGGATTTAGATTAAGTTTCAAGGACAAGTAGACTTGAAATAAAACAGTTAGATTGTTTGTTCTCGATTTCTATGCGTGATTGCGTCCTCGTCCACGATCACGTGATAGAAATCTCGAGCTCATAATCTAATTGTCAAGTATGCACAGAATAATTCCTAGAAGTGGTCTTGCAAAAATCTCTCGGTGTTTTTGGTCAAAATGTTTGCGGTTCGTTTTCAGATTAATGCGCTGCATAAAAACCAGCTAAAGCACAAATAGTCTTATCGCCCGGGGAATAAGTGACAATATATGATACCCCTGTGAGACCTGGTACCGTGAAATGAGATGCCCCTGGGAATCTGACTATAAACCCAAAGTTTCTCAGCGGGAAAGTGTGTATGGCTAGCCAATCAGAGTCGCCCAATGCCTAGAAACATAGAAAACGTCGTTGAACTATTTACAAAAAGCAGAATTACTTCAATTGAGTTATCTTCTCTCAGTAAAATGTAACTTATTACCCTTCAGCCTTAATAAGTTGTGTTTAAATTTATCAGCATGTCCTGCCACATGTATACCGGAAAACTCTCTTCTATTTAATTTAAAGTTTAATAGCTGCGCTAAGACTTCGCCAAACCGCGGTAAGCTGCGTGCAATTATGTCAAAAGGTTTTGTAACTAAATTGTGCCCCGTCAAAGAAGAGAATGGGCATTGTTATCAAAAAGTGGACAAATTTTGTCCTTAGATAACTTCTTGAAAGCATTTTTCAGATCAGTGAAGCCACTGGTCTCCAGAAGTCCAGTATTCTCGAGAATCTAAGCTATTGCTTCCGTTGTATCATCAACATTCATTTTAACAGGCGATCAAGCATTCTTTTTTTTTTCGCCGCGAAAAAGAACGCCCGATCCGCACGCAAGTTACTTTGAAAAAGACCGATGGAAATTACATAATAGGAACAAGATGTTGTAAAGAATGTAAAAATAAATCGCGGTCAGTCTTAATGCTGAACACATTGCAAAGTGTTTCTTTCATTGTCGGTAGACTGATTTCGAGCAGCTCAGTTTCCTCCAATTATTCTTTAATTTAGCGAAGAGCCGACGGAACAAGACAAAAAGCGCACATGCAGATAATTACCTGCTAACACTGGTGGGTTGGGCTGTAATATAGCCTGGAGAACAGTTTCTCATTAAATTAATCTGAGAACAAATCTTGAGGACGAAATGACTGTTTTATTGCTCATATGCACTTGTCGCACATTACCCAAATACAAATGTTCAGAACGGTAGATAATCTTAGAGGAATCAACCTCAGCAGTATCATATTTTCGCAGGGTTTCCGTCAATTTCCTTTTATTTTATGAATCATTTGTCGCTATATGTTTAAAGAAACCGCAGTTATAAATAAATAGTTCCATATACTATACCCCTCAGTTACTACGAGTGCTGCGATTGGTCAATTTAGCGCGCGGCCGTACACCGCTGTACCGCCCGCTAAAAATGTTAGCTGTATTTGTCGCCCAAAGGTCTCGTGATCTATCGCCAAGTGTTCATAACTTTCATGGTAAATAAAGGTTTAAAAACGTTTGTTTCTTTAAATTGTGTATCAGAAAGTGCTAACGACTTAACAGCGATTTTAAATTGACTGGTTTTGCTTTCAGTTTTATGTCATACAGTCATTTGAAGCTGTTCCGTCACTGCAAATCGTTTCCCTAACCCGTCAGATACACGGTATATATAAACCTCGTTTTCTCGGTCTGTATCGTAAGTTACGGATGCTCGTTTCCCCTCTTCGATTTACGGCCTAAGCACGCTTGTGTGTATTTTCCTTTCAGGGTTCCAGGTTTAAAGGACTTGCAAATCCATCGTTCGAGACAGTTTCGAGGTCCTTCGTTTGGAATCTTTTTTTTTAAAAACTTGAAACCAAAAGGGAGGACGGTTTACTGTATACCATTTCATAGCAAACAGCGCACAGGCTTGGCAATGAACATTACTGGTTTACAATAGTTGAGCCAGAGAGAAGCATGAAAAAACTTATATCCAAAATGGAGGATTGATGTTTGGCTTTGCAACCTCACAGTTCGAGACAAATCCAAGGCAGTTACTTGAAAATCAAACTTCGCAGTAAAATTAACATGTGCAGCTCAACAAATTCCAACATCAACGCTACATATTTATCATTTGCCTGTTTACCCTCATCATGAATTGGTCAAGAATGAAGAATTCTACCCGATGAGTAAAGTTATGCAATCATTCCACAAGAAACATTTCGGTTCTTGACAGGTCATTTACCTCTAGACCGGCCTATACTGATATCATTGCAATTAAAGAACAATTGATCTATTGATACGCTTGTGATGTAAACCGCTATGATAATCAAAGTCTTGCGACTTGACTCAAAATAATTAATTAAACCATTCACAATAGACCCGCTAAGAACATAATGAACGTATAAACTAAATACTTGAACACTGTAAACAGACCAACCACCTATGGAGACTTTGAAGCTGTTTTGACCGAGAAATTTGTTAAACAAGATTGTCTTTTTGACGAGCAGATTTCAAACTTTCTTAATTACTTTCTTAATTTAGAGGCAATAGCCATTCTCTCACATTAACAACCAAAGCACTTCCGTTCCAGTTTTGAGCGGTACTTTAATATCGCAAGCCGACGACGAGCATTCACACATCAATAACAATCATTAGATCTACCGACTTATCTTCAAATCAATCACTACCCAGTTACAGTTAGTGATGTACACGTCCCTACGCGAGTGTAAGAGAATACAAGGTGATCAAAATTGATTGATTATTGGGGATGTAAGAATGTTCGTCCAACTTACTGCGCCCAGAAGGAAATCAAATAGCGAAAAATTAAGAAATAAGCAGACAAACAAACAAGCAAACAAACAAACAAACAAACAAACAAAAAACATCAACAAAACCACATTCGAAGATTACCTCTGAAATTACCTAATTTAGGACACTCACAATGTGATAGGAATTCTGGGAAATGAACATATTTTGTTTAAAAGTGAACCCAAGTGTCTGGACTCGGGACACGAACTTTGTTGTTCGCTTTCTAAACCTGTCTTCTAACCATTAGACCACCACGTCGCTACTTGAATAAAACTCGATTTTTAAAAAATATAATTCATGCGCTTATTCTACACCCAGCAGTAAGCATATCTATTTACTCGCTAAAAAATAATTTTAGAAAGTCAATGGAAAAGGTCGATCACCAGACCTAAATAAAAAAGCTAACCATTTAAAATCTGCGCTTAGGCCTAATCACTGTAGAACAGTGATATTTTACGCAAGACTCTATTACAGCTTCCCGTCATCTTGTTCATCAGTGGTCTAGTGGTAAGTAGCCGTTACTGCTAGCGCCGGGTAGTTCCGGGTTCAAATCCCGTCCAAGTGAGATAATTTTCTTTTTCCTTTACTTTTCTGAAAAGTCCTGGGAAACAGTGCTCTAAATTAACGATAATCGATAATTCAGATGAAATTAGGAATTATCGATAATCGCTAATTTCAGAGGCGAGGATATGTTGGCTTGTAATATAGCCGTATAAGGTGAAGAGTACAAGTGAATATAAATAAGCATTAGCCTCCATTTGGTGCCAAAATATGCTAGGATATTTGTCCGCGGACATTATCTGTTCCGAGAAGCGAACAGCAATTACCAGAGCGAAGCTCGAGGAAAACTGTGAGCCTTGAGGAACAGATAATGATGTCCAAGTACAAATATCCGAGATTGTGTTTATTATACATCCAAAATTTTTCGCAACATTGGAGAATATTCGGTCACGTGGCGCGTTTAGACCAATCACACGTGAGTGAAAATATTTGATGGTTTATAAGTTCATATATGAACTTTCATATATTCACTTCTAAAGCCACATCTGCTAGAAAGACTTTTAGCGTCTGCTGTTCAGAGCCGTCAAATTTTGCTCAGAACTTAATGACAGCATAACCGTGTTTCCAATTTCTTCTAGAGTGCTATAACTGACAGGCTGTTTAACATTACAACGTCAACGAACGCAATCAATAATGCCTCTGTCACGCTAGGACACTTTAGCGCTCTTACCCCGCGTGACAGGCGTTCCTGTACGAGGAGCTTTTCCGCATTCTGGCCGCGCGTAAATTGGGGCGAGAGCAAAAACTAGACGAAGCAGGGGGTGGTGAGGCCTCCCCACCCGCTGCCTCGTCTAGTTTTTGCTCGCGCTCAACCTCGTACCCAGGGCCTTTTACTTGGCTTGGGGT
>CM042746.1:36790339-36801535 GCA_022496165.2 Catalaphyllia jardinei | reverse complement strand
GTCTAGTTTTTGCTCTCGCTCCAATTTAGATAGAGCAGGAATTTCGAATCTCCGCAAGAAAAACGATGGCCACTGGTATATTCACTCATAACTCTTTGCGCACGAATCACAAGAACGTACGGTAAAGTTTTCAAGACCTTCATACCATGTCTTTCCTTGTACCTCATGGGCTGTGTAGAGTTGTCATGGTATTGTGGAAAAATGTCAAGTCGCAATCTTTTCTCCTATGGAGTGATTGGATCAGACTTAGCTACTAACGATTACAGACACGAGAATGTGAATTTCGGGCTGGGCTTGCTTATTCATATGAATCTTAATTTTAAGATCTTTAAAATAAAAATCAGTAGCACTGTCCGCATGGGTCAGTGATCATGTGGACGAAGGTCGAAAAATCAACTCCCATTTAACAAAATGTCCATATCGTTTTCTTTAAGATGAAAATTAAAACCAAGCTGGGATAACGAACCTTGTTAGTTCTTTCGGTGTTACAAGTTTAAAACTGACACAAGTATAACCGGATTATGAACGCACTCCAAACAGACACTTAATACACTGTTTTCTTATAAGGACCTTTTTTATAAGAACGTTTAGGCTGAGATTAAACAAAATTTTAAGACCGTATTAAGAAACTTCCTCAGGTTCAGAGTCGATTTAGAACGTTTTTATTTTGCTGATCGTTATATTAAATGACAAGTATAAAATTAAGGTAACACAAAATGTAAATCAAGCCAGATACTTAAGGCATGTATACATTAACAATGGTTTTATTGTTGCATGACACACATCTTAGTTTGTAATAATTAACTGTTCTTATTTGTATCTGTTCCAAAATAACTTCCATATCATCAAAGTCATCAGTTGATACAAAGTCCGATTGAAGTATTATGAAGCTAGTTGACCTTCTATTCTCTCAGTTTTGATTTATGGAAACACTGTATGCCATGTAAATCATTTAAGAAAATCTTAAGAACGGTTTCAGCCTCAAGTCGTCAAAAAAAAAATAGAAGTTCAGCCTCAGCTCCAAAATTAGACGTTGTTATAAAAAAAATAGTGTACAACGCCACAGGATTTTTGAGAATTTATCACTTTGTGTCGTACTCTCTCAGAAATAACATGAAACGGCTTAAGTGTAGTAAAGTACTGTCTTGTCGTTTGGAGCTACCATGCACCGTTAAAAGTTAGCTCGATGAAACTGACCAGCTGAGACTTGAAGATCGTTGATCGTCAATAGAAAACCGGAGTCGGGAGGGACCAGTGAGGGATCGGAACCCGAGGGAGTGGTAACACCTGCTTCTCTGGGCTTGGGAAGAAAATCCATTGATGTGTGAGGTCTTACTTGGCCTAGTAAGTTGCGCATTGGTCAAACGAGAAACAAACAAACAAACAAACTCGTAAAAAATAAAAAGCCAGATTCAACTCATTTCAAACCGTCCTTTTAATCAGCTTCGATCAAGCACAAATTTCCACAATCACGATATTGCTCAATCTTGCGCGTAACAGTCTCTCCGATGCTTGTGATTGCATTTTAAATTCAATCTAATTGCCATATTCCTCTTGTGCTGCTACAAAAAAAGATGATATTATTAGCCAACAAACAAATGTTAAAGCTATCTCCACCACATTAAAGCGAAGCTGTTGTAAGATCCGGCTTCAAAAGTCCAGTTAAAAAAAAACAAAGAAAGCTTATAGTTTTTTGTCAAAAGTAAGTTGTACTGAGTAATTTGGTATAAGTTCTGCATCTTCTTTTTTATCCTGGACGGCATTAATATTTCATTATCGACCGACTATGGCGACAGCAAAAAACTACCGCAGTCTAATAGATTGGGCTTTCAGTTCACGAACAAAGTTGAACTGAGCTACTAGTCTAGTTTAAACGACATAAAACAATTGTTTTACAATTTTATGAGACGTCTTTGTGACCGAGTAAAACAGTGCTCACAATAAAAGGCACATGTGACATGGAGGGCTATAAAAGAATATTTTCGACGACCATGGAACTTTGTCTAGGAGACACACGAGCCACTCCAGACAAATCTACAGTCACCCATTGTAACAGATTGTTAGAATATCAATAGAGGATTCAACATCGCCAGAAAACAAGTTTTATCATTGATAAGCAAGGTGACCACTTGAAAAGATTGAATAGGCATAGCCAAAAGAAAAAAAACGATATTGCGCTTATGGTATTCATTAATGGAGAGGTCTGGCTCTCAAATATCTATGACGAGATACTAGTACCCAACACCCGTTTCAACTTTCTGCCAAAAGACAAATTCTACCCATGCAAGTGGTTTGAAAGCTTTGAGAGTGGATTTTACGAAGTTTTTTCGCCAGGAAAGATGAAAATGACCATCGCGTAATGAATGTAAGGACGTTCTGAAACTGCCATTAAACAAACAACAGAAAATAAATGCGATGGATACGAGTCTTTATGCAAGACTGGCTAGTAACCGAAGGACAGTCTGCGTCAATGGTCGGAATATTATAAAATTTCGCGTCTTCGCCACTCTACTGTTTTGCCTTTCAAAGTTGACAAAGTTTAAAATACATTTAAAATGACCTTGTCATAATACTGAAATATGATATTTTAATATTTTTCGAGTCGAAATATATTTTAAGAACTTTATTTGCCAAGATCTATTTCGTGATTTTTGAGACTTAAAGAAGAGATTCGAATGATAAGAGAAAACATAATTAGGTATTTGCTGCGCGAAAAAAACCAGATCATGTCGTTTGTAATCTGAACGCAAGCCAGATGATGCTGTGTTAAATTTTCCTTAATATAAATGCAGCTCTGCATTAAAAAAATTACATTCGGAATTTTTTCTTTCTTCGGGACAAAAAATTGATAAAATCGTCCTTGCCTAGCGACTATTTGCACAACATGAAAATTGCGCGGTCATTAATCAAGCGAAGACTGTCCCTTTTGAATTAAAAGAAAATTACAATTTACGTGCATTTCCTGGTACTAAAACAAACCCTAAGAAATTAAATTATAATATTTCTAATTATCCGCTGATTAAAATTGACTAAATTCATCTTTTTCAGCTTTACAAAATGAATTTGTCGAAATCAGTGGACGAGAAAATGAACCAGTTGTCGCTTATGAGGAAGTTTTGACAATTCAAATGAATGCCATTCGATTCATCGAGGTACTTAATACCTGCCGCATTGAATTACAGAGAACGAAAAGCTTTGATCCACTCATGGACCTTGCTACACTTCTCCAAATCCATTAAAAAGACGTACTTTTTACAACGACGAAAAGTTGTCACGGCTAAAAAAATTACCAAAACCATCACCTTTCCGACCGCGCCGTGAAGCCATGTACAGTGAAATGAAATGGTGAACTGCTAGAAAATACATAAACGACTTTTGATTTTTCTTTTAAACGACACATTGGTTTAGTGAAAGCATTAAGACAAAAGAAACTCGAGTTCTTTTGTGCTCAAGCACTGGGCTTTATCCCCTTTTATGAAAAAGAAACACACAGATACGTTCTTCAATGAGGCTTTTGTTTACAAAGCATGCCAATAAGTCTGAATGATGCGATCATATGCCATCGAGAGTCACATGCCAAGTTTTTTTGCTGCGTGTTAGCGCTGCTCGCGCGAACTATTTGTCATTTCGAACGTGGGTGGAGAACTCGCGAGACGAACGAGTTGAAATAGCCAATACAATACAGATTTTTAAAGGAACTACAAGAATTTGATCGCAGAAGGGAGAAAACCTCATCAATTACGTGCCCCGAGTCGTTAGATTTCTCTGTTGTTGACCGGTTGAATAGAAGACGGTTAGTAACCAGGCGATAGCTGTTAAATGGAACAATCGAAGGAAACACTGGTTTGAAAAGTGATACTAAAGCTCGACCTTACCCTCGCAAACACTCTAAGATCACGTCCTACTCTGCTGAAACGCGAAAACGCAGCTTTATTTCTACAGTTTGGCCTACAGTGCACAGAGTTAAACCCGTTACGAAAAACGCGCTTTTCGAAAACGGTCTTCAAACCGGAGGGATTTGAAAACACCAGCTTTGCGGCGTTTTTCTGCGGAAGGAAAGCATTTTGAAAACGGAATTTTTCGAGAAAACATGGTAGTCGCGATAATCAAGTGATTGCCCTGAGCGTGGCCGAGTTTTCCTCAAACAAAATCCCAAAGGATTATTGAGTGTTGCGTATCTAAATTCCCCCGGCGTAAAAAAAAAACATTTGATGCCTTTACAGAGAAAAGATTCCCTTTTCAGCTGATTTCTCCGGCGTGACCTAAACGGGACCTATTTTGGAAGGCGAACATCAAATAGATAATAATTGGAAAAAAGGAAACAAAAAGAATACTGGTAAAGGTATCAGTGTTGGAACCTAGAAGCCCACGTTGCCAGGGTTATCTCCCGTGTCTGTTGCATGAAGCAACCAGGCCCCAGTTGTTCGAAGCCTGGATAACTCTATCCACTGGATAAATCAGTATCCAGCAGATAAATGTTGACAAAACAATCCGCTGGATAGCGCTATCCACCTTTCGAACAACCCGGGCCAGGAGCATGTTTACTACCCAGGTGGGGTTGCTAATTCCTGGGAGGGTCACCGCTCCCACCATTGAATTTGCCCGTACCTATTCATACACCTGTGCTGGGAGAGGCCCTGTGAGAGTTATGTCTCTTGTCCAAGAACGGAATAGGATGACCCCCAGCCAGGGTTTAAAGCTGTACTTCTCGATCGGGAGTTCAGGGTCACAGGACCTCCCACTTACGCTTAATAACTTTCCCTTAACTTGCTTCCCTACATCAAGAAGTCGGGAAGATGCTGCAAGGTTTTCCGCCTCCATAACGTCCACGTTAAGTTCGAGAAGCATACCCTCGCATTTGGGGTAACTTCAAACACGCGCAAGACTCGTCACGCGCGCGTAGATAAACAACACGGGCCAAAAAACGTCAAAACATTCAAACTGCGTATGCGGTTCAGCCAGTTAACCTTCCTCTTTGTAGCTTGCCGTGTATTAACCGGTTACTTTCCCCACATGGCTATGGAAATTAATATTTTTAGGGATACCACACAACTTTAAGAGATTATGGCACAGGGACTTAGCACAACAAGTGCGAATTTTTTCAAACGATACACGAAGAGAGCTTGGACAGTTAGCTTGACAGGAACTCAATCTCCATGACCGCTACGGTTTTGGAAACACTGATGTTAAAAAGAGAGCACCGGCCTTTCGGTAGTCTCATTTCTCAAAAGCTCGTTAAATTAGTTGTTTTCTTCCTTACATCCGATCCGTATTTAGAAGATTTAATCAAACCAAAGTTGTTTCTAATGGCAAAATGTGCTGATGTTGCTGTCTAATGCGCACCAGCTGGAAAAATTGCCTTATTTACCATCCATAAATGGCAGTTTCACATTTAGATCTTCCGAAAAAGAAAAACACTTTAGGAAATTTACATACGATGTCAGATTTGAATTATAGAAAATGATTGCCTGTGAAACACACCGAAGGATCGCTTTGTTCGTTGCGCAAGTCGACGAATAGGAAATACCTCATCTCGCATCAGAGTTTTAAGCCGATTTAAACGCGTAGAAAAGCGTAGGAAAATATTTCAATGAATCGTTTACCGGTGCTTTAAAGAAATTTAAATATGCCAGAAATTGACAGGCAATTTCTTCTTCTTCTTTTAAACACAAGCCGAAAGTGAAACTGCCACAGAAAAAATATCACAACAGTCGCTAACAGCCAGCAGCAGGCAGCGAATACCTCACGAAACTGCGCCACTTTGTTACTGACAAAAACACTTGTTTGATACACTTTTCCCGCTGTTCCTTTCATAAACAAAGTCTAATTTCCATTCTCATTGGCTGCAGTAATAATTTGCGTGTTATTTTATATCGACGCGCTTTCAAGACAGGCTATTTATTACCGCACAAAGCAACACAACTCAATTTAATCGTCACATTAATTTCACGCGTTCGAAATGTTAAAAAAAGATTTGGGGATTTTAGTTCAAACTCCTAGAGATTCGGCCAAACGGGTTCAAGAAAACGGGATGGCCGTAATTAAACTCCACTTTGTCTTTTAGCGGGCTTTTAAATTTAAAGTGTTTTCTCTTTATCAAGACATAAAAATGTCATTATTGTGGAAAAAAAAGGCAAACTGCAATATGGGAACTTAACAACAGAACGCCAGATAATTGAATTAGACGGGAAAAAGAGAGAATCACAGAAATAGTTACAAAATACTGGCGAAATTAAATCAAACGTCGGTTTTTTTTAGATAAAATGAAAAAAGTTGAAATTACATTGAAGTAAAACATTTAAGGGTTTTGAATGAGATCTCTTTCACCGTATTGCCGAGCAAAACAACCACCCGAAGTAGCTAGTAAACTGGTTCTTTCTTGTTGCTATCTGAGCTAGCAGGCATTTAAATGCAGCTGGATTAAACCACGTGTTTTAAAACTGTAGCAAAATAAAAGTACTGTCGTAAAAAATACGCTCAACTTTCTCGACAAACTGAACACAGGAACCCTCGAGAGGCTTCAGGGACACGCGGTTAACATTGTCTTTTAGATTTTAAACTGGTTTCACTGGGTTTTCAGTATGGACTAAGCGATTTGAAAAAAAAAAACAAAAACAGCAAAACAGCTGTACTGACATATATGTAGATCCACTAGCATATTCGACCACGGAGTGAAAGGAGAGCTTATGAAAGTTTAATTTTAGCAAGCAATTTGCTCTGGCTATTCCATGTTAATATATTTTTTTCCGTGAAATTGAAAGCGAGAAAGCTATGGAAACAAAAGTTCGCCCATGTCAATGTGCCAAATAGAATGAAAACTAGAAGTGTTTCTCTGGCTCCAGGTAACGTTCAACTGCTGAATGGAATCTCAACACAGCTACCACATTTCCCTTTCAATTCTCTTCAACGATTCTTATCTTGTCACTAAACCCACAGAAAGCTATCGACTTCTTAAGGTAACGCATTGCTTTCGCCACAGAAAACGACCTCAAAACTGCCCTTTCCCCTGTGTGAGGGTTTCGTAAAACTTGAAACAGAAAAAAAACCCGAGAAACGAAAAAAAATTTCGCTTAACTTCATTAACTACCGTACCAGTAGTTCGGTAGTGTGATGTCCTCGAAGCTGATTGGTGGCAGCGCAGAGACATTTAATTGTTAACCGGGCGAACGTGCTATGTGATTGGTGGAAGACAGTTGTGTTTATGATTCATTGTCTTACCGGCCGTTACAGGTGAATTGTGCTATTGTAATGTTGGTAATTTATAGTTAGCGCCAGAAAGGAGGGCCTTTCACTCATTCGCTTGTGAGTGAAACAACGGCAGCACAAGAAATACGCTACTGCGCTTGGAAAAACTCATCGACGAAATTCAAGAGGTAAATATCTGCTTTAATCCTGATAGTCTGTACATGATCAGTTCATTTTCCAAGGCTGAATGCGAATAATAACTCTCGACCTCTTGGTTAGCCGGTAGAACTTATTTACGTCGGCTTATTTCCACGTACAGTCCTGCAGATTTCGTAAAATGTTTAGCAGTGGCAGCAGCGAAGAAAAACAACTCCAGGACTCAAGAAGTCGCGAGATTAAGAAATGCGTTCGAAACTACAAGAGGCAGATGAAGTCGCTGGAGTATTCACGACTACGATCACTTGTTCCATCCACAGCATCAAGGCCTCGTGTTTCAAAGGTACGATACTTTTATAGCAAGCCACTGATTGCCGGTGACTAGGACTTAAAAAAATTCCAAAAGGTAACTAGCTGTATTCTTGTGTTTTTCAGATCGAAGTCATCGAAGAGGCGATCAAATATATTGCATATTTGCAGGCTACGCTGAGTTCGCGTTTTGAAGAACCGAACGAAAGTAAGTTTGAAATTGTAAAATTTGCCGGAACTCCAGCGTAGTGAATTGAGCGCACATTTTAAAATTGTGTAATGTTTTTTTCACGCTCGCAGACAACGACGGCGAAGGTAACGGGCGACGGACAGAGAGCGAAAGACGACCAAAAGTTCTCAGGCAAAAAAGACAACGTTTAGCTTCATATATGATTAAAACCCAGAGACACACTCTTCCAGCGCGCCGAAAATTTTCAAGTAAGTCTGCAGAAATCTGTGTTTTTCTTTTCGCTGTTTGAAAAGTTCAAAGCTGGATGCTTTGCGCATGGTTAAAACGAGTCAAGAGCGCGGGTTTCCGTGTTAGAAAGTGAAATTTCGGGGTGAAAAATCGGGTGAATCGTTTTCTTCATCCGGTAGTTGGGTTGGAAGATGCAGCTGCGCTTTAAAAAACAACATATGTCCCTTTGAGGCGAGCAGCACCTGGCTTTTGGTGCAAAATAAAGTTCCCTTGCGCTGGAGATAAATCACCCTCTCTACTCTCCCAAATGGCTCCGAGCTTAAAAGCAAGCTTGAAATCCCCGCTCTGGACAACATTTCGAGCAATTTCCTTCAAATCCGAGGAACATTTAGCCATGCTCACTCCCGTCTCTAAGTAACCAATTCTGGCTAAGGACGTATTTCAACCCTTGAACATGGGAATAAATATTCCAATATTATATTATAACCTTTCAACTTATTAAAATAAAATCTACAATTTACATATCACTCCTCGAAGAAATTAAGGGGTTGTTTTCAAAATCTGTCCTCACGTTGTTGTAGTTTTAGGGAAAAAAAGTTTTTTTTGTACATGTGAGAGGTTCCTCAAGGGTTGTCAAGTTTGGCAATGAAGAGAAAAAGAGGTATAATGCAATTAGACATTCACATAGCACCCTGGGAAAATTTAGAGAGTACAAAATATTAATACTCTCATTTATTACACATTATCTCGTATAAAGAGTAAACAAGTTCTCGCTATTAAAAACGCGACATTTAAAGCTTTTATCTTGCTGAACATTTCCCTTTCGTTTCTTATTTGCAGAAAGAAAGAACACAGAGCCTGAGCAGCCGAGATAGACTGGAAAAATTCGCGCATACAAGGACACACCGAAGAAATTAAAGTCGCAGGAAAAATCGAGAACTGTGCTACAGACCTGCAAATTCAGTTGAGATCGACAAATCTTTCACTGCTCAGTCGTTTACTATGACGATGTTGTCCCGATTGATTTAAAGTTTCATATTAGAGTTTATGTAAAGAAAACCAGTCAAATTCAAATATATAGGAAGCTGTGAATGTGTGTGTGAAAGAGAAAAAGGAGAAAACAAATGGAATAGTTTGCTAAGCTTGGGCAACACAAGGTTTTGTAAATATCCAGAAACTGCTAACGTCCTCTACAGAAAGCAAGCCGGCAAAAGCTCTTTTTGTCACGTACGCTGCGGCTATTCAGTCCAAATTAAATGCGCATCTGACGAAAACGAAACAAGCGAACATGCGCTGAAGAAAAAAAAGGCAAGATTTTACATAAATCAAAACTTCTTGCTCAGATACCGGTCTCTTGATTTAGTTAGAGAGACATAAGGGTTTCCGCCGTAGAATTCATTAAAACAACGTCTGTTATCTCGTTTGAGCCCCTTTTTGAAGTCAACGACTTCCTTCAGCGAGATGAAAACGTGCGTTTCGTTTCAAATTCCGCAATCAGCGCAAATCGTCCGCCTGCACTTTCTTTTTCTGAAAGGAAGACTCTAGCTAGCAGGGATGTGCACTGAAGCGTTAAATCGAAAATTAGTTGGCAAATGGTCCAGTCCTAATTAATCGAAATAAAGGAAGAGGGAGTGCAATAAAACGGTTTTTAACAAAACACTAAGGAAATAACAATAAATCTTACGAAGGAAGTTCAGCCCATTTTTTCTTGACTTCAAGTGAAGGCGAATAGAAAATGCTGCTAAGGAAGAGAAATGTACCCGCATTTATATCGAAGGCGAATAAAACTAACAAAAGAGAGACAGTCTGTTTTTGTTCTATTAAAATTTCTCCCTAGTCACCGAATTCTTTTCTTCTATCAAGGCTTCTCGCTTTTTATTTACACAGTAACTCAGCGTTTTCTTTCCAGACAGTCTATATTTTGTCATTATTTCTCCCATATTTTATGTTCCTATTTGACGTTTTTTTCTTCCGCAAATCTAGCTAAGGGTGCGTTTCTTTAAAAAAAATCCAAGATTGGGTTCTTAAATCCGAAGGAATCCGAAATCAGATTTGCGTTTCTTTACTAGACAGATCAATCCAAGATCTCTCAGTTCTTGGTGCGTCGAAGGATGCGAAAATTCACTCTGGAAGTGGATTTTTCGGTTCCTTTGACGCACCATGATCTGAGAGATCTTGGATTGATCTGTCTAGTAAAGAAACGCAAAATCTGTTTTATGATTCTTTCTGATTTTAGAATCCAATCTTGGATTTCTTTAAAGAAACGCACCTTAAGTTTCCTGATCTCAAAACTCCCAAGAGTTGTCAAATCAACTGAGAATTAGAGCAGCCCTAGACGCCTAAAAATATTAACAAAACCATACGAAAGTACGGCTTGATGGCAGTTATCCTTTGAATAGTTTGGCACATGTACTGGAGGATTTCAACTACAACCACGTCAATTAACTTGAGTTTTAAAGAGTCAAGCGCACACGAATACACGAGTCGCAGACTCAGTTGCAAATGCGAAAAAAAAAAACAGCAACACGAAATTAACGCCGAAAAACGCAAACAGCACGCGCGACGTAAACAAGAGAAACACATCAGTAAAAGGTTATTGAAACACTTTCGATCCACTTTGCTGACTGCTGGGCGGGAAATTGCAAGTAGCTATCGTATAACTGTAGGACAATGTCTACACGAAGAAATAAATTGCAGAAACACGAATACAGAACACAACTAAACATTCGCTACATGACGGCAATTTTATTCGATAAGAGATACTTTCTTAGAAGCACTTCTCGTAGAAGCTTATTTATAATTGTTTTCAGAAATAGCAGAAGGGCAATAAAAAGTCACTAACGTCATAAAGCCCATCAAATGCAGTCCAGGAGTTCGACTCCACTCTTTACAACCAATAAGAAGACTGAATTCGAAATCGGACTCACGTGTTTCCAATCACGTGCGTGTCGCGTGCATTTTGATTGAGTACCAGATTTCCTCGTCCATCACCAACAACCACGTCCCAGTTCTCACTCACTTGAACCGCTGAACAATCACAGCATTTAAAAGGTTTGCTTCAGATAGTTTCTGGGAGTCATCTATAAGTTCCTTGTTTGGAAACGTTGTCATAAGGACAAAGTTCATTC
>CM042746.1:36767839-36785339 GCA_022496165.2 Catalaphyllia jardinei | reverse complement strand
TTCGCTTAAAAAGCCATATGTCTTTTCTTTACAGTGCAAACCTTTTGAGAGTAATATATAAATTTGGAATTACGGGACGATAGAAGGAAGAAAGATCTAAAGGGAGGAATAACGAAGAGGGACAGTGCGAAGCTTATCAAAGGAGTCTCAGACTTGTCAATTCATTACAGGAACCTTTAAGTCAAAATAAAACAACTTAAAACTGAGGCTTGATCTCCGCTGCTCTCTCGAATCTGGGGCCTATTTCTAGGAAGCCCAGGGAACTTTTCGGGAAAAGAATGCCATCACACAAAAGTCCCAAGACTGCACTAACGTGGGAACATGAAGGCAAGCGTAGAAGAGGACGGCAGTGAGAGACTTGGCAGAGAACGGTAAACAAAGGGAGGGAACATCTCCGGTTTAAGACCTGAAGACAGGCTGAGATTGAGACAAAGTAGCTTGGAGGGGGAGGATCAATGGCCCTATTGTCCACGGGGAGAGAAGGGACCGAGGATGATGATGATGTATCTAAAAAGAGAGAGGTGAATATGTCTGAAACCTCTTTCGCGGAGGGAGCCTCTGTTCATATGAAGTATATTTCAATAAAACAGCTCTAAAATCATAGTGTTTGAGATTTTACTACAGCTTTTCGGGTGCGAAAAAGTTTTTGGGACCTGTGAAAAACTGGCCCCAGGTCTAAGTCGCCTCCGAATTCGGGAGCGCGGGATCCCGCGTACTTTTTAGACTTCAATGTTCTGGAATAAAAGGGGGGCTAAAATTTCATTTCAAAGGCACTTTAAAAACTATATGTTATTGTAGCAGAAACCTTTCAAGCTGTTGTTGTAGGCTTAAGTCCTAATTCTTCTTATCCTACCTTCCTAATTTATGTCCTGCACCAGAAAATGCTTGGAGTTTGGGTTTGGGTGGAGGGATGTAGTCTTCATGTCTGTGATCCTCCATGTTCACATGGACCTCTCCTCTACGTGACTGTTTCAACAATTCCTGTGGAATCTCTCTACACAGAAAGACAAACGAACAAACAGTGTCATGCACCTTACACAAAGGTGTTATCTTTAGTTAAGGGGAAGGGTGGGGAGCAATAGGGGTTAATAAAGTTGGGCAAAAAAAAAATCACCAATCGCTGAGGTCATGGGTTCGAATCCCGTTGAAGCCCTGATTTTTTTCAGGCTTCTTCTTTCCAATTGCTTAAATTGGAAAATTTACTGCGATGATCATTCTTCACTTTGACAACTAACCAAGTTGCAAACAATGGACAATACTATCCACGTGACTAACCACTATGAAAAGAGGTGGAGGGTGTGGTTGGTTCTGCTTCCATTTATCGACTAAAAAGATTGATCAAGGAAAAGCTCCGAAATTGACTTTGCAGCTGACAACTAAATATGATCAAGCCAATGATTGTTGAAAAGAACATAGCCTGCTAATAACAACTTTAACAATGATTACAAGGTCGAGATTGGCAAGATTTCCTACCCTCGCTTGACAGAATTCAGGAATGGCTCATTTGTGGGATCTTCCAAGGATCTTAAAGGACCATCATCAACAGAAAAGCCATTGGACCAGAACTTCAAAACAACTTCTTTCTGGAAAGGGTTGAAAATACCACAAAGCAATTAAAATGTAGAGATAGACAAAATGCTTCAAAACATTTTAATTCAATTTAATTTTAATTCAACATTTTAATTCAATTTATCATAGTAAATATTACAAATTTCTGAAAGAATAATTGGGCAGCTTTGTGGCTTGAGTCAATAACAACAACAACAACAAAAACAACAAAACTTTATTCCCTTTCCAAAAAATATATAAATTTTAAAAACAATTAAGTTAGAAACTTAAAGATATGAAAAAAAGTAATTCCACAGGAGATCTTCATGGAAGCTTACTGTTTGCTGTTGACTGTTGCTTTGTCTGCTTGAGATTGTTTCTGGAAGAGGTTGTGAACTTTCAGCCTCTGTGTCTCCAAGGCGATATCCTGCATGAACAAAGGAGAAGTAGAAGGATGGTATCAGCTATGAAAAGTTGATCTCAATCCAAACTGACCCGAGTACAATTTTCATAGCTCCTTTTCTGACTATACTCAGCATTGCACGCTGCTAACACTGCCCAACAGATTTCCAATGCCCCTTATGAATACATGTACATCTAGGCGGAGAGAGGAACTCTGAGAGTATATCTTGCCCAAGAACACAATGCAACAACCCTAGCCCAAGCCACATGAAACTGGGACTGCTTGATCTGCCATTTTCAATGTACATGTATGGCTGATCACCATACCCGAGTATTGAGCAAGATCATTTACTCTCAAAGAGTCTCTCTTCACTCACGAATATAAATGCATCGTGGAAAATTCTTTCCCAAACAACCAATTCAAAATACAGCAAGACTGGCACACTCAGGGTTTTCAAATAGAAATATAATGGCAGGTCTGGAGGAAATCATCAAGTAGGTGGGGCACTATTGGGTTGGCCCAATAAAGAAGAAGAGTGCTGTAGCGGGTTACAACCTCCTGCAAAAAGGGGTGGTGGTGGTTTTCAAAATTTGTGTGTATTGAGGTGTATTATGGCGTATATTTTAGCAGCTGAGAGTGATTTTGTTAGAGGACACACTTTATTTTGAAACAAGAGTTTATTGACAACTTTCTCATTGCAAGATGAGGTTTCTTCGGAAGTTCATATATAAATCATTTATACATAATGTTCTCATCCTGTTGGTTCTTGTTACATTGTATTGTCCTTTTTGGCTTGCAATTCTATATAATTGCACTGTAATACATAAATCGACTGAAAAATTTTATCAATTTTGCAAGTTCAAAAAAAAAAGGTGTAATGAAATAGAGCGCTAGAAGAATCAGGCCCATTGTCATTGTGTGGTTCAGCTTGGCATGGCTCCCAGTTGAGAGAAGTGTGGCCTTTCATTGGTGTTGGTACTTAGTCATGTTTCCTTACCACAGAAGTCACTGATTTGTACTAAAATCTCACCTGCACCCTTAAAAGCTGGCTGGTGGTGTGCTGATGGTCCAGCGATATCTTCATCGCCGACGACGTCAGCCCCATGTCTGCAATAGATGCCATGATAGATGTCTTTAATAAACCATAAGATAAGAATACATATCCTATGTTACATAAACCAGAACTGTGTACAAATTCAGTTACTGTCTTTGAATTTGAACAGGCTACATTTGACAACATTTTATTTGGACACAATCAGCTCAAAATATAGATCTGACATCTTGATTTTCTTGGTTGAAAAAGCATCCGTTTCTGCAGATTTTTTTAAAACCGTCTATTCTTTTACGCCACATAAAACACCTACCCAGCAATACTCTTTGCTACAAACTTGAGGCTCAATAGATCATAAAAGAAGGAAACATACCTTTTTGCCTCATCAAATATACTCTGTGTAACATCATCTGATGTTTGCTTTTTCCTTGGAGGACCCAGAATCTGCTGCCCACTAGCAAGTAAAAAAAAAACATGGAGAAAATGACTCAGATTACCCAATGGGTTAAAAATCAGACTACCGGTATCTATAGCACTTTTCAAAATTATCTTGAACCATCATTTTTTATAAAACAACTGAGCCACTACGCTTGCACTCATTGGTCAAAAGGTGCGTTTAGATGAGAGTATGTACATGTAAACATGGTTATGATGTTTCAGATTCGCATGTACTTCTAAGAATTATTTTATAAAAGCAACGGAACACTTTTTCCGTGTTTACAGAGCCGCATCGTAACACTAGGAGGGTTGGGAGAATTCTTGAAAGTTATGCAAACCCGAGACGTAGTCGAGGGTTTGCATAACTGTCTTGTGTTTAGATGGCGCTACTGTATGTAAACATGGAAAAAATGATCTATTGCTTAAATGTGAAACATGAACTGAATCAACATGACATGAGTGTGGGACCCTGACAGGAATTGAACCCATGTCCTTCCTAACACCATGCAGGTGTTCTATCCACTGAGCTATGAGAACTCATGGAGAGCAAGGTCATTTAACTGAGTTCATTTCTGACAGGCCTCTTGCATACTGCTAGGATCGGCACTGTCAAAGTCATTGTGAGTAGTGATAAGTGAATGGATGGTAATTTTTTTTGGATGCTTGTCCATAAATAACAATAATATCAATATCAGGATGATCGTTAGTAATGACTGACTCTTGATGTAAGCCACTGCACTTCAGTGATTAATTTCTTCAAAAGAACTAAACACCTGTATTTGGTGGCATTTCACAGGACACCCTACCTTCTCTCAGAGCCACCAGCATAAAAGGCCTGACCTTCCTCGTCATCACTGTCATCATCACCTGTTGCTTGCATGCTTGCCAGGGATGCAATATTCCGTCTACAAAATAAGTTTGACTTTGAATTGTATTTTACTTTGGCCTCTCAAGTTCTAAAACATCTAACCTAGGGTTGGAATTGACAAAACCAAAACGTCACATTTTTAGTGATTCGTGTTGCCATACATGCACCCTAAGCAATATGTTTGCAAGTTGATAGTGATGGAAAATTAAGGGCAAGCCCTAGGATTTCATGGTAATGATCATTTCTGGTACTGTGTCATTACTGTGATTCAGAAATAAAGGAAGAAAAAAAAGTGTTTGCCACAGACGTCTTCAGCCTTGCCGATCAAAGTTTATTTGGGAAAAGTTTTTCTTTCTGTTCTACATGTACTTTTCAACAATTAGAGTAGTTCCTTTTATTATAGCACTCCGATTACATATATGATACTAAAACTTTGTTTCACATCACCCATTTGCCATCTCGTATTAATCCCAAAGTGCATCGCATGGTGTGTGAAATGCAGGTTGGGATGGATTTAAAATGGCAAACGAATGGCAGATATAAAACAGCTACAGTTGTTGGTTTTCAACCAAGCAATCATAAGCTTACATGACATCCACTGGTTATTGCAAACAGAAAGTGCAAAAGTTGACTTTGTATAAGTAAAAAAAAACATTAAGGAAGAGCAAATTTTGTAATGATTTAGAGACTGTCCAGAGAATATGTCGCTTACTAGCCAAGATCCACGCCACTGAGTTAGTGTAAGCTTGTAAGTTTCATTTTGTTTTCTGTGATTCATGATCACTTGGATCATGGTACATGTTCATCAAAGGAACAGATAATTCTGAGACCAAAGTGAATCCACTGGTTCCACTGATGTACCATAATCTTATCACTGCCAATAATATTAAGATCCAGATCATCCCAAAGGAATGCACCCTAAACTTATCAACTTACAAAAACAGCATCCTCAAATATTAAAGGTCTTTTATTGCTAGAAGACATTAATTAAATTACACATGTGCAATTCACTCAAAATGGTGATAAAAAAAGCTGCTTCATCAAGTTGATAAGCTAGTTTTAAAATTACACATCTCAGTCATATATGTAATATGTCCCAAATGTGCACATGTTAAGTAAATATTACTGTACAGCTGTAAGTCGTTCATTATCATGACAAATTTGACTTACCCTGCATGACTTGGAACATTTTGTCTTGGCTTAGAACTTGACTCCTGTTAAAGGAAAAAAAAACAATATTCATTATACTGAATGCTGTTTTTAAAACTTACTATTAAACAACCTGACACAAAAAATGTCTTTTGTTCAAAAACCTCAAGTTTGCAAAAATTCTCTTAATTCCCAGAAATTATAACACATGAATGTGGGTGATAGTATCAGACTGTTAAGAAAATTAAGATGATTTCTGCACAACATTCAAACAATAATAACAACAAGTAAGTTACCAAAAAAACCTCATAGCATAGTAATATTTTTAACAAAGGTAAAAAAGATTTTTATCGAGATTTACGCTCTCTAGCTGACCCTTTGAAAGAAAATTGAACATGAAGTTATACATACATGTATTTCAATTGGAACGGATGTTTCGCATTGGTTAAAAACACAGTAACACATGCATGAAGCATTCTTATGAGGTTTGACATTAAATTTCACTAGAATGCTTGGCGATTTAATCACGGGGTCACCTAGAGAAATGAACTAAAGAGAGAGGTTTTAAATGGTAGTCAAAAAGTTAATGTTCTGCAAGTAGATTTTTAGTAAATACCAGTAAATAATTTTCGCATTAATTGCCAAACTTTGAGCGCAATCCATCTTAATATTGGACTTACGGCAATTTTGTGGCCTTTTGAGCCCTTAATTCTCACAGTGTGCCTCTCTTCACCAAATTATGTGCAGTCAATGGCAAACTCTTGACATGATAATCTAACAAAGTACCGAGGGAAAGCAACAATGAACAGGCATCCTCTCCACATTACAGAAACAAACTGCTAATTTGTGAAAATCTTGTTTACTTTGAAACATATCAAAAATCACAAATCATTCAGATTTTAATAGCTTCTCCAGACTTGCATAAAAGAGAAATGAAAAAGTCCTTCGAAAGTTGCCCTGTAATGCATTGCCAAGCACACTAAGATGAACCAAATTGCACGCTGTGACTGGCTACCCGAGATGGGACTACCCGCTGTGTCCTGCAGGAAAATTTTCCCCAAAGGAAAATTGACGAAGCTTGTTGTTCCATAAACACACAAAAAAATAACTTGCCCAATATACAGCCATCTTGACCTCACACTTGGTTGAGAACCCATATTTGTTAAAGCCCTGAACTTATATAACTTCATAACTTGGGTGGTCTTATAAACAGGGGGCTGTTATCTGGGGGGGGGGGAGGGATAATATCTGGAATAGTATATCTTTGTTAGAAAATAGAGGGGTTTATATTCAGGAGGTAAGTCTGCATACGAGTCAAGTGGCCCATCAGGCCGGAGCTTATCCCAGTTTCCTTAGCATTAAGCGACTAGGAGTATTTCTACTCCCCCCTGGATGGGATGCTAGTCCATCGCAGGGTTACCCCCCAGAATTAAATTTGCCAGTACCCATTTATACACCTGGGTGGAGAGAGGCAATGTGAGAGTAAAGTGCCTTGCCCAAGAACACAACACAATGTCCCCGGCCAGGGCTCGAACCCGGACCGCTCGATCCGGAGACGAGCGCACTAACCATGAGGCCACCGGGCCTCCCACAAGGAGGCGAGGGGAGGGCATGTAACTGGAAAGGGGGAGGTTAACATGGGATTTAAACACTACCCAAGAACAATGCAAAATCCTAATCTCACAGTAAACGGAGGGAAGGAAGTACTTGCATATTAACCCGGACATAAAATCTACCCTTGTTTATGCACAAGAGAATAGGTTATGGTCTGTGGGAAAGGGAGGGGGTGGGGAGGGGGGGGGGGAGGATTGAGGACTTGGCAGGGAGTGTGAAAATTTGCGGGCAAAATGATCAAACATTATGCTGTTGATGTGATTTCCAAAAAGTTTCCAGTTACTTACTTTTGATGAATGCCTGTATGATCTACTCATAGTGTGCAGACTGTCAAGCGTTTTCTTCAGATACTGCTTTGCGCATTCCAGGGTGAATTCAGTATGGTTATACTGAAGATCTTCACCATGACATTCAATTTTTGAGGCGTACTGGTCCCAGGGGTAGAGGTTCTCCCAGAGAAATTGTGTGGGGGTGTGCGGCTCACTTCACAAAACCCTTCCCAAAATCTGTGATATTCCCTACCCTATTTATGACCAGCAAAAGCCGGTTAACGTTAACCCAGGATTAAACGTTAAGTGAAGCATTATGTTTTCCTGTTTAAAAACGTTTTTTGCCTCTAATCTTTGGTGTAGTTTGAGATTATTACAGCTCAAAACTGAAGGGCAAATAATATAAATGGAATACCTCACCAAAAAGTTTCAAAACCAAAATCGAAATTCTCACTAACCCTGGGTTAGCTCAATCAGGCTTTGAACAACCCGGCCCTGAACAAAAATTCGTAACCCTCTTTGTGACCCGGCCCTTACATCAAAATCTTGTTTCAGACCTGCATTATAATTTATTAGTTCCCTAGTTCAGACCAATGTTAAATTACCGTAAACATAATTTGTAAAGGGCTTTTGTTGATTTTCTTTTCAACGATGAAAAAGTGGCTTCTTCTTAAAAACATACCCATATCAAGGCTAGAGTACAAAACCCATACCCTATTTATAACCAAAGTGGCCAAAATCGGCTAAAATCAATACCCTATTTATGACCAAAATGGCTGGAAAAAACCAAACCCTTTGGGGCTGCACAGACCTATTTAGTCCATATAAGGGAGTAACCCCCCCCCTTCCCAGGGTGCTAGTGTGTGATTGGAGTTTTTGGCTTATTGCCGACTGCACATTTGTATTTGCTGGTGCTGCCGTATAAGGGCTTCATTACACAAGGTAAATTAACATGCTAACTATAGCTGCTTAACTTATATATCCCCCATATCTTGGCCAATAAGGTAAAGTAAAGGTAAAGTCTGCATACGAGCCAAGTGGCCCATCAAGCCGGAGCTTACCCCGCTTTCTTTAGCATGAAGCGACTGAGAGTATTTCTACTCTCCCCTGAATAGGATGCTAGTCCATCGCAGGGTTACCCCCCAGCATTAAATTCGCTGGTACCCATTTATACACCTGCGTGGAGAGAGGCACTGTGAGAGTAAAGTGTCTTGCCCAAGAATACAACACAATGCCCCCTGCCAGGGTCCAAACCCAGACCGCTCGATCTGGAAATGAGCGCACTAACCATGAGGCCACCACGCCTCTCTTGGCAAATAACGGATGTGTTATGATCCATTTGAGTCCAAATTTTCCTACCCACGTTGGGTTAATGTTCTTATTAGACAGTAGCATTCATCACTATGGGAATTTGGCCACTTGCCAGGTACATGACATGAAATTTAAAAAGCCTTGGTATATCTTCAATGTGGTAGTCTTGTGGAATGCACCCAGTGATTGTCTCAAGTATACAAGGTCACAGCCACTCCTCCTGGTTTAAAAGGTACGTACATGCCAATGCACAAGGGTACACAGTGCATTGAAAAATGGCTTAATTTAGTAATACAAAATCCAGTTTTCTCGGAAATTCAATTTTGTAAAGCCCAGAATTTTAACCTTAAGGTTACATCTAAGCTTATATCAGCTTCAATGAATTCAACACACAATATTATTGAGAAATGTAGATTTGTTAAACAACTTATCTGATACCTCATGAGCTTCCTCTGCAGTTCCTTGCATAATGCCGTCACCCTCATCTCCCATCGTATCATAAAAACTACTAAGAGCCAGCTGGAATAAAATAAAGCACATCAAAACTGACGGATCGACAGAAAGGAGGAAGTAAAACCATCAGAACCATTTATAGTCACCTTTTCCTTGTGTTTAAATACAGAAACCCTTTAGAGGGTACCCAAAATATACCACATTACTCACATTGAGATCCCAGCCGGAAGATTCCAAATAAAATTGAGCCCGCTCGACATCAACATCAGTCACTCCAGAAAACTCAGCGACAAGCCGATTTCTTTCACCTTCGTCCGCCATGTTGAATAGAAGATCACGTGGGAGAACGCAATGGAGACTGGGCACCAAGGAAAAGAACCCTTCCCTTCCTCGCCTGCCCTCCCCTTTTAGCAAAGCGAGTGCTGCGCTTCCGCTGTTTTTCGTGTTAGTGCATTTGGTTCATTGATCTCTCGTTATTATCACGGCTGTTTGGATGCCACGCACGGAATAACAACATAACAGCAATCTTTTATGTGGAGGAAAACGAACTTAGGGTAATTTAATCACGACGATGTTCTAGGCTGTGAAGCAACTGTTTGCAATCGGTGTTTCACTTCAGAACGATAAGGTTTCTACGACTGATATCAGTATGAACCGTTCCAATCCTGATCAGCTCAGGTACACAATTTGTAAAGGATCACTTGCTTACAATTAGAAGTTTTTTGACACCGCTAATTACGTTATATTACTGTGCCATTTTAGTTGTTATCTTGGTCGCTTAACTCGGGACACAACTGCGAAATATTTGCAAGGAAAGAAACCTGGTACATATCTGATACGCGACAGCTCTTCAATTCCTGGAGATTTTGTTCTTGCCGTGAGGTTAGTGGAATTGTCGCACAGTTATGTGATGGGTTAAACGATTTAAAATTCTGATCACATTTGCCCTTTTACATTCAGTGTCAATTCCGCGATCGCCAAATACACGCTTAGCTTTAATAAGCAAACTTAGCACATTCTTACACTGATGTAAAAGATTCCACGAGACAGCAAGCTTTGTAGGTTATAGCGATAGATCGAACAGTTCCCCTTTCATAGTGTTGAACTTTAATGCTTTATAGCATATCGATGTGGTCAGAGTTTTAGGTCATTTATTGTGCCATTACTGTAATTACAAAGAAAGCAAATTTTATCGGGAAATTTGTTTTTCGCTGTACACGTCCAGTACTTTATGCATAATTGTTGAACGACGCTCTCGTGGAGTTTAAGATTCACTATAAATAAATTAAGAGTACTTGTCATCTTGTTATATAGTTGTTAGATTACAAACAGTTTGTTCCTGGATGTTTTAATCTTAATCAAATCTTGGATCTGTAATTTTGTATTGAACGAAAGTGAATTTTCCTGTCTGTGAACATACACTTACGGTCAGATGAAAGTGCAAGTTTATTTGTCAACACTGGGATTTCGTTGACATTATTTGTGGCCAGTCTTTACATATCATCTATGAAATAAACCAAAAAGATCTAGATCATTTTATACAGCATGTACTGTATAATTATGCCACGTTTACCGTTTTGTCTCAGGAAATAATCAACGACATAAAGTTTAACAACAGGAAGTAACTTAATGCAAATCGAAATGGTGCAATGACATTGATGTGTGCGTTTTGCTAAAATATTTGACAGCAACCCTTATTTACTTGTACATGTATCTGTTTGTTGTCACATCTCAATAAGCCTGGCAATGAAAATAATAATTGAGAGAGTTTAGGAAAGGGTAGCTGTTATTTCAAATAGCTATAAAAAGCATGCTTATCATCTAACTCTCTTTTTTTTCAATACAGCATCTGTCATTATTATAATTCTACATGTCTTAACAGATTTGGCATTATTAAAACCTAAGCATGAGATAATGTACTTCTCAAGGTTTGATTGGCTTAGTGGCCATTGGATAACAGTCATAACACCATGCCTGACAGACATACAGTACCGGTCAAAGGGATTGCGGCACCTACACGCTCGTAAAATGCGTGTAGTCTGCGTGTAGTATTCGTGGACACTGCGTGTAATGTGTGTGTAATTACGTGCATGTAAAATTTACTGATCTGGTAGTTACACGCATTTGCATGTAATTTTACTTGTATGCGTGTATTTAAATCGGAGGAACAAACCTTTGTTATTCATACACGCATTTGCATGTATTTTGCAAAACATAAAAGCCACTACTACATCTGTAACTTGTATTGGAAACAACGCGACTCTCGCAACAAAAAGTAAATTAATTAAAAGCCGTCAAGCATTGCTAAATTAGTGGACAAGCTCAAGCACCCAACAAAAAATCTTCTTTCTTAATCTGTAACAGCCCGCACTTCTGCTTAACATCAAAACTGAATTCTTAAAGATTGCAGAGCTTTCGTTTACATTTACATTAAAATATGAACGACGTACGCACGAAATGCGATTTCAACTCCTGTTCCTTCAATAGTAATGAAATAGGGATGCAAATAGATACTCGCGGACTCTCTCTTAATCTGCTAATTGCCCTCACTTCTGCTTAAATGGCGAAAAATCGAAACTTTTGTTACCAAAATCTAAGCTAAGCATTTATTTTCAATTCATCAGAATCGTGTCTAACCTTCTGACAACGGCAATATATACAATGTACGGCGCAGTCCGTATAATGAAAATATACATCGATTGTATCTTTTACCGATAGCTAATTAATACACTGTTACAGTTAGTGGCCTAATGCTCTCCATTCGCGGCTTATGACTGGGTGAATATCTTTGTCGACCAAGCTGGCACAAGTTAGTACTGTAACTTTGATGATACTGTTGAATAAATGGCACCCGTTTCATTTGAATTTGTTGTGGTCATTGTGGACTTCACGGACTTAACCGTTTCGTGTTATTTGCTTATTTACTTATTTTGTTAAAAGAAAAAAATTCAGATTTTTCATCCGTAATAATAAGAATCTCAGTGAATCCTACTGTAGCACGCCAGTCGTTGACGCTGTTTGTTGAAATGGATGGGAAATTTTCGTACTGCACATGTTCTTCCGCCTGGATAGATTTTGGTCACGTGCTAGGCAAGGATACTCAAGGAACAGATCGAATTTCATTTCAATCGTATCAGATAAAAACAGCATGTTTTCGGATAAATAACATTGGCGTCTGAGTACGTAATTATCTTCAAAGGCTTTTTAAACTTAAAGAAGGATAACTGATGAATAACTAACTGAAAATCTCAAGCGAAGTAACGTTGTTTGCTATTATTTCGTGACTGTCGAGCCTCAGTCCCTCGGTCGCTGGCACCCTTGTTGTTTTTCGCGAAATGGAAAAACACGGCCGGAAAAGCATTTCAGCACCGGCAAACTCCGAACAGTTCGAGTATGAAATATCTTCGGATTGTTTCAAGTTCACTGATTGCTGTAATTTATAATCAAAAGCGACAAAATATGTGTTTATGTTCTGTTATCTCGGTGAATCCTAGCACGCCTGCCAGTCGCTGGCGCCGTTTGCTGAAATTACATGTACAGCAGAAAAAAGCATTAAGCCGGTTCAAGGAAACTGGTGGATTCTATCGCAAATGTTTAACGACTAGAAGGAAGAAGACTAAACTGTATCGCAGTGCAGTCCAGTACGGTAAATGTTTTGTTTTCACTACAGTTAATGTTAATATTCTGTTGTCATGACACACACTTAATGAGTTCCAGTTGAGCGACTGCGTGTAATTTTACACGCAATGTCACGTCTACTTCGTGAAATTACATGCGTGTAATTACACGCATTTTGGGGTATTTGCGTGTAAGGTGCGTGGACACTGCGTGGATACTGCGTGGACACTGCGTGGATACTGCGTGGACACTGCGTGTAATGTGTGTGCACTGCGCGCACTTTACGTGCATGTAATGCTGCAATCCCTTTGACCGGTACTGTAGTTGACTTATCTCATCTTAGGCTTTTTACCAAGATAAAATTAGCAAAATTTAAGGATGTTTCTTGGTTACTTTTTGTCAAACAATTTTTCCACTCTTGCTTGTTGGATATGACTTGGTAATAAGCAACTTGGACTTTCTACTGTGTTCCACATTGTTTATGTACCCTGTCATCTGCAAAAGATGCTCATAGAATTATTGTTGAAAAATGTCTGTAACAGACAGTCATTTCTCACTACACATCTCACAGAAACTAAGTGAAGAGCAGAAAATCTGTTGCAGGTGAGATTAACTTCAGCAAGCCTCTTCTCACTGTCTAAAACATCATATTGAGTACCCTCTTTCCTCTTCTTCTCCCTCACCCCACTTAGGATTGTTCCTCAGTGGTAAGCTGTCCCACTGGTGACTTTTTCTGCCTGGAAACCAGTGGGATTGGTAACATAATCTTTTTGCAAGGGTGATTGTTCAGTACAGGTTTGACTGGATGCACTAGATCAGTGTTGATGATTAGAATGGAATATTAATTTTGTAAACATCACTTTACTTCATGAAAATGAAATTATTCAAATTTGTTATGTTTCAGCGAAGGTGGGAGAGTGAGTCACTACATCATCAACAGTATAGGCACTGGTTATAAAATAGGAGAGAACACCTTTCCTGACCTACATAGTATTATAGAATTTTACAAGAAACATTTTCTGGATTCTACAAACTTAACCGAACCGGTAAGTAAAGCACGAATCTGTTACATAGTGGAGTAAAAAGCAAACACAATCAAATCTCTCCTTATGGACAACTTCACAGGGTTGGACACTTAATTTTGAGAGCGCTTGCCATTCGGGTGAGTAACTCTCAAAATGCACTCGCCCAGGTTAGTTTTCACTCGTCCAAAAGTTCCCCCCCACCCAATATTATTATTGTTATAATAATTTAATAATAATAATAATAATAATAATAATAACAACAATAATAATATGAAGCTCAATAATAATAATGATATTAATATAAACGTATTTTACCAGGATAAACCTGTCTGCGTATGCTTTTATCAAGGGTTGCCCTGGACAACTAAAAATATAATTAAAATAACAATAAAAGTCCTAAAAACATTGCAATATGTAGTAAAAGATATATACAATATTTAAACATTCTAAGAGCTTTCAACATAAAAATCCTTAATCATTGTTTTAAAAATAAAAAGAGATTTGGTTTTTTTCCTGCTCGATGGTAAATTTTTAAAAGCTTGAACTCTGAAAAAGTAACGTCCTTTCTTTGCAGTTTTAGTAGAAACCTATGGGACAAAAATGTCAAGACCATTATGCCTAGTGGAATAATTGTGTAAAGTTTTCACAAAATACTCCTTGAAGAGATCTGGGGCATTGTTTTGGACACATTTCAATACAAAAGTTACAATATGCATATTAGAACATGTCTTAAGGACGTTCGTGCGAAAATTTTCCAGTCAATAGAATTGTTTTTAAATTTTTACTGCAGGCAGATAATGAGTTACTTGTGCCAGAAATGCAAAAAAGATTGGGGGTCACCATCTTCATTTCAGATATTTAAGCATGTGGTAAACTATACTGATTTCGAAAAATTGTCCCATATAATTGAGCACGGTCTACAGGGGTTTATAGTTAAAAATATCGAAGGTGAGTAAATGAAGGCAAACGATCTTAGTCATATTTTGTAGAAGGGGGTCTGTTGCGTAAATAATTTCAAACGTTGCTGACGTTTTCACAAAATTAATGTCACAGTTCCGCTTAACTAACTTAGCTTTAACCGCGAGACCTAATATGATTAATAAAGAAAGCAGGATAATTTGGTTTTATCAACTGAGTTGATAATGTGAATTAGCCACCGTAAAGAGATTCAGAAGCTGACGTTTCTTTGTAGTGTAGACTCTGATTTTTCCTTAAAATCAGAAGAAATGTGCGAGTTTTTCGACAAACGTGGCTATCCTGCCTCTGTTGTTGAAACAGGCCATCATCGCACCCAACAAATTGACCGGCAGTCAGCACTACAAACGTCTCAGAAGGAGAATAACAATAGAATTCCATTCACTCTCACATTTCACCCTCACAACCACGCAGTTAAATCCATCATTCTAAAAAACTTTAAATTACTTCAAAATGATCCCGATACTGGCAGAATCTTTTCGCAACCGCCATTAATTTCATTCAAACGCGACAAAAACATAGGTAACTTTTTAGTCAGAAGTGCTTTTCAAACGAGTGAACAACCCGGTACTTTAAAATGTGCACGCGCACGATGCAAAACATGTCCTTTCATTTGCAACGTTGAAAAATTGTCAGGACCCAAGCGATCTATTAAGATCACTGATCATTTTACCTGTACCTCAGCCAATGTCATCTACTGTATAACTTGCTCCCTTTGCAAAAAGTTATATATCGGCGAAACAGGTAGACGACTAGGCGACCGATTTCGAGAACATTTTCGTGACGTAGAGAAAGACGACAAAAACGCATCTAAACCGGTCGCTAGACACTTTAATCTGCCGAATCATTCTACGCAACATATGACAGTCTGCGGCCTCTCCCTACATCAAGGAAGCACAGAAAGCCGCAAAACTCTAGAACAAAAATTCATTTTTCAAATCGGCACTCTTAATCCTCACGGTATCAACGAACGTTTTTCATTTAACTAATTTAATCTGTTTTTCACGTTGCCAGGCACCAACCAATAGCGTAGCTCCATACTTCTGTATATAAACCACACACAACCCACAATTCCTCGATTCGCTCCGACGAAGGGCTAGCGCTCGAAACGTCAGCTTCTGAATCTCTTCACGGTGGCTAATTCACATTATCAACTCAGTTGATAAAACCAAATTATCTTGTAATACTCCCACCGACGCAGCACCACAGTTTCTTTAGAAACTTACCCCCTTTACTCATTAATAAAGAAAGCAGACACGTTTGGCGTAATTAGGGTGAACACCGCTCAGTGGTTGGCACGACAGACAACTTCCCATTGCGTGACAATTCTAAAGGCACTACGAGCTGCAAAGCAGCAACGCGCCATGACATAACAACAAGCGCTACGAGCTGAAGCTTAGGCCGGCCACGCGCTATAGTGTAGCAAAATCGGCTCAAACCTAAAGCCAGCAACGCGCAAAAGTATACTAAACGCCGACCAATGAAGCCTCACTTATCTCCCCAGCACCGCTGGATTGGACAAGAGTATTGGCAGCTAGGTTGAAAGGCATAAAACTAAGAACGTAAACAAATACAAAGCTTGGGGAAGTTGCTGTAGAGACTTGACCGAACCGGAAATGAGAGGTGACCCCAGTTTATTGAAAATAACAAGCATAAAGGCCCTCAAGGGAGGGAGGGAGGGAATTAAAATAGAGATTCACTAAAATGTGAGCAGTAGCTTAGGCAAACCTAAGAAAATATGACTTTGGACCTTGAGCAAGGTCTTTAATAGCTAGACAGAGCCTGTGGCTCAAACCAATTAAAAAACCTGTACCATAGCAAGGCCGGACGCTACGTAATATCTACTTAGGACATAAAGGCAGGATTCACTACTTTAACCACTAAATACGGCCGAAAGAAAGCGTACCTAGACGTTATTACGACATACTATTACAACATGCTTAGCTAGAGGTTATCCAAGGGCAACAGTACAAGGAATACAAAGGTATGTTCATGTACAATCTGAGCAACATTGTTTGACCTTGAATGTCATACAAGTTACGTAATGTCACAGATACTACAGCGTAACGCTCCATTAACGGCGTTTTACAGATGGCCCTGTAAAACTTTCTTTAACTCTTTAAAGTGCCAGTTTGATAAAATTTTCCGAATTTTATGTTTGTGCAATTTCCGAAAGTTTATGTTGCCGTTACTTACCGGGCCAAGCAGTTTTTCAACCCGAGCACTGGAAGTCCGTTTTTTCTCACGCTATTTCTTGCAACTGGGTCCGCCATTAATCGGCCATGTTCCTACCGCGCAATAGGAGGAATGGGCCTAGTGATGTCATACTCGTAACGAAAACCTTCGACTAGCGGTGAAATGCCTACTAAATCGAATGTTTCTTGCCTTTTCTTACCAGTAATGGGTTAATGTTGAGTTAAAATATGCCAGGGGGAAAGTTGCGTTGTCCATAGTTGCAGTAATATTGCTGTTCTCAAGGATCTCAATAGTCCCGAACTAAAAGAAAGTGCGATGTTTATGAAAACTTAATCTTGTTGGTGATTTTGCGATGTGCTCTAATACTCTGAAGTGCCTTGCTTTGGGCGTCCAATATAGCTGCCTGGATTAAGACGGAAACTCCTCCAGGGTTGATTCCGAAAATATGGAAAGGTGTTGGAGAAGAAAAACCAATTGTAGGAAATCCGCTGGGAAATCCAAGCGAACCAAGTCGAAATCAAGTGAAGAGGATCGTAAACAAGTAAGCTATTTAAAGACAGAAAGGAAAAATGAACATTGAAT
>CM042746.1:36750339-36762839 GCA_022496165.2 Catalaphyllia jardinei | reverse complement strand
GCGGACATGATATCAACACAGTTTCACAATTTATCGCTGTGCCAACGATTGAGTACAGAAGAAGCAAAAACAAGGTTGTATGTACCATCCAAGATATCAACGTTTCCATCAAATCAACTTTATTTGAAAACATTCCAGCTCCTCTTCTTTATACACTTACTGGAGCGATCGATCGGCAACCTTGTGTTTGATCAGTGCTGCAACAGGTTTCATTATTGAGTCGTTGGCGCATCGGAATCAGAAATCCTCAAGAGCATTGAGAATTCCCCTTTAGGCGTTAATACGAAAAAATACTCTTTGAGTTGGGTTCTCTGCTTACTTGTAGAAGATAAAAAATTTGAAGCTTTTGAGTATTTACTTTGCAAAAAGTTACGAGTATAACGTGATAATGTGATCTTCTGCTGTTAAATTGCGGGCTCAACTGGAACCGGTTTCGTGCAATGGCGGAAGAAAAAATCGCAAGTTTTGGGCAATTTCTTATTATCCTAACAGTCGTTTTATACAATTTTATTCACATCGAAGAATGTTTTACGCTAAAATTAGCTATTCTGAGTACAAAATGCTGGAAAAAAGATGTTGATTTTCGTCGAACTGGTACTTTAAGAGGCATTTCAAACCGCCGCACAGATGCACGAAGAGCTAATAGGAACAGAATTTGATGTTGCATTTTGCCAAAGATTCAAACTTCTTAGTCGATAGATTTTCTTCATTTTTTCCTTAAACGTAGAAAATCAGTAGAGAAAACGGTCCATCGAAAGAAAAATAGGGGTCACCGAACATCCAAGGTCGTTAAATCCAGGCAAAGTTCTAGCAATGACCATCGGCCCTATCATTAATTATGACTTAGCGCATGCGCTCATGCATGACATGGCATGGAGATTTGTGTGCGCAGTAAGGATGCGCAGAAACAATTAGCGGGAACGTCCTTAAGTGACATCCAACTTAATTGATGTAACAGATGCTTGTGGCTAAGGCTACTCTTTAAAATAATTCTAGCAGCTGTCATTTGTAAACGCTCCAATGCATTATATTGCATTTTGCATTTGCTTTAAGTTTTGTTTGATGGGAAACAGTGATGAAAGAGTAATACTTAAATACTTACAACTAGTTTCCTTTGCAACCATTATTGGAGTTGCATTCCAAGTACTGTGGGTGCTTGCCCCAATAATAGCTGTGAAGTAATCAAGACTCAAGGACTTGTAAAATGTTGACAACTTCCCATGTCTTAATGCAGGTCACTGTATAGTACATAAATACACTGAATTGAGTATCCTTGAAAAGGGTTTTTCAACATCATGTTGTAATCCCATGAAGATGTACAGTTTTGATAGTCATCCTGTCCACAATCCAGTTGTATCAAAGGCCAAAACATGATCAGACATTCATTACTGGAACTTGTTAAATTAAATTGCAGAAAAAAGCAGTGTTTAATACTTGTGTTGCATTCTAACTTTTTTTTTGTGATTGGCAGCTGTTTAGAGTACAAGCTCAGTATCCATTCACAGGAAAGGTATGTTTACCGGCTGGTAAATTAGCTAAATCATCATCATCATCATATCCTTTATTTAAACTCAATAGAGGTTTAAAGCTTAGAGCTTGTGGGGTGGTGTGACAATGAACTGTGTTTTTTCTGGATCATTTTTTGATAAACGTACTCTCAATTATTGTGGAGACTATTTTAGTGGGTGCCAGTGTGTCATGATAATCAAGTTTTGATCAGTATAATCTTATTTCCAAGAACATCTTTGGAACATTTTTAAAGGTATTTTTCAACCTTTTTCATGTTGTGAAATTGAAGCAATAGTCACGGTGGTGCACATGTCATTTTGTAACCTCCAAATTATTGTGGTTGGAGTTAGAAGAGCTCTAAGTAAAGATAAATCAACCTCATTAGAAGAAGAGACCACCAACAGTTTGTCTGGCAATACCTTGTAAGTGTATTGAAGCATTGTCATTAAGTTTTGGGTCACCTGTTGGGTGCCTTTATCTTACAACCTATAACAAACTTTTTGTTTTGTGGGTGAACTGTATCAAGAACAGGCAAGTTTACCATCTAGGGCCCATCAAACATACAAAGCCGTACATACTGTAAAGGTGTTCCAGGTTATGGCCACTATAACTCCGACTTAGCTTGCGGTCAAATCTTTTGGGAGATGATGGGATCGGGTTTTACCTTAGCTACCTTGTGCTTGAACAATGCAAAGGAACTTATTTTGCAAACCAATACATTACAATACAAAGTTTATTGACACACCCTAAAGAGGGCTTTTCAGTGACAATGGTCTAAAACGTACAAAATTACAATGCTAAAATTGTTTTATACAGAAATCAGGGAAACTAAATGTTAATAAATATTTGCTAGAATTACAACTGAGCAACATACTAAGGCTGAGAAGATAGAAACTGAGCAGCAAATAGTTTGGCTCTAAGTTTATGCTTAAAATTATGAGAAAAGTTACAAAGTTTAAGGGAATTATCTAGACTGTTCCACAGACTTACAGCATGATAAAAGAATGCCCTTTGTCCAGATTTGGATTTATATAAGGGTATACTTGCACAAGTTGGGAGCTTCTGGTGGTGTGACCACTTACTTCCCCAAAATTGAAGAGAGATATTACCATTTGCGTTCAACCGTGAAGCATGAACGTTTTTTCACACAGGTTTACTTTTCAAATGAGGCAGTTTCCCAGACAACTGTATCGACTGGACCAATAAAAATGTTTCGTTTGGAGCACAAAACTATGAATGTTTTTTCAAAGAAATGTAGCACATTTTGTTCTTGTGTAGTGCAGGTTTGACAAAATTAATGACGTTTTTTAGGGTTTTAGAACAGGTGGCTCAAGCTCATTGTGAGGAGTTATTATTTTTTAAAAAATCTTTATCCGAACGTGCAGCTTGTGAAACGTGACATAGTTACCGCTGTCATCTACTATTACGTAAAGACCAAGTTTTATCACGCGAAACGTGGCTCAGTGTATGGAGGTGTTATGGGGAAAAACGTTAGTAGACATTATCCGAAATTTTGATATTTTTGTAACATAAATAACTGACCTCAATTCCAACACTGACCTCCATATGCTGTAAGGTGAGAGTCATTTTTCGCGTAATGAAACTTGGTTGTTATGTAATAGTAGATGGCGGTGGTCACTATATTCAGATGAAGATTTTTTAAAAAATAATAACTCCTCACAATGAGCTTGAACCGCCTGTGTTCCAGTGTGATACGTTCGTCCAAATTTGTTCCCTTTTAGCACCTCCATCTTTCTGAAATCACAATGACACCAAGCTTCCAAAACCCTGAAAAATGTATTTAATTTTGTCAAACCTGCACTACACGTGAACAAAACGTGCTACATTTCTTTGTCAAACATTCATAGTTTTGTGCTCCAAATGAAACATTTTCATTGGTCCAGTCGATACAGTTGTCCGGGAAACTGTCTCATTTGAAAAGTAAACCTCCGGGAACAAACATTTATGCTTCATGGTTGAATGCAAATGGTAGTAAGTAGGAGCAAAGCCAGTTATACATTTAAAAACAAGCACGGTGTCACGGAGATAGGACTCAGTCCATTGTTTTGTCTTGCTGAGTCCAGATGAAGGCCTTTTGTATAAACCTTTGCGACGTACTTATTAATGTTTCAATCATTCACAGGATGCAGAGGACCTCAGTTTCAAAAGAGGTGATATTTTAGTTGTTGTGGAACAAAACGAGGAGAAGTGGTGGACTGCTATGGATGAACATGGCAACAAAGGTCTTATTCCAGAACCATATGTTAAAAAGGTCTGTAGGTGCTGTCACATGCTCTGTCATTCTCTACTGCAGAACTCTATTGCAATGCTTGGAGTCATTGTGTTTTTCAATCTACTGTTGACAAGGTTTTGGAACTGAGAAAACTGTTTGAAGCACTATATGATGTAAAATTGTTTCCTTAAGAAATACAGTAGCCTGTATACAATTTTGGAGTCTAGTTTGTCTGATTTTTGTCACCTCCATTCTCCAATTTACCCTACCACTACTTCCCGAAAGATAACTATTTTCATTTTTATTTATGAGGAGAATCTTATGTTGACCCTTTTGAACTAAAATTGTGTTATTATCAGGTATTGTTTGTTATTATGGGAAACCTGGATGAGTAAAAAATGGGTCTAATAATTCTTTGTTTTGTAGCAGCAACTGGATTTGGATTTTAATGGCCAATTTTTTTTTTTGAAAAAATAAATTTTTGATGTGCTAAAAGGATACTAGACACGTGTGCTGATCAGTCTGTCTTTGACTTTCAGCTTGTCGACCTTCAGTCACAGCAGCAGCCAGCATCTCCTGCACAGCCCACTGTTCTTTCCAACCTGGGAAATGACCAAAGGAGATCTATGCCTCCACCAATGACTACAACACCAGATAATAGTAACAGAAGAACGTCCGTCCCTCCCAATATGAGACCGCACCCATCGGTACGGTTTGTGTGACTTTCAATCAATTGTTGTGTCTTATACAGGGCTCGAAAAATATTTGAATTCCACCTTGCCCGTTGGGCAAGTAACTCTAAAATTTTGCTTGCCTGAGGCACTTCCCTGGCCTGCTGGTCCAAGTTTTCAAACTCATTAATAATTCATGAACCCAAGTTAAACTCATCATGATAGATAAGCTTGGGGAATGGTGCCTGAAATAAGGAAGGTGGGGCCACAAGTCACTCCTAGCCAAACGCGAAGGGTATCCATGACAACCCTGTGAGCGGCAACCACCAGGCACCGTCACACTGTTAGAACAGGGGAAACAAAGATGCTTACCTAATACTTACCATGCCAAGAGGGAGGGGCGGGCCGGGAATAAACCAGACGAACTATCCCGTAGCGAAAGCAAACTCAGAATGAATTGACATCCGAAGCCGAACTGTAAACCATGTTCGGACCTCTGTGTAAAGCCCTAGGCCACCCCGCACCAAAGCCCGGGGAGCGACCTCTGGCCAGCATTGTTTGGTGTTTAACTTAGCCTAAATTACATTTAGCAACATAATGGAGGTCAAACTACAGGTGTGTTTTAATCTAGTTAACACATCTTGACTGTAGTCCTCTTAGTGCTGATCACTTTGATGCTTACTTACTTCCTAGTTCCTGTATTACACGCTGGGTATCTTCGTTATTATACAGCCTTGAGTCAATTTGTCCAATTCCTCGAAGATCGTGCTTGACTCCTTGGAGACCTTGAATGATCACCTGCATCTTGTCTAGCTCCACAAAATCATTGCGAATTAACAACAAATTGCATTTCCACTTCAGTTTTGACACATGCAGGTACAGTGTCAAATTTTGAAAAGCCGGCGAGAGCATGTTTTTTCATATGGGCGAATGAAAGAAAGTTTCAGTCAAGGGGAAACGTCTTCATTTGAAAGAAACAATATTTTAAGTCATCTTCCAGGAACTCTGAAAGTACTTTGATGGCTTATGTATTTCTTTTTAATAATGTGTAGTTCCAGAAAATATCCATACCCCCCACGGAGAGGATTTTCCAAAATCGGCTCACAAAATGGACCCCCCCCAACCCTCTGGAAATTCCATTTTTGTCGCACACCCCCTGGAAATATTATCATTCCTTGCAGAAACCAAAGATAACCCATGTTTTAGCGCAAAATACTGAATTGTGATCCTTACCTTTTTTTCCGAAAATTTTAGTGGATACTGTAACCAACAAATCACCAGAGGATACGGATGCCTTCGCAGAATTTGCGATAATTAAAGAGTTAATACCGTCAATTCCACTTCATAATTTTGACAAAACAACATTCAGTATAAAACTTAATTTTCAAGAGCATTGAGAGAGAAATGAGGAAAAAGAAATGCTTTACTCCGTGCCAGTTTAAAGCACAACAATCAAACCAACAAAATTTTCGGTGCATGTTTTGTATCAAATTTTGGCGGATAAAATCGTTGTAAGTATATATCTGAAAGATTTACTTTTATTTGCAAGCTGGAAATTCAGAACTTTCCTGACCTTCCACAAAGATTTTACTGTTTTCAATGTTTCCAATGGGTTAAAGCCTGGTTCACACTTGTGCGATAAGCATAACACAAGCGACATAAGCATAAGCACAAGAATAAAGTAACATGTTCCTTTTTTCTTGTGCTTCTGCTTATGCTTATGTCGCTTGTGTTATGCTTATCACACAAGTGTGAACCAGGCTTTAGTTTTCTTGCCTTTCTTTTGTAGTGTCCCTCGCAGCAGCGCTGATATTTGCAATTTGGGTTGTCGCGTAGCAGAGCCAAATATTTTTCTTACGCAACTCTTTCATACCTGCCAACTCTCCCGGTTTTCATTAAATTTCCCGGTCTCTCGGAATGCCTTTTGGTTGATTTTCGGAGGTTATTCCTGGACATTGTCTTTAATGACATTCTCACAATGCAAAGATTTCTAGACATCTCCAGATTTTTGTACTCTGGGGGTTGGCAGGTATGCCCTTTGCTCTTGATCTTGCTCTACGAGTTGGGTGAGCGACGAAGTAAAAACTTTTGCTGTAAACCCTTTCTTCTCTGTAATTTTGGAAGATAACTATGACTACCCATAAGAAGAGTAAAAAGAATGCGTTTTGCAGCGGTAAAATGTAATTCAATCTTTTTCGCGCCAATTGGTGTCGTGTCGTCTGGTGGTGAAAATTTGACATGTCGCGGATTTCGAAATTTGCATAAGTTCACTTTGCCGGGATTTATTTCTGATGGCCTTAGCCTGTAGTAAATGTACTGCATCTTCTCTGAAAATCTGCTTGAACCTTGAAAATCTTAATGAAACCTTTTTTTAATTCAAAGTTTTGTCGAAAATGACGTTGCAAGCACCATGCCTGCGTTTGAAAACATTTCAGCCTCACACACTACCATTTGGAGTACAATTAACTGGAATGTAAACAAACTTGTGTGAATGGATTCATGTTATACTCGCCACCATTCAGGATTTCCCTTAAATCACAGGTGTCCCAAACTCACGATTCGTGGAATCAATCAAATATTAATGATTTATGTACGCGTATCAAGTGAGACGTGACTGACTTAGGTGCGCGCTGTTGTGTTACACATTGGGCCGTTAAGAATTTGAGCGCTCTAGAAGGCATTGTATGGAATTTATAATAACTTTTGTGAATGGAATTAAGTAAATAAACTCACCTTGCCGGATTTCTGTTGTCCATTTTGCCTGTTTCGTCGTTTTTGGGGGGTTTTCAGGTGTTTGTCGTAGCTTTCTACAGACAAAGTCAAGGCTGGACACTGCTGTTTCGAAAGACCTGAACTGCAAGGCCGTTTTTTCGCCGAAATTTGACTCCGCTGCTTGATTTTTCCCTCCAACGCAAAGAAGGATAGTCCATTGGTCCCCTTTTCCGGTCGGCTTGGAAAATCCTAAAACTTTCCGCTCCAATTCGAACGATTTTTGCTTTACTGCTGGAGGTTTTATCTTTCCGGTGTATCGTGTGACCATCCAATGAACTACGGCACAGTTTGAAATCAACATTAGCTACCGCTCCTGCGTGACAAATCCGACTTACTGGGTTGTATTTTAACGGAAATTTTTTGACTGTGCCCCGTCCGTTAAGTGGCATTTGTCACCCAAAGCTACAACAAACACCTGAAAACCCCCCAAAAACGATGAAACAGGCAAAACGGACAACAGAAATCAGGCAAGGTGAGTTTATTTACTTAATTCCATTCACAAAAGTAACATTTTATTTCATTGCGTGATTTTATCCTTCGTTATTATAAATTCCATACAATGCCTTGTAGAGCGCTCAAATTCTCAACGGGTTAATGTGTAACAAAACACCGCGCACTTAAGTCAGTCACGTCTCACTAGATACATGTACATAAATCATTAATATTTGATCAATTCCTCGAATCGTGAGTTTGGGATGCCTGTGCTTAAATTACATTTTCTTGGGCTCAAATGTAAATGTTACAATTTCTGTGTGACTCAAAGCGGGTGTCAAACAATTTTTCCCCACTTTCATGCAGAAATATTGAAGCAGCAACTCGATTATTTAAGTCTTATCTAATTTCTGCTGATAATATATTGCATGAGGCTCGCTTAAAATTATATTTGCCTCGTGAACTATAATTGTTACTGTAGTGTAATCATGTTAACGAGATAAGAGGTCTGTTATCTACCGATTCCGAATTTCTGTTAATCCAATATTGGTGCACTCTTTCAGTTCAAATGCTATTTTTCACACTTGCAACAACAACTTAAAACTGTGACAAAATCTTCCGGCTGAAACGATACAGATAGGAGTGACAAAAGTACCTGGTCAAGTGTGGTAGACAAATTTTCCATCAGACACAATAAAATTTTTTTACTTTCCACAACATGCGCTTCGAGACCAGCCGCTTCTCAGGAGAATGATCGGACTCTAGCGGCGACAGAATATCGAGCCTAATCAGCACAAAAATCTTCAAATTAGCAAGAGTTATTTTTTTCTGTTCGCGACTCGAGAAGCAAAATGCAAACAAAGAAAACTTTGCGTACAACTGTACATTTATGAAATTTTAGACTGGTCTGGAAAAAAACAAAAATCATTGAAACAACCCCCCTCCCCCCTCCTGGGCCTTTGAACCCCCCACCCCCTGTAATTTCCAATCCCTTCCATGGGTGGGATGGATAATTTCTGGAACCACACAATATAACACTTTTTCATTTCGCACAGCGGCGCCCGACCCGCATGTTTTGCTGAAGACAGAGATTTACCTGGATTTTAGCATAAAAAGTGCTGGCTTTGTTTTCGCAGTAGAAATGTGTGGCTTCTCAGTTTTCGCATATAATTTCTACAGTTTTAATTAATGTGGGGGAGATATGGAATTTTCTGGAAGTACACAATACATCATTGTTGAGTTAAGTTTTGTACAGAGAAACTGAAAAATGTTTGCAAAAATTTGCTAAAATTAAGAAATAAACACAGTGTTTTCGTTCCCAACACAGCTATTTTATCCTGGAAAGAAATTTGATCGGGGCAGATTTTGATCACCTGCTAGGCAACCACTTCTGAAATAATTCATATTTGAACCGCGGTTATAGGTGCAAGTGAAGTATGACCCTCGCAGTAAATTTTCCAATTTAAGCAATTGGAAAGAAGAAGCCTGAAAAAAAAAATCAGGGCTTCAACGGGATTCGAACCCATGACCTCCGCGATACCGGTGCGATGCTCTACCAACTGAGCTATGAAGCCACACATTGGGAGCAAGGTCAATTTTAATGAGTTCAATGTAAAGTGTATAAGAAATAATTCATATTTGAACTACGGTTATAGATGCAAGTGAAGTATGATCCTCGCAGTAAATTTAAATTGGAAAATTTACTGCGTGGATCATACTTCACTTGCAAAATTTAGTTGGTGAAGGGCTTGCCTGGGTCCTTGCCCATTGGGCAAGGAAGGAGAGAAAGTTACTTGCCCGAAGGGAAAATCTACTTGTCCCGGACGACTGGACGGTTTTTTTGAGCCCTGTTATAACCAATAGTATCTAGAAACTGATATGAATTTTTAATGGCCTTTTAAATGGAAAGTATCCCTACTGTTAGATTGACTGATGTGATTTGGAGATGAGGTAATGCCCGGAATAACTAACTTATTTACTATGACTTGTTTTTTTGTCAGCCCGTTCTTGTGGGAGGATCCATGTTAGTGCGTGCCACGCGAAAACATCTGATGCCATATGATGACTCAACACTCGCTTTTGAGGTGAAATTATAGTGATATAATGTTACTGTAAATGTGCCACTTCTCCCTTTGGAAATAATTTTCTGTAAGCTTGGGCTCAATCTTGCAGGCTCTTTGTTAGTTGTAGGTTTGTTGCAAGTAATGGTTTTTACCAGTGGTCTTTTAGGGGGAAGGGGTGAGGGCAACATTGTAATACAAGTGTGTTGTTATAAATGAAATGTTACAGCTACATGTAAATGTCTGTTTGCACCCCATGATGAGTGATTAGGAATTCTGAGGGATATGTTGGGGGGATATGAAATGCCAAAATATTTCAAGGAAGGTTTGGAACAGGAGATGGCAGGGCTGAAACCATGAAACCAAACAAATTATTATTACATCTTTATTATTTTCCAGTACTATTTACAGAAAGGGAATGCCCGCAACTAGCAAAGGCTAATCTCACCGGGCTATGCCTTAATAAAAACTGTCAACGGTGTTTGTTTGCAGGGGGTTATGCGTCTTTCTTTATCAATACAATCCTTATTTTGTACCTTGCACTTTTTACAGAAAGGAGATATCATCACAGTTCTCAAGAAATATGATAATGGCAAGTGGTTTGGTCAGCTTGGCGACAGAACAGGATACTTCCAGTTTAATTATGTGGAGAGTATACCACAAAGTGAAAATCCAGATTGAAAGGAATTGGTGCTGCAAGTAATTGTAACTTCTCGTGAAAATAAGGATTAGATTTAACTAGGACTTTATTGTCAATCAACTGTCAATTATCTGGGAACGTCAAATGCGATAGGCCCTGTTCATGAAGTGTGAGCCTAATTGGTAATCTTAGGGTGATTTTCATTTATCAGGTCTGGCAGTTGTAATGAATGTTTCACTAGATAACAGTGACAATCTCTGAAACTCAAAAATGTGGCTGTAGTGGTCAGAGACCTTGGCTCTGTAGCATCCTAGGGAGCAGAGAGAAATTTTGTATTCTAGGTTCCACGCGGTGCTCTTCTCTGCACTGTGGAAACTTTGTAACCAAACATCTGGGTTTAGAGTGATAGATTCCAAATTTTGTAGGATCAAAACTTTCTTTCTCCCCCTCCACCAAAAACAACAAAATAATTAACTACATTTCAGTTGTTATGGTGGCAGTCATCTTTTGAACTAAGCAGGCCTGACGAATGATAAGCACTCAGTAGACCGACTTTCCAAGAAATTTTCGGTGTCACTTACAAAAGCTGTGGATTATTTGTGATTTTTGAGAAATTTGAATGCTGTGGTGTAAAAAGCAACCAAGATATGGCACATTTGAAGCATTTGATAATCAAATCAACTTATTCTAACAGACCAGAACGTTTTAAGTAGAATATTGATTGTGAGATTTCCATCTGTTGTTGTGTAAAAAAGGTCCAAGTAACAATATTAAATTTATAGAGAAGTACTCCTTTAAAATAATGTACTCTTACGACTCTTTAAAATCAGAGTCATAAGTGGAGTCATAAGCTCAACAAAATCGGAGTCAGAACAATCAGAACATTTTTATTTCTTCTGATTCTGTTTATGACTCCGTCACTTATGAACCAGTGAAAACTAGGATGTTGGACTCGAAGCAGAAGAACTGACAAATCACAAGGCCCGGAATCAAGGATTGTGATTGGCGTCTTTTTTTTCCGCTTCCTACTCAGACAATCTAGTTTTCACTAGGTCGTAAGCAACAGTCATAAGCAGAATATTAGTGTTTTGCTTCTGTCTCATGCTGGTTTGATTGTGACTAGATCATATCCTTCTATGCTTTTGGTTATGACTGACTATATGTACAACTCTGTCGCTAGTGAGAACCAGCTTTTACAGTCATTGCTTTCCTACTCTCATCTTCATTGCAAGCAATAAAACATGGTCTTCCTGAGGGAGATTAAGGGTTCATTTGACAATGCTTTTGCAAGGTGTTTTGTTAAATGCTTGGACATTTGTTTATCTTTTCTTTCTGTGAATGTTGGGAGCAAAATAATTCTACCTGTTGACGTAAAAATATTAAATTTTTATAGCAACTAAATAATTATAATACATTCAGAGAAGCTTTATAATTTGCCTTGGTTGGTTATGCAACTGACCTGGATTCAAACCAGTAAGAAGAAATTTGATGCTGCTATTTCATAGTGATGTGTATATAGCTTGACATCAACTTTTGGCATCACTTTGCACTTGAAAAAAAGTCAATTTCAAATTTTATTTTTATAAATGGGTGAGTGTTGGAGTCAAGCTGCTGCAGCTTAAAGCTGTCAATGAAGTCTTGGAAAACACTGAGGAATGGATGAATGCAACCTAATATGCTGTTCTCCAATTGCATGTAGTGTTTTGGTTGCATTCGCATCTTTCATTCTTTTGCTGTTCTCAGAGACTGCGGGATTCTTCTGTGTACATGTAGATAGGACTGGTGGATTATGAAGGCCCAGGATGTCATGACAAGCATAGAATTTCTTGAGCAGTCACAGTGCCCAAGTGTTCACAGGCAGGAGAATATTAATGTTGGCAATTTCTTGATGTCGCCATTACTAAGTGATGCCAGACAAACAAAGTGATACATTAGAGTTGCTACATGTACATCCTAGTTTATACAATGCAAGCATAAGCACAATCAAACATTATGCAGACACAGTAATGCTTTGAGATCATCGGTGCATTTTTTGGGACAAAATCCTAACAAATGGCAGTAATAATTGATACATTTCTTCAGCTACTTATGGTGATTGCTGTAACTTATGCTTGTGTTATTCCTGCAAAGCAACCCTGGCTAACGATAGTTTGATAATTTGCAATTGTTCAATTCGGCTTTCA
>CM042746.1:36741523-36749939 GCA_022496165.2 Catalaphyllia jardinei | reverse complement strand
GGCTCACTTTGAGTTTCATCTAACAGTAATTCCGTGAAGCCATGCCTGTCCGCAGATCCCTTGTTTCTCTTAGACAGAAACACAAGCAGCATAGAGACAATGGTTGTCAACTAAATCACCCTGGCCCTCTCTCTGTCACGCAACACTACGCCCCTGATAACGCAACGCTCACTGTATGACAGAGGGCTAGAACTGGACTAGTTGACCAAGGGAGGAATTGGTCAATCGGCCAATCGATCAATCATTTGGCATCAGTCAGCAAATCAGACATCCAGCTGAAGTTTCTTTGCCAGCATAGCCTGAATCTGGTTGCATTTGTCTCGATTTTGTAAGTGTGCCCCCAGCGCACACTTTAAGTGTGGCCACCTTTTTCAAACAGGTCGCACAAATGCCTGTTTGGACTGAAAAAGACTGCATGTCTAAGTTCATTATGTTTATTGTTTTATAGTTTACTTTTAACAGGAGACTAAACAACAATTATTTCTGCTTGTTCAGTGTTCGTAGACACATTGGGCATAAAATTAATGTACTCTTGGAAAACAGCATTTTAGAAAAGAACTGGTTTGAGTGGAGCTAGTTTTAAACAAAAAAATCACGAAACTAAAAGTACCTTAGTTTATTGGTAGGAGTTTGTATCAGTTCCATTATTATAGATATATTTCACAGCTGTTATGCCTGGAATAATGGAAGCTCTACGACACAGAGTCCAGAAGCAATTTGTTTTCATCGAGAGCCTTTTGGATTACAATCATTTTACCATGTCCACTATATTTATGGGCAACTATAACACGACACTCGGACATGTAACATGTCAAGCTCTTTTGCAAAAGCACCTTTCCACACAGTTATTATGATCAGTTACGTCCTGTTACAACTGCGCAAGTTCGCATTAAATAAAAAGAGCAGACGTTTGGTAACGAGATGAAATTATGACCAGCAGGACTACTCTTCTCTACAGCGACTAGAGTATACATTATTATACCTAAATATTTTTAACTTATCCATCCTTAAACAGCAGTCAGAAGTGGTGTCAGAAATGAGGAGAGATGGCCACAATAGTTGTTGGGGACATTGACTAAGCAGGCAGCTTTTCAAATTGGGAACTAAAAACAGCTTGTGTAACTATGGTCATCAAACAGCTAGTATCTACTGGTATGGTAGCCTGAGAGAAGGATAACGTTTGGGGCACTGTGTAAGCAAGGAAACTGCAAGAATTTGGGTAAAAGTGAAGAACAGCTCCCCCTAAAAAAAGGTTGGCCGACAGACAGTCAACTGTTGGTGATAGCACAGCTGCCAGAGATTTCACCAACAGATGGCTGTCTGTTGACCAACAAAGGCCAGCAAGTTAACCAACAGTTGTTGGCTGACAGTAGACTCACAGTTTCTTTCAGAGAGCCATTCTTCACAATTACCAAAATGTGTCAGCGGACAAGAAGCAGAAGTGTCTGATTCTTCTAGTTACAGTTTAGCCTCTCATGAGGAAGGCAACAAATGTAAGCAAAGATGTCACTGAATCTATCATTATTCAATCTTCATTTTGTCTTTCCTATCCTGGGCACAAACTGGTCAGTTTTTACTTTCTCATCTGTATTAAGAATGTCTAGTTCACTCTGTCGTTGTGCAGCAGCTGAATAGTTAGGGAATCAGGCTTAATACATTTGCTAGATGACTGACTAACCCAGTTTAGTCATCTATGAAAATTCGTCCACAAAACCCCAAGAAATCAAGCATTTTACACAGAGGAAAAGGAAGTACATCACCACAAAGGCATAGAGGTGCTCCATCCTTTCATTGCATCCCTAAATTTTCTGCAATACTGGGTGATGGGAGCACGTCAACAAAATACCAATGATTGATTACTGTTAACGGTTTCAGAACAGCCCTCAGTACCTTCCTAAGAAGATTCCTCTGACCAAAGTATACCACTTCACTTTTAATTTAGTGTGGTGTTTTGTTGCTGCTTTCCAACAAAATGTCTGTGTCCCTCAGAACCACTTGCATTTTCTCTCCTTCTCTTATTGTAGTATTGTGAAGGACCAGCCTTCTCATGGTAACTGTCTCTGTCATAACCACCTTGAGTTTGTTTTCTTGTTGAGCCTGCTACTTCGTTATATCTGCCCTTGGTACCTGAATTTCTGCCTTGATGCTGTGGCCAGGCAGCTGCTTCATGGTTCTGCTCATGTCTGAATTGTTGTTTAGTCTCCAGTAATTTTACTTCCGAGTTTTTCCCTTTAGGGTTATAGTCTGTTAGAGAGTGCGCACATTTAGAAGGAAGAGGATCATTTATGTCAATGATAGACAATTCACTGACTCTAGTCTTGTGCTGTTCAACAGGATTTGGCAACCCTGATGATGTGCTGGTTACTCTGTGAGTTGCCTCTGCCAATGTATTTGTTATATTATCTGAAGAAGGCTCTAAGCCTTGTGGAATTTCATCAGTTCTGTTCTCCCCCAAATTAGACAAGCCACTGGAGTTAGCTCTCTGTGAGGATTCTGTGTCAAATTGTACTTTTAGCTTCTCTCCTGACGAGACTGCCTAGAACAAAACACACAATACTGAAAACTGACTTGCAGTGAGACAAAGCCCTCCACAAATTACTTCCACCATACATGAGCCACTGTAATATTGGAATTAACTAGACTTGATGCTGTAAAATTAATGTCCTTTATTGATAGACAGCCAGTAGACACATTGTAGAAAAGAAACTTGACGCAGTTCTAGTTTCTGTCAAGAGCTATGCGGATAAAAGGTCAAGTGGAGAACATAAACATAGGTAGAGTCAAAGTTAAGTTTGCATACCAGCCAAGTGACCAATCAGGCCAGAGCTTATCCCAGGTTTCAGTAGCATGAAGTGACTAGGAGTATTTCTACTCTGCCTGGATGGGATGCTAGTCCATCAGAGGATTGCACCCAGGACTAAGTTCTTCAGCAACCCACAATTCCTTGATTCGCTCTGATGAAGGGCTAATGCTCGAAACATCAGCTTTCAAATCTGTTTATGGTGGCTAATTCACATTATCAATGCAGTTGACAGAACTAAATTATTTTGTAATATTCCCCACTGATGCAGCACCACAGTTTCTTTAGAAACTTACCCTCTAAGTTCATCAATACCCATTTATCCACCTAGGCGGAGAGAGGCACATTGGCAATAAAGTGCCTTGCTCAGGAACACAAGAATGTCCCCAGCCAGGGCATAAACCCAAACAGCTCAATCCAGAAACAAGCGCAACAACTATGAGGCCACCATGCCCCCCAATATACATGTACATGTAAAACACTGTCTGAATAAAGAGGGTAAGTTTCTAAAGAAACTGTAATGCTGCAACAGTGGGGAGTATTGCACGTTTTATCACCTGGGTTGATAATGTGAGTTGGCCACCATAAAGAGGTTTCAAAGTTGACATTTCAAGTGATAGCCCATTTACTTTGACGAAGGGCTAATACTTGAAATATCATCTTTTGAACCTCTTTACGGTGGCTAATTCACATTATCAACCCATGTAAAACACTGAAAATTACAAGCCGCCCCACTCGTGCTTTCAATTTAATGACGCTTTATGTTTTATCTCAGAGGGTTCAACCAAATGTGTTTACTGGTTAGCAGGATTCATACCGCAGAACTTCCCACATCTGTCGGTCTTGTTAAGGGATGCATTCCTGGGAATCCATTAGGAACAGGTCTTGTGACAGGTTTCTTCAGTTGAGGCTTGCCTGATAAAGAAGCAAAAAGCGAAGCCATGAACTAGTAAATTAGTACACTTAGGGCAGCTGCAACTACAAAATTGTTGGGCACATCATGTTTGTCCTTTTGTTACCACTGTGAAAAAGAAAAGCTATTAAATTGTTTGACATTAAATAAGAGCATCTATTTGGTACCAAGAGAAGAACAAAGGGCGAACTGGTTGCAAGATCTCATCAATCTTCGACCCGGAACTCATCGCGTTTTTGTAGCATTGATTGATTAGGAGTATTTCTCCTACCCTCTTAGTGGAATGATAGTCTATCGCAGTGTTGCTCCACAGCATTAAATTCCCTGTTAGCCATTGATACACCTGGGTGGCGAGAGGCGCTGTGAGAGTAAAGTGTCTTACCCAAGAACACACCACAATGACCTCAGCCAGGGCTGAAACCCAGACCATGCATTCCGAGTCCAGCACAGTTACTGTTAAGTTTGGCTGGTTGAGCATAATAATTATCAAACTAAAAACCTTCACCTTGGTATTCTGGTAACCTACAGCAAACAATACTGACCTGCATCAACTGTTTTTGACCACAAAATACTGGGATCATCAATCATTGGCATCTGACCTGACCGTGATTTGCATTCAAATCCTGGAGGAGGACGAACTGTGTGGAAAGAAGTTGACAGCAGGACTTGAATCAAAATCTTATCTTCCAAACTGTAAGTAGGCAGCTACTTGTGCGTGTGTAGATTGTTTTCAATTTTGTTGCAAAGGAACAGGGTTTATGTTTGGTATATGGACCTAGGCCTGCTCTTAATAAATCCCACTGAACACCTCTGAGTGCCAAATTTGTTATATCTCTCAGAGCATAAAGAAAAGATGATAATAAAAAAATACTCTAAAACAGGATGAAAACTTCGCATTTACAGACTTTGTTGCTTAACTGCAGTTAATAACAACTGAAAAGAATGAAATAATTTATTGCATTTGCCAAATTATGAGCAAAGGATTAATAACGGTTTACTCTCACCTACAGGGCTTGACTTTCTGAAAAAAACCTCGACCAATTTATTTGGTCACATTGGCAACCCCAGCAGTTGCCACGTCAAGATCTGGCTTAAGACATTCACAGGGAGAAGTTGGCATGAACAAATTCTTTTTACTGTTAACTTTTGAATGAAAGATACATATACAAGTATTACGTAAGGCAAAATGTCATCAGCTACATGTAAAACAAAATTATAGAACCCAGAGAACATGCTGTTTGGTGAATACACACCTTGGAATGAGCCTTGTGGCTGTTGTGATGAAAATGACCAGCTAGAGGAAGTTGGTTCTGTTACAAGGGATGCTGAGTGAGGCCAGGAATTTTGTTGTTGAGATAGAGGAGAATCTGGAAAACAGTATTACCATAAGTGTTGAACTGATCGGAACAAGAGTTAGTCAACACCAGACAGACATTTGCTTACTGTTACAAACAGACTGAGATAATCTCCCAGTTCATGACAAAATTATTATCAGTTTGGAATCTAAACAAGCAAGTCATGTAACCACATCGTTCCTGCAAAGAAACCATAACCACTGTAGGAATATATTTTGCTACATGTATGTTATCAGTGGTAACATTTTGACCACACCCACTTCAGAGAGCACATTAATTGTGCTCTCTGAAGTTATTAGTCAGCAGTGATGGAATTTCATGTATTTCATGGAATCCAGGAACCAAACCTCAGAATTTCATGGTGTTAATCATTCACATTTTTACTCTTGCAAGGTCAGACTCAGAGTAGCATTGGGGGACAACCCCCCCCCCCCAAAAAAAAAAAAAAAAATGCACACAATTCAAGGTTCCTTGCTATAACTGCAACACTATTTATTGCATTCGTAGAACGCAGTTCGTAATGCGGTCTTGAGTCAAGTTTTATGGGAGTGACATCATGGTAGGTTGCATCAAAGTTGCGCACTGATTTGGCCACCCCGCAGCAGGGGCGAAACGAATTAAATCATCGTCAAACCATGTGCTGTACACTTCTTTGGAGTGCGGTTCTCAGAACAGATATAATTTTATATTCATTTGAAAGGTCAGGCCTTTCCTGGGTCAAAAAAGTCTTGGATTACAAAGTTATGCTGAACCCACACGTTAAAAAAAAAATTAACAAAAAAAATGACTTCAAAGCGATATATCAATTTTGCCTTAATAGCTAACACAAAATCTATTTCCTTAACAATCCAGCTTCATCGGGTGGAAATTTCAGCAAAATCGAACAAGACAAGTTTTGAAACGTTTATTTAAAATTTGCAATAAACACCTAGCTCAAGTGCTTATCAAGTTCTTGAGTAAACACAGGGAACCACTGTGGCCCATAGCAAACAAAAAACCTGAAAACGAAGCAACGTTTTGGTCTGAGAAAAAAAAATTGAATGGGAACATCTTTGTCAGACTTTTCTTATTTTCTTAGACAAGGAAATAACCTTAGTGAGCTACAAAAGAGAACAAAATAAAAACAAAGCCGGTAATTTATTCAATTTGTTAACCTTGTGTCCTTCGTCACGTACAGGTTAAAAAAGCTCACCTCTTGATAATTTTAGCCTTAGAAGCCAGTAACTGGTCACAAATTACTTTCTACATCCTTACAAATGTCTTGACTTCCATCTTTAAAAGATTTGGTCCTGATTTTTGAGCAAATATACATTTCGCCGATGCCGGCTGGCATACTCTCAAGTGTGGGACAGGCCGGATGTAACGCCAATTTTCTGTCACGCTTTAAAGTCACCATGACTTTATTGCATTCGAAGAAGTGGAACGCAATCCTAATTTTTGCCTGTGACTCTGCAGAGTTGGTTGTCCTGTGTAAGGTTATTGTCTGGAAAACCCACATTCCTGTAAGAGCACGAAAATGGCCACCCCGCTTAATTTTTGCAGGGGCATGTCACGACATAGTTACTAACTATGTCACGGCATAGTTATTAACTATGGTCATGGCCAGTAAACTGGTGCCGTAACTGAGACATGTGATAATACATGTGACGAACATGTGAGCATGTGGGCAGGCCATGCAGACTTTGGACTTTCTTTCCTTGCGCTTTCGATCACAGAGGTAGCGTTGGATACTTTTGCCGTGGGATTTTGAGGCTGAGTAGTATTATATTCAATAGTATGATGTTATTTAAACGTTCGTTCGGGCTCACGAGGAACTTGTTTATTTTATAAGATGTGTAAGAGTGAACCTGAGCCAGGGAACGGAAATGTAAATACTGTATATTTTGTATCAGGCCAGCGGAAATACTCGAATCAGTCGCACAGAGTTTGTTTACGATGAACGAGCACGCAACTGCAAATGTGTACTTATATTTGAGGTCCCTGCTTAGAATAATGTTCGTAAAAAAAAATTTACCTTTACAAATCACAAGTTAATAATGTGAGAATATCTAGCACGAAATCTGAAGGCTGATGTAAATATTTTAGTCCTACTTGCGAGTCGGAACCTGGCGCTGTCACGCAACGTAGTTTGTACCGAGACCTGTTCAATCAGAATAGCATGGAATTTGTCACTGAAATATCTTTCTTTACAACTCCGGTTGTTGATGAAAAAGGTTGGTTTTTAGAGGATGAAAGTCAGCTAGGGAAATCATTTAAGGTATCTGTATAAAAGTTTATACGGCGTCGAACGCACTCTCATAATCTTTGATTACTGCTAGTATTACATTGTATTTTTTTGTTTCTGACTATACTGTACCTGAGAAACTAATATTAATGTTTGGTAGAAGTGCTCTGAGTCCATCTTGCCAGTTTCTGATATCATCACCCTAAAAGAACATCAAAGTTCAATACAATGTCATCCATAGGATCAACAAATTTTCCAGGTTTGTTACAAGTCATAAGCATTATCACTAAATCTTTTGCAAGGTATGCCTATTTAATGCTGCATTTCCATATAATTATGTTACTGTCTCAAGCAAAATATTTGTTCCACATCACAAATATATAATTTGCTGGCTGAAAGTTACTTTGGCAACCCAGATTGTCTTATAGCACTTACATCTGTTGGAAATGCTGATAAAAAACTGTGTGTACGTGAAGCTTTAGAAATGTGTTGTGCTGAATCAGGTTCTGTGGCTTTCTCTTCCTCTTGCAGGAGATCTGCTAAGCCTTTACTACATTCATTCCAAGGATCAAACCCTAAGTTATAAAAAGAAAAGCAACAGAATTATAAACAACAAGTGGAAGAGATTTTTGTGATATCTGGAATAACAAAGGTCGAGGCTGATTACACTTGCTGAGACCTTGATTATTCCGGATATCACAAAAACTGAATTCAATTACATTGTATTGTTTTATTATACATTGTTTTATGGAAAATACAAGGACAAATGCACCAAGCGGCCACATCACTTGAAACCATATATTAATAAGTGCTCACGCTCTTTAGCTAAAAGTGTATTACGCATGCACATGCACATGTGCACTATCAGCGCTCCAAGCTGCGACAATTTTGGTCACCATGGTGAGTGGAAAAAATTTTTGACGACCAAAATATTGGCAAAAGTCGGGTGATGGCGATCATTTTACAGTTAAAGGTTGCCAAAAGGGGACTTTTTGAAAAAGTGAGCTTGGAGCACTGACTATGTGCAGTATAAACTGCAGATATAATTGGATAGCAGATTATACTAAAATCATGCTTGTCCACAAAATCATGTGAATTCTCAAAATAAGCAGAAAGCTAATAGT
>CM042746.1:36679023-36736523 GCA_022496165.2 Catalaphyllia jardinei | reverse complement strand
AGTCTCTATAGTGTGATCAGAGAGGGAAGAAAAGAAAAGATCTGTTGTTGACGATTGACAATTCTTATTCAAGAACCTTCATTACAAGCAGTGTTTGGCAGTCAATGGTGTTGTAAGTCTGGCCAATAAAACTAATCGGACAGCTACGCGGTACAACTCATGTAAAGTTTTTCAACAGTGATTGGTCAGTTTGAGAAAGTAAATCAAATTAAGTTTTTGTGTTTGGGAGGTGTTCATCAAGTTTGTTTACAATAAAGTAGGAAACAAACGAAGCAAACTGGAGAACTAAAAAAAAGAACAAATACTAACCCTGCCTGCATGTCATCTTTTGTAAAGCTTCCTGCACCATCGCCTAACTCATGAAGATACATACAATCCTGCAGATCCAGAGAACAAGAGTCATAAAAAAAAAACATACCCTCAACACCACACATTATTTGAGAAAGAGAAAACATGCACCATGTTTCTATTGAGTAAAGTCATAGAAACAAGAATGGGGGAATGAGAAATGCTGTGGGAACACGAGCCACAGGTGACTGTTTCCCCAGTTTTTTTGAGTTCTTCTAAACTTTCACCAGTGTTTCTATAACTCAATAGAAGCACAGAGAACATGTTTTCTATTTCTTTCAGAAAATACTGCAGAGAGAAAAAGGAAAACAACTTGTTAACTTTGATTATCAAAATGTAAATTCTCTTTGCTTGAGCCATCATTATGTACTCAACAGCTTGTGCTACATGTAATTCTGTGCCTCCATCGAGTTATAGAAATATGATTTTTAACCAATCAGCACACATACTTTCTTAGGACCATTTTCAAAAAGGATTTAAGCTGTTGATTTAGCCTCCAACAAACTTTTCTTTCAGGCCTAGAATACAACAATGGCTTTATTTATCCTTATTTTATAAATCAAATTACATAGTAGTATTAATAATTATAGTTACATTACAATAAGGGTTACTGACAACCTGAAATAACCTGAAATAGTTAAAAATGCCAGGTTTCCAATTAATTACAAATATATATATTACAGTTTGTGGTCAGTAGCCAACTTCAGTGAACACACACAGAAATGATTGGATTGGATTTAAATAAGGAGAGGGTGGAAATCTTCATCTATGGAATAGAATAAGGCAAATGTAATCAAAGAAGAAGAAAGAGAGGGCCACTTGCCTCACTCTAAACTAACTCCCAAGCAAAGATTCTGCTCATAGGCTACTACTGCTTACAACAGATTTTAGTCAAAGAGTGACATTATCTGCATTTAACTGGAGTGATTTACTAAGGACCCCATCGACACTCTACAAATACCTAGTGTTCAAAATCCAAATTCGCTCACCGTTTTTGGGCAAGGTATGTTTCTGAGAAAGTAGCTACAGTATTTTGTGGTTCCTAATGATGCCCTGTGGGGTGTAAAAAAAAACATTCAAAGTTAGTTGCCTCCAAAATTCTATATGAAAAAGAGTAAAATTGTAACTTACATGTAACTGTTTCGTAAGTACCAGTTTAAGAAGCTCTCTATACTGCTTACACAAAATGTTTTTAAATAACAACGTAAATTTTGTTTATCTAAATCCGTTGGGCCATTTGCAGAAAGAAAGTATTAGTTATATATGTACATGGAAATTATCTTGTAGTGCACAAAAGAGATAACAATGTTAGAGTGTTACAATTTAAAATTAAACAAATAAATAAAATATAACAAAATTAAAAAACCTTAACAAACAAATAACTTCTTACTTTAGTGTTCTGCCATCAAGGTAAGTATTACAAACAGCTATTATTGCTTTAATTGCATCCTGTATGTGGAAAAAGAAAACAGGTTTCAGCTCTCCCAGTTACTTAAGTCTACACTCTATTCAAAGTGGCCAATGACTCCTGAGCCTATCTCATTTTCTGTAGAATGACTTTGCAACACGAACAAGAAACTGTCAAATAGACCAATTTCGATATATGAAAATTCAGCTTAAAGCAGTAGATTTCAGTACAAGGCTCTGGGGAATAACTACAGAGTTTGTGGGGTTTATTGCCCACAGAGCCTAGTGCTGAGGTGTACTGTGTTACGCTGAATTTTAATATATCAAAATTGGTCTATTGGACAGTTTCTTGTTAGGGTTGCAAAGTCATTCTACAGTAAATGAGATTAGCTCAGGAGGCGTTGACCACTTGGTCTATAAAAATTGGTCTATTAACGATCTGAAAAATCGGCATAGTCAGCCAAAATATTATTCACCTCTTCTCTAACATATGTGATGTATGCACTTGCGCTTGGGCCCTAAAAGAAAATCAAATAAAAAGTGAATAGTGCACTGCTTATGCATAATTTATATACAGTATATACGTGATGGCAAACTCAGATAGCTTTCCAATCAAATGAAAATTTTCAAGGAAAATTGACTAAGCTGATTTCGGGTTTTAAGGGTTAGGACAAGTTTGGTTTCTGTCAAAGGACACAACAATATGATGTTGCTACTGCTCCCCTGAAGGGAAGATTGTTGTGTTGGGTAGAGAGAGGGTGGGGACAGGCACCGTGAGGGTAAAGTGTCTTTCTCAAGAACACTTGTAACAAAATAACCCCAACCAGGGTTTGAACCTGAACAGCTCCAGCTGGAGCCAGTGCACTAAAATTCACACCACCCATACACCACCCGTATACTGCCTCCTTAGGATAACAGATGACCAAGTAAGTAAATAAATTTTATATTTACTCTTAGCTTTGTTTATAGCACAAGTGCTAGTGGGGCTGAGCAAAACAACTGAAACAAATCAAACAAATCCAGGTAGTGGTCAGTGTGGGACTTGAACCCAAGACCGCTGGATTGTTAGTCCGACATCTCGACCGCCCAGCCACAGTGCCCAGTGCAGGATTGGTCATATTTGTATCTCACCTGAGGACCTGCATAGTTTGTACTATTGTTCACAACTATCTTGTGTATTTTGCCAAACTTGCTAAAGTACTCTGGTCTCTTAAGAAGCTGCAAGAAAACACATCACCATCATCATCGTCATCATCATTTATTTGCCTTTTAAATATAACAAAAATTAAAAAATACAGCATGTAGGTTGTAAGGCCAGACCTCAGGAAACCACCAGGCTTATAACAGAGGCCACCTTGACAACACCAAATACATGTACTTAGAGCTAATCCTGGAGGAATTTGGAGTGGCTCTTTATATAGTTTTACTTTTCGCATGTTTAGTATTACTTAGATTTATCTATTATTTAGTGATCTGCTTTTATATGCATCTGACTATTTTACAGATTATTCCTTGGCCTTTTTTTATTTATTAGGAATTTATTATTCTGTGTTTACTTGTAATTATTCTATCACCATGAAATTTGTAACAAACAAAGAAGTAAACTAACCTGAATATGTTGATGAAACCCAACATGTAGTATGTGACCATTCAGATGAAAGTTATCGAGTATTATTTTCATGTGGTACTGTTAATGCTTCATGGCTTAGTGCACGCTATAGGTCCTTTGTATGATCAGGTCTCATGGTACAAAATCACACATGCTTGGACTTCTAAAACAAAGCAACCCGTACCAGTGCAACTTGACCTGCCTTTGTTTTGGAAGTTCTACTACGCAACTTACGTCCCGGCATGTGTAATTTTGTACCATGTAACTGGATCGTGCAAAGGGCCTATTGCCTGCCACATGTGAATTAGGAAATATTAGTAGCAATACAAGGGCAGAACTCTCACCTCAGGATCTGCTAATCTTTGAGTTAATCCCACTACAAATACCAAGTTTTTCTGTACAACTCTGAAAGAAGGGGGAATGTTTCCATGTCAACAGTGATACATGTACAATCAGAAAATTTTGCTTAGTCCACTGATCAGCCAAGAGGCTCATCAATTCTTGTAATTACCAGTAACTTTTTGTGTAACCAAGATTAGTTTTACACCCCTGAATGGGATACTATCACAGGGATAATCTTACAAGCTCCTTCCTGCCATGAAGCCAATCACAGCACAGGATTTGATTCACCATGCCTGTTCACAGAATTAACCATAATTATAATAACGCCTGTTGTCACGACAATATGTTTGTTAAACTTACCTCACATTTGCTAAGTGTTTTCTGTTTTCAGTTACTTTCTGTTTTCTTTGGACATCTTTCTGTTTCCTTTCTTTCAGAATTCTCTGTATTCTGGTGAACAAGGAGTTGGACATTGATCACAACAAAAACACAAACAAACATGAACTGTATGACCCAGATGTACCTTAGCTACAAACCTGTTCAAGATATTATAACATCAATATGTTTTGCAATTGAAATTTGCCAGCCTTCAAGCAAGACAAGTTTTTGCTTTCAGTAGTTGATCGGTTGAGATTTGGTTAGCAAAAACAATATATATTATTAAACAAAACATTATGGTGTACATCATCTTGTGTTTAATTACTCATTAACAATTATTCACCGAAGTGGAGTACATGCCACACAAGCTAAACAACTAGCGGCCAAGAGAGTAACTTTATTTGTGACAATGTACCAACAAAAGCCTTTTTTTTTCTTCGGCTGCTCGGAGGTGAATAGTACTTGGCTAATCACCTCCGAGCTAGCTAATCAGCATGTTTGAAAAGTACTATTCACTTGCGTGGTATATACTACTAATAATTATTGTCCAATGCGATGAGTAATAGTTTACTCTTGCTTGCTGGCCTAAATTGTTCCAATTTTTGAAGACAATGTTCAAAGCATGCTTTCATCTGCATCCTTCAAGACTTGTTGTAAGTGCTAAAGTTAGTAACCTCTTAATTATTATCATGGTATATTGGAGGAATTACTATTTTAGTTCAGTACACACTAGCCATAGACAATGCTGTTGTTATAGTTAGATGTCTATAGTGGTGGATGCACTTAGCTGCAACTAGCTACTTTTCAGGTATGCCACGTAAACTGAAGGAAGTAAATATTGCAAATAATCATTCTAGTCTTAAAAACCCCAACTGGCAGGAGGCAGACAGTGCAGGTTAGCTATTTACAAGCATGACCAAGGAGTTGAACAGGGGTCTACGTCAAAGACAACTCCAGCTTAGTGGTCAGAACGGGACTTGAAGCCATGACCTCCACATTTCAAGTCAGGCACCCTAACCATTTGGCCAGGCTGCCTCCTCAACAATCCCACAAAATTCCCACCTGTAGTTTGATCATAAATACAATTCACTTACTCATCTTGTGAGAGGGGAGTGTAAACTGCAGGGTCTTCACTGTATGGCTGTAAAATGTATGACAAAAAAAACTTTGATACACATTCTCAGGAAATCAATATATCATCCATGGACCTCTACTCGAGAGAAATGTTCACCTACAAGAACACTCTGCTACTTATGGCTAATGCACACAAAAGTATTTAAAGTATATACTGTATTTGTTAGTTAAATACTAAACAAACAGTTTTCTCTTCTTTTCTGTATTTCTTCTTTCTCTGCGGTCCAAAGTTTGGTTTTGTGTTTGGAAGCAGCATCCTTGACTGTTGTCAAAGTAGAGCCTCAAAGAGATGATATGCAATCATCCCTCAAGTGTGATCCAAATTTCGACACCCAATTTTGCGTAGAAGTTTTTTAGAGTTCTACGTCTATACCCTGACACCCCACCATTTCCATTTTTTTTAGTCAAGCCTTGATGTATTCTGCCGTGTTTTATAACCCCCGGTATGTATGTACATTACCACGGTAGCCTATTTTTTTTTCTTCTCAAGTACTCCACATTATCAAAAATTGAACATTCAAACATATCCTTGATTACAATTGTTCTCCTTTCTTATTTTTTTTTCATCTGTTAAATGTAATGTTGTTAAATGTAATGTTGTAGTTACACTTTAACTGCTATTTTGATCACTCGGTTTCAGTATGCAATGATTTTTTTAAAATAATTAGTCATGTTTATTTTCTTTTTTCTAAAGTTCTTTTTTTAAAACTACTTCATTTTCCTATGTTTTCATTCCCCCGTTTCACCTTAAACGTTTTCCTGCTACACTACTTGAATTCATCCTGGAACATTATACACCTCTACTTCTCTATGCATCTACACATCCCCTTACTTTAATGCAAACTATATGCTTCTTCTGTTTGTACTGTGCACTACCCGCTTCTACTCTTTTATGCTACTCCTTCCCTACTCGTATTAACCTCTACGCCTGTATGGTGCTGTACCATGAACTAAATGCTTGTACTGTTTTACACTACTCCTTCTCTACACCTCTATGCCTCTACAACTAACTCTACACCTCTACGCGTCTATGCCTCTACGCCTCTACACCTCTATGCCACTCTTTCAGGGTACGTTTTTCTGTACACTTTTTCGGCTGCACATTTTTTTTACCCTTCTATGCCTTTACTAGTAAAACAAACTGAAAAAACTTAATTACTACTAAATTACTACTAAACTGAGGTGTAGAGTAGTGTAGAGGCACAGAGATGAAGAAGCGTAGAGGCATAGAGGTGTATCTAGGTGAAGAGGTGTAGAGGTAAAGAGAAGGTGTAGCATAAAAAAGTAAAAGCATATAGTTCACAGTTCAATACCACAATCAGAGAAGGAGTAGTGTTAAACAGTACAAGCACATAGTTCACAGTACAATAGAGTACCAAAGTGTGACGTCACAAAAAAATAAATTTGTGAAATTATGGGATTTGGTTCCATTTTCAAATAAAGCGTCCTTAGAAAAGGGTCCTTGCCAAAAATTACCTCTTAATTGTAATTCCCCGTCGAAATGTAATGGATGGAAGTTTGATACTGCTCCAAATAAATCTCTCTAATTTTGAGCTGGTTCCAAACTGAAGGAACCAGAACAAATTTTGAAGGGTTTGTATGGGATGCTATCAAACTTTGATCCCTTATATCTCCATGGGGAATTGCAATTCAGAGCTAATTTTTGGTATCAGGGCATCACTTAGGATCCTCTATAAGAATATGACATTATATCCCATAATTTCCAAAAAAAATATTTTTGTGATGCATCACTTTGGTACTCTATGCCAAAGCAGTACAGCTATAGAGGTGTAAAGCTGTACAAAAGTAAATGGGTAAAACTTTGTGGAGAACAAAGCTACAATGAAATATAAATGCTGTACCTGAACTTAGAGTAACAAGTTAAGAACCCTATGAGTTATTAAAAGGATACTGAATGGAAAGTTTTTATTATACACTTTTACCCCTATATCCACACAACAATGATCACATAGCTGTACAAATCTACTGCTCTATTGCTCTACATCATTACCTGTGACTGTTAGCGTTTCAAATCAGGCTAATATAAAGACAAGTAATAAATATGAAATGTAGAGCTGTAGAAAGCAACAAAAAAATTATAAGGACATTTCAATGTCCAAATTTGGGTCAGGTATATCATCCCTACAGCTCCAGGAGCAAGATGTGGGGTTTTAAGTTTTAGGCTGCTCAAATCCTGTTTTGTTTTTGAACATGAAGCCAGGGAGAAAATTGATACCTTTCTACATGCAGGGCACAATCCATTTTCATCTGTTCTGATCCGGTGCCAGCAAAATCTACAAATCTAAGAAAAATACAACAATCTCTTTATCTAACTTTAGATACTTTAGAGACTATTAATTTTAACTCATAGTCAAAATACATTGACAATTTTTCAAAAGCAAACCTGTACACAAATATTGGTGAAAATAAAATTACAGCAATTTTGATACCAAAGAGTTGTTGAGGTGTCCATTAAGAAGTAAAACTTGATCTAGGTCAGTTGTGGATCTAGGGGAGGGGTCAAGGGCCCCCCTTATTTTGGGTGAAAAAGGAAAAATCACAGACTTAAGGAAAAAAAGCAGGCAGGGCAAGCAAAACAAAACTGCCCCTCTTAGCTCAAGGTCAGGATAAACTATTTTTTTCGTAATGTTGTCTGATTTTTCAATGCATATCCATACTTTAAGCACTAGTCCTTGTATATCACAGCTCTCCCCAGGCAGTGGAATAGCAGGGGCATGAATTTTACAACTAGGAAGGCAGATTTAAGACCTTGATCAGTGGGGCATCATTGAAAAAAAAATCCCACTCTTGATGGGCAAAACGTCCCTCTAACTCAAGCTGCTCTTTAGGCCAGGACACACTAGACCACGAGTCACTGTTAGAGGTCTCTGCGAAAAACAGGGCTGTTTGTATTGCTTCTAAAACAAGTTGCTGCAACTTCAAAACTCATCTTTGAGTTGTGTCACAACAACTTGTCACCTATAGTGTCCTGATCTTCAGGGGTGGGAGTTGCTCACATAGACGTTTACCTTCCCTCCAAGGGAAGAAGGACATTGAATGGCACAAACTTTTCACACTAAAACGCAGTTCATCACACAACAGGTGGCAACATGATATAAACAAGAGCAAAAAGCATAAAGCACTCATTCTTGCCTCAATTGATCATCTTCTTGCTTTCAGTTGACAACTAAATTACTTGTAAGTTCGGTGTTATCAAGGAAAATAGCATCGACAAGTTTTGTACAAAAAAGCGTATTTGAATATCTTGGACCCTGAAGTGGGCGTTTTTGAAATTACGTCTTGCATGAACGCCACTCCACTAAAATATAAACTATTCTAGAAATGAGTAGGCAAAACTAAAGACATAAAAAATTACTGCATAATCATTCTATCACTGACATTCGATTTCATATTACAAATGGCGTTTATGAATAACAAATCAAGGAACAATTGGTCACAATTTAAATTGTGCAGTCACAAAATAGTTGTACAATACGCGCCAAGACCTTGTGTACCGAAGCAATTAGCCGTCACAAGAAGTTTTTCCATGAAAACAGTTTCGACATATATTTACCTGGTATCCACAAGTACAAGGAAAGAAATTGACGTCGTCGATTTCCAACTGCTCCATGCATAACGGGCACTATGTAATATAAATTCAATCAATGTGGGAGAGAGCAGACATAAACTGTTTAGAACTCCCGCCAACAAACGCAAGATCAACACAATTTAAATTAATCAGTGAATCTTCAAGTATCACTACCTCTGCATCTGAAGCTTGCATGGTGATTATCAAACGCCGTGAAGTAAAACAGGTGAAGAATAAGCAGGTATAGCGAGACAGAAGACGAGTTGACTTGGAGGACACAAAATTTACCGGGCAGACAACTTTATAACGTAGGACCGGAAACAGTGGAAGCTAGCGGAAATTGCCAGCAGGTTTGATGAACAGGTCGTCTTGCGTCTTCTTAGAATTCCTAAAAGCCGTCAAATGCCCAAAGGTAAGGAGAAATAAAGCAAGCAACTTGTATTTCGTGCCTAAAATTCTCGCTCTCTTGCCCAACTTTCCTTCTAACTTGTCATATCAGTGTCATTTGGTACCGAGTGCGCATGAGCCCCGCGCATGTGACCAACTCGAAACCTTCCAGGATTGCAGGCTCACTGTAAGTGGAAATCTTTTCAGACTCGTCTTCGGCTAGCTGGCTGGCTCCATAAGCTTGCAAACAGAAGAAACGCCTGCAAACGGAATTCTTAACAGTTTATGTTCTATTGGAATTATTCAGTTACTTATTTACAGTGTCCCCAGTTAGCACCACAGTGATGACACTTAAATAAACTTATTATTATTATTATTATTATTATTATTACTATTATTGTTATTGTACAAATTATACAAATTGCATGAAGACGAAAAGAAGCGAAAGTATACCTCTAGGATAATAGAAGTCGAGAATGGCACTTCTATCCCCTTGGTGTTCACAACAACAGGAGGTATGTCTCAGGAGTGTCAGCGGTACCATTCCAGGCTTGCCGAGCTCATCTCTTCAAAGAAGCAGGAGAACTACGCAACAACAATCGCATGGATCAGAACGAAGATGTCTTTCGCCATCCTGCGGACTGCCCTTGTCTGTTTAAGGGGAACAAGGTCACGGAGAAGAAAGACAAATGTACAGGAGAATGACTTGGAGATAGATAAGGGACTTGCTGGACTGACATGACAATTTTTTAACGATCATGTTTGTATGAAACGAGGCTAAAAACCGTATTATAAATCTTTAAAATAATGCATTTTATTCATTAATTTGTATGAACTACTTGATTTTGACTTTTTAATTTACAGTGCATAATTATTATTATAGAACAGTTGAATAAAGTTGGTTTTTCATCTTTAAAAAAAATTATTGTTATTGTTACTGTTTATTTTATTGTTATTGTTATTGTTACTGTTACTGTTACTGTTATCGTTATCGTTATCGTTATCGTTATCGTTATTATTATTATTATTATTAAACGAAAACAAACAAACAAACAAGATGGAAACTCATCCAAACAAGTAACCAAATCAAACGTTGGCTATAAAGTGGCGTAACTCTCAAACTTCGGCTTCGGCTGATAACTCTTACATCGACTTTGATTATTCTGGATATCACAAAAACCTCATCCAATAATTGTTTATTATTACATCAAGTCAGTGGTCATCACTACATTGTGATGGCCACTGTATTTTTTATGGTTTGGTAACAGATCATGGTCTCTTGGCAACACTTGTTCGTAGTTACTCTAGAATATCCTACTTGTTTCTTGTATCTCCTTGGTGGGAAAGTTGAAAAGACGGGCCCGCGCTGCGCGGTCTACCCTACGGACTACTCTGCGGACTACCCTACGGACTACTCTGCGGTCTACCCTACGGACTACTCTGCGGTCTACCCTACGGACTACTCTGCGGTCTACCCTACGGACTACTCTGCGGACTACCCTACGGACTACTCTGCGGTCTACCCTACGGACTACTCTGCGGTCTACCCTACGGACTACTCTGCGGACTACCCTACGGACTACTCTGCGGTCTACCCTACGGACTACTCTGCGGACTACCCCATGGACTACTCCGTGGACTACCCTACGGACTACTTCGCGGACTTACCCTACCGACTACTCCGAGGACTACCCTACGGACTACTCTGCAGACTATCCTACGGACTACTCCCCGGACTACCCCACGGACTACCCCAAATAAACAATCAAGGGGGAAAAAGACACAAGAAGCCTACCGCTCCACCCACACGATCATAACTGTGTGAAGAGCAGCCGCCATTTTCTTTCCACCGACTTCCTTGACCCAGTCTTTTTTTAATTTCCACCCCATTCTTCATTGGCCACAAGCCAAGACCCCGTTTTCTGAATGGACTGCTGAATATTTTCTTTTTAATCTGCTTCAAGTGTTTGTCATCGACATTGACAATTGCTGCAAAGCAGCTCTTTTGAAATAATATTCAAACTTCGGTTACAAACATGACAAAACAACACATGTTGTAAAAACTTTGATTAATGACTTAACGTTTCGTATGCCTCAACATACCAACATAATAACATAATATAAATACCATATTTACATTTAACATACATCCTCAGAAGTAACGTTTGGATAATGCAATAATATATTTAAATGCTTAAGAGAAAGACTGTAACCTAATGAAGACAATTGTGAAAAAAATCTATTAAGTTTGCTAGAAAAATATATAGAAGGCTAGTAAAGAAAGAGTTTCTCGTTGTCCACATTTTCGTTTAAAGAAGATTCTAAATCCTTAATTAATAATGATTCTTTAATTCTACAATGAATATCAGAACGCACGGTTGCTAAAATTTCAAAATGGTCCCATTTATATTGTGTCCTGTTGAAGTGATGTGATCCGCGATGGCTGATGCTGGACAACTCTTCGTGAGTGCTTTGAAGTGTCCAGTTTTTCTGTCGTGTAATCGACGCTTCATTTTACCTATGTGATGACTTTTATAATCTATATATATGTTATAATCCTTCAAATATTTTCGCTCTCGCGAATTTGGCCTAAACACTTGCCGAATATGCCCCAGCTAAAACTGGAGAATATAACCGAGGTTATTTTCGCTCCAAATGAAGGCTATGATTTATGTATGCCACGAGAACTGAAGTGATGCATAACTAGTGGTAGTTACGCGTGGATGTGTCACTTTGCCATTGAAAACGACTGATCGAGGAACTGAAGAAACAAAAAGCCTTAATGATGTATAAAACCATGAATGACCTTGCTCCGGAATATCTACAAAGTCTTTTCTCTCAGCGTCACTCTGCTTACAACTTAAGAAACTCTGCGGGAAGGCTGACCCTGTCCAAACCAAGCACCAATTATTTGAAACGAAGCTTCTCTTACAGCGGGGCCATGCTATGGAATAACTTGCCCAAAAACTTAAAAAATGCTGCATCCGTTGAGCATTTTAAGCGAAATATCAAGAAGGTAGCTGATATATCGGATTCCCACACGGCAATCATGTAAAGCAGTTGTAATTAGTCTTAGTTTTTAACTTAGCTTAACTGATGATTTTCCGTGAATAAATAAAGATTTACATACATTACATACTGACGTCACAGACCTTACGCCTTGAACGTTGTGAAGTGGTGTCCAGACTCTTTTTCGCACGTGGCATCCCGGCCGTACGACTGAAGAGTTGTCTAGAGCAGGCAGTTCCCTGCGACACAACTGACCACCAAGAGACTAAATCTCTGAAGGGTGTATAACACTATACACTGGATCAAGCACTATCTTGTGGATAGCACAGTTTGTTTTACCACCAATATCAGTCTCAACATCCTTATAAAAAAGTTCTTATAAGAAAAACAGATTCTAACCTCAGTGCAGTCTTTCACTGCGATTACTGATAGCCTCAATAACCCTGTTTATGGTAAGCACTAGATAATGGAAATAACGCGATGAATATTTTACAAGTCTGTAGTCTGCATTTTATTCCTGGTCTACAAGTGTGCAGTCCGCAGTCGGCGTTTTACACTGACGGATCTACTGAACTACAAGGACTCCTTTGGTCCAAGCGCAGCAATCTTGTTCCCTGTGACCGCGGGTTTTCAAATGTTCGGATATTCTAACCAAAAGGATCGTAGCCCCTGGGAAGCGGAGTTCATATTGATTAAATTCTAGGTTTGACGTTCCGTCTTCAATTGAATATTTTTTTACATCAGTAAAATAACTAAAATTATCGTGGAATGATTAAAAAAATGTTATTGACGTAATATCCAGTTCAGGTTTTAAGTTAATTCATTCACAGTCAACTAAACAGTGTCCAATCAATATGGTTCAATTTTATTAACAATATATTTCTTGATTTCTCCGTCTACAAAATAGAACTTCATTAGGCCTAAACTTCGCGTATAAAAAATGTTTATCAACAAAACAGCCACATGATATAAAATGTTCAAATATTTACAAACCTTAACCTACATTATGAAAATATATCGTTTCATTGTATTTTCTATTTTACAGAATGTGTATTGTACCAAGACGATGCATAGATCCTTCTAATTAAATTTAATCATTCTCATTCGGTCCTCTTAAAGAATTAATTAATTAATACCTATTTTCAGTTATCAACACGACTATATAACTATATTTAACGATTAGACTACTCGCCCTCGTTTTCTACGAGCCGATAGTCAGCTCGGCTGCGCCTCGTTGACTATCGCTCGTAGAAAACGAGGGCGAGTAGTCTAATTGTTTTAGTATAAATTTACCGTAGTCTCATTGCATAAAAAGAAAAAAAGTCAAGTAACACGTAGAAAAGAACTGTTTTATTACGTTAGATCAGGTTCAAACGTGATGCGCGATGTGCACTGATGCGTAACTGATGACTATAAGCAGATAGTCATCAGTAATTTAGCCAATCAAATTCACGGATTCACAATAGACTACGGTAAATTTATACTAAATAACTATATGAAACAAAATCGACACATGGAAATGAACATATTTGACGACTATTCCGCAGCAGCCATAACACAGACGTGAAAATACGAACACGCAAGTCGATAAGATGAGCAGTGTTAAAAACAATTTAGCGAGTATGTGGAAATCGGGAGATTAATTTCATCTTATTTGACATTTCGAGCGCTGTTTATTGTATCAGTAATAAAAATCGACGAATAACCATTTTTCTGAAAGTGAAGAGTGATCATCGCAGTAAATTTTCCAATTTAAGCAACTGGAAAGAAGAAGCCTGAAAAAAATCAGGGCTTCAACAATTTACTGCGATGATCACTCTTCACTTTCATCTACAACCGCAGTACAAACATGAATTATTTCATATATACTTCAAACCATTTTTCTGCGAAACTGTCTGGTGGCTAAATAAAACAAATTTCTTTCTTAGTTTCAAAACATGGAATCTAGGTAACAAGTGTCTAATTACTAACAGTTGAACAGATCAAGGCCTGTTTCTATAACTCTGTGAAGACGCTGAAACGTGTTCCTATGGGTGTGTTACTTTCTAACGAAAATAGAAAACAGTTTTGCGTTGTTTGTGCAGAGAGGTCGCGTAAGAAAGTTAAAAAAGAGAAGTGAACTCATGCCTCTCCTCGCGTGGAACACGTCTGACATTCAATACGAAAAATTGATTGGTTCATACAGAACTAACCAACCAATCAGAGCACCACACGGACCTTCGTGGAGCATGTCATCATTCCTGTTTGAATGTCAGGCTTTCTTCGCGCGTGGACGTCAATTCTAAGAGGTTTCAAAGACGGAGAAGAACTAAGCAGAAATTTAATTTTAAAGTGAAAACGTTATTTCTTGGTATGAGAGGTGAGCTGCTCCATTCTGTACGAAAAGGACAAAACGTGTTTTTCATTTTCTCAATGTTGACATAACCAGAAGTAATTTCTTTTTTTCAAAAAATAGATTTCTACGGATTAGCTATTTATTTTTCTCGAGTCTTTCTTCTAAAACGAAAGAAAAACTAGCTAACCAAACATACCAGGAAGTATCATATTAAAGATTCATATAAATTGAACAAGTCGCAAAAATATTTCCTGGATCTCTCTGTACATTTGCAATAAACAAGTTTCTCATATTGAACCTATATGGCTGCTTCTGTAAGAAGTGAATTTATGGAGGGAAGAATTCCTGGTTCATCATCGCAGTCCATTTTTTCCAGCTCACAGTCGCCATTAAAAAGCTTATGAACAGTCATGTTGATGAATTCATCGTTGTCGTCTGCATGGTCCCCGACCCCCACCCCCTCATCTAACATTCCTGGTGCCTCGGAGTAAACTATGTTGCAAGCCATCATCGGGACTTCCGCGTTAGTGGAAACGTGCTCAATGTGGGTGCGTGACGGAGGCTGCGTTACAGGCATGTAGTAGGCTTGCGTTACGTTCGGGTAGGGTGTGTTTGAAGAGGTCATCATGGGGTGATACGGCAGGGTTCCATGGCAACCAGCAGTATGGGCCACGCCATTTTGGACATACTCCGGGCTGCGGTCATAACCCTGAAAGGTCAATAAACACAGTTTGTAACGATAACGAGAAACGGCGCGAGACATTCCATGTCGTATAATCCCAACAAATAACCACTTTATTATGTGACTGAAAAAAACTGTTTCATTGTGATAGGCTAAGATCTAGAAACTTTATCATCACTGTGGTGCAAATAAACGTCTGTGCGTTTGTAATTTTCTCAGTCATGGTAAATGAGTAAAGGTCGGCACACTCGAGGGGACTAGTCCCTGCGACTAGTCCCTGCAACAAGTCGCGGGGACAAGTCCCATCCAGTGAACTGGCCAAAATATAGTCGCAGGGATTAAACTTTGGTCTCTGTGACTAGTCCCACGAGTTCAAACCAGTTTGAATTTTTGGGACAAGTCCCTGCTACTTGTTCTCAAAACGCTTCGTGTGAACTGTTCGTGAAACCAAGTCCCTTCGTGTAAACTCTTCAGGGGCCGACTGGTTGCAGGGACAAGACGCAGGGACTAGTCCCTTTAGCAGGAAACTGGGGCAAGATTCAAATTTAACTAGTCGATAAACTGACACCACCACATGAAAGATCATGTTGAGATTGGTCATTTGACCAAGTATGATGCTTTTAGGGTGAACAGAGACCAAGTTATGACCCTTGAAATGCGGTTCAAAATCCATACAAACGTCTCTAATTTTTAGACAACGTCCCCCAAAACCATATAAACCCTTTAAATTTTTTATCAGTTTTGTGACAACTGTAAAATCCAACCTCGTTCCCAGGGCAGGCCCTGGGAACGAGGTTGCTGTAAAATCCCGTCATGCACCTACTATATGAAAGAAGCTGAGATGAAAATCGTTATGTTTATCCATTTTAAAGAGTATCACGGATATTATAAAAATTTTAAGAGTTTATATGATTTTGGGGGACGCTGTCTCGCAATTAGAGACGTTTGTATGGATTTTGAGCCATATTTCAAGGTCTATAACTTGGTCTCTTCACCCTAAAAGCATCATATTTAATCAAATGACCAAACTCAACACGATCCTTCATGTCGCGGTGTCAGTTTATCGATTTGTTCAAATTTAAGACTTGCCCCAGTTCTCTGCTAAATTTGGGAATGGCCAATGGTATCAATGCTCCAGCAATTAAGAATTAACACCACTCGTGATTCTTAGAAGTTCTTTCAAGTTGCCTTGGCCTACAGACTTGTGCAATTGAGACAATTTTCTGATATCACTCTTAGTATAAATCCGGCCTTAATTGCACTCCCATTTATACGATTATCTTTAATAGCCCTCTTCACGGTTAACTCTGTTCATTTGCATTACAATAAAATCTAGCATGTATGTGAGGCAATTTCGGGTTATTTTGTAGTTTTAGCCCGAAATTGCCTCGCATCCATGTTGGATTACATTGTAATGCAAATGAGAACAACTAACCGTGAAAATGGCTATTATAACGAACATCCTGAGAAAGAATTTGAATCCGAATTTAACACTAGCTGCTCTTTAAAAATATGGTTTAGAATCCGATACAAGATGACTACTTACACTTACGTTATTCATGAAACAGCTCTCGCTGGTCGCTGGAGCCTGGTACCGAGTCGGCGCCACGAACCCACCCAGTCCACAGCTGTTGAAGTGTTGCGCTACTAAGCTGTCAATCACCTCAGATGAAGGGTTTACTTCGCCATTTACGGGGTATCCCCATGGCTGCTTTTTCTCACCCAGAGCTGTGTACGTCACTTGAGAGAAGTTGCTGTTCCCCAATGTATTCCTAGGTAACCCTGTAGACACCGCTGGAGAAACGGGAGGCGTGAGCACGGGCGCTTGAGGCATTCCATTGTGACCAGGAAAGAAATTCTCCTTAGGGGAAGGCATAATGAAGGAGGACGACTCCAACGGTGTAGGCGGGAACCCGTTCATCGCTGGGGACATCGGTTCACTTATCATAGAGCATGCGCTCAGGCGATGAGTTGAGAGTTTCTTGGGTTTCGGTTTCAGGCCGTTTAACTGGTCACGTGACTTTGTTCGTTTGTTGCGATTGGACGGTTTGCCGGTGTATTCAGGCTCTATGATTTCCACTTTAGGAGGCAGTTTGCCACCGTTTAGAAGAACGCTATCAGGAACGGTAAACTTGGTTTTTGTGACAACAGTCTGCACGCGAAGAGGAGAGTTATCTTTGTCGACTCCTTCGCCTAGAAAAAGGAATGACATCAGCATTTTAAAACACCACAGTACAAATAAGGTTCATTTCTAGCTATTCTACACTGTCACAGACAAGAGAAGATGATCTAGTTTGTCTTATCACAGCTATCACACGATTTTTTTAGAAAGGACAAAACGTAGCCTGCGTTGCAGACGGAGATTTACCCGTAAAAATAACCAGTAACCGGCGGTAGTTAGCGTCTGCGACGCAGGCTAGACAAAACGGTGCACAAGTCAAAGAGACCCCCAAATAATGGGTTGACTTGATAGAACAGTACTCGATAAATTTCATGAACCCATACGGTAGTTGAAAAGACTAACGATGGCAAGGGTAAAAATATATTACAAATTGACAAATTTGAAAACATGATGTAAATGTTTTGAACTTAAACTCGAATTTCTTCAGCTTAAACCTTTGCGAGGTCTTGCAAAAACTGCGCTTATGGAGAAGTAAAAATCGGCGTCATTTTCATGGGTGGATCTGAAAGCGCGACAGAGAGCAAAAACCGCTTTCTCGTGTCTTCAACTCACCATATATATATTGAGACGGCTATACAAAAAGTTAAGAGTCTTGGAACGTTACAACGTTGTCATTTTGTGAATCCAAAAACCAAACCAAATGTTTCCCTCGGATAATACCCCAACATTGAACTAGATTAAAAGCTGCTCTGATTAAAAAATCACCACTAACCCATTTTCAAGTGTCTATCCAACATTTCTTGTAGCTTCTCTTCGGTCTCGTTGTAGAATTTCGTTTCGATGACGAGCAACATGTATTCATCGAGAAGCATTCTGATGAGGTGAAATGAACCTGAAAATGGTAAGAAATCATAAGACAAAGGACTGAAAAGGACCAAACAAACAAATAAAAAAAAACAAATTATTTTCAGGTTATAATGAAATATTTCGAACATATTGCGAGCGTGCAAAAAATGAACATCTGACGGTCCTGGACAGGATTCGACCTCATGACTTCACACAAAGCTCTAGGCTCTCTATTTAATTAATTGAACTCTAGAATTGGAAAAAAATTTGAAACGAGATGCCTCTTACATTAAGGAATCTTTCAAAACATGACTTTAAAAGAAAAATTAAAAGAGTACTTTTCGATATTCTGTCTTCGGAAGACTCCTATCTTGACATACGAAATGTCATTCAAAAGGTCAAATTTTCTTAAGCTTTTATTATATTTTCAAAATAAAAAGTATAGCCTTAATTCTATTATTGTAGTATCTTTGTTTCTATACCTACTCTTTTTAGTTAACTTCCTGATTTCTGTAAACTTGTATACCTACCTACTCTTTTTAGTTAACTTCCTGATTTTTGTAAGCTTGTGTACCCACTTTTTTTAGTTAAGACATGACCCACCTAGATTAGCTAGCTACCTGTGGACATATCCAATTTGTTAAAATACTTATTAAAAAATAAAGAATAAAACAAGAGAAAAAAAAGAGAAATAAAAAGAGATACTGGGCGGCAATTGAACCAGTGAGCTTCCGAAATACTTTTAGTAAACAACGCAATTTACTACGTTCATACATAACACGCACACACTGCATACTGCTAGGATCAACAATGTTGATGAGCCTTCGAAGATGTCGTGGTTGTTGTTCCATCACACAACTCATTGATAAGGACTCAATGAGTGTTTGACACCTTTGGCTTAGCTATCTGATAAGCATGAAAATAACCTGCTTTTTAATGGTTATAGGAATCAACCACTCTTCAGGCTTTAAAAGGGAAATTGTACCAAAGGTAAATTGTACTAACCAAAGTATGATGAAGCGTTGAGGGTCAAGTTGTGCATAAGCCTCGCTCCCAAGAATGACCATCTTAAAAGGAATTCCTGGGCTCTACTCTTAAAGTCGTCACCAGTTCCCTCGCAGGGCTGTAAAAGGATGAAAAATAGATAATTAGGGAATGGGAAACTTTCTATCACATTCCTCATATATATATATTTTAAAAAAATACGTGTTTAACCTACAGAGGTAGCGACGTTTTGTACAATACTCTGTTTTTGGTATTCGATCCTTAGCTACTTTCCTAAAACAACCGTCAAAGTGCATGAATGTGACGAAGTACGCGGCAGATGACGTCGGTCTTCGTGTACATCACATGCATATCATTTTATATCACGTGCACATCACGTACACTTCAATGCGCGTCGAATATCACGCTTATGTCACGTGAATAACACTTTATAAGACCTTACCCTTATGATTTTCGTCTCGACCAATCTGTCCAGCCATTCTACGTACGACTCCAAAGGCGCCTGTTCCCGCAAAAGGTCCACGAAATCTTGAAGAACTAAAAATTATAATCACAGAATTTAAATGTTATTGTTGTGGCGGAAATAAACTACTGGAGCAAACAAACAAAATTTTATCTTTCGCTTACATTCATTGTCAAATCCATCCTCGCAGTCTTTTTCAGTCTTTGTACAAAGTGCTGGTCTCCCTGTACCTCCGTTATCTAGCTTCTCGATATCTTTCACCATGTGATCAACAACTTCTTGGTTTGCTAAAACGGGACGTGAAGTCTGGAAGAAATTAACAGATGTTGGTAAATTAAGGAGTTTGCGCTGCCCTTATACGGCCTTTACTCTTTTTATCGTGTTTTTCAACCCAGGAAATACAATGTTAAAATGCATCGAATCTCTTAAAATTGGGATCCTTACACTGTGTCCCTTTTGAAACTGCTCGTTCCAACCTCCTGTCGTGGATCCCGTTATCTTTGGTTCCGTAAGCGTAATAGTCGAGGCCCATAGGCCATTTCCGAGTTCTCTTGTGCCTCTGTTTCAAAACGAGTCTAAGTGCGGAACCTTTCATATAAAAATGAGTTCTGCATGCAGTTTTGTTTTCATGTAAATTAAAGTCATTTTCATAAGAAAGGTTTCGCAGTTAGACTTGCTTTGAAACAGAGGCACAAGGGAACTCGGAAATGGAAACTTACTTCTTTATTTAAAGAGTCGCTTAATTGAAAAATATTTTCACAGTTCTTTTTGAATTAAAGTGCAATTTTGAATCCAGTAATAGAAATCTGAGGATTAACGTTCTTTTCACTCTTTCTCTAAACGTATTGCCTTATCTTACCTGTGCGAGATGTAAGAAAGATGTTTGCCTTCTCAGTGACTGAACAAAACGTCTCACAGCTTCAATTAAATAAATAAAAAGAGAAACATGTTTATTTGCAGACAAACAGCTGTGAATATGTAATAAGAGCACAAAGTATGTGGAATATTAAAAAAGCAAAGTCTCAACACACCTTGAATTTTTCCCATTTTCAGATAATCTGGCAGCTCAACTGTTGCGGCTAGTACCCAGGACTCCAGATGTCTCGCAAACGTCCTGATATCAGCGAGAAGTCTGGAACACCAAATTGCCATCATTGATCAGAACACTAGATTGAACCGAGAACGTGTTCTAAATTTGAGAGCAAACTACTTACCCCTCTGGAACATCTTGCATCGTGGACGGCACAAGAACATCCATTAGAACCTGATAAAGAGTTTCAGCGCTCAAAATTATTTTATATGTTACGTTATCCAAAAGAAATGGCATTTGAAATTCAAGGCCCATCAAATCCTTAATACCAAAATGATTGCAAACGTTGCCAAAATTCAACCTCTCAATGAACTTATCAGTAATAGCTGAAATCTCTTTCTCTCAGTAGACAGACAGCAATATAAGTTGTGGGGAATTTTCATGGATTATTTCTGGACGAAGCCCACAAAGAAAATAGCTTTTATCAATATAAAGTTTTTAGTTTTAGCCTCTTCATATGACGTTGCCTATTTTAAGTTGCTTTGTCTTCAAAGTTCTCGTTTTAATTAATTGAAGGCGAATAATATTGAAACTTCGAATAAAATCTCTTACTTTGTTTACATCACTGTCAAAGCTATCACAAAACTGAATCTGGGACACGGCGATAAATTTGAAATAGAATTTTAAAAAATTGGTCGGTCGTAGTTCACGTTCTTTAAACAACGCAGAATTTGGTCATTTCACGTTGTTATTTTGCAGAGGACGGTAAAGAAAGGTACAAAGATTTATAACACATGTCCACAGCCATTGATCTGCTGATTAAACCTTGTATTTAGCAACGTTCCTGCACTAGGACAACCTCGTTCCCAGGGTCTCTCATCTCACCGCCCCCTGGGGACAAGAGACCGTAGGAACGAGGTTGGCACTAGGGGACTAGTCCTAGGGACTCTTTGCAGGGACTTATCCCTTAGTTTGTACACACTAGAAAATTGACCGATTTGAGGGACTATTGGTCCCTGCGACTAGAATTTCGATGCGAAATACGAGTACACACTAGGGGACTGGTCCCCGAAGCAAGTCCCTACGACTAGTACCCTAGCGTGCGCCTAGCTTTAAACTCCCTATTATTGTGTAGAGGACGGCAAAGAAATGTACAAAGATTTATAACGCACTTGCACAGCCACTGTTCTAGTCATAAAACGTTTGTTCGATGGCGTTGTTGTTGTCAATGTCGTCGTGGTTTGCTCAAACTCTCTATTCTAGCGTTTCAAAGAGTCCACTTCCTATGCTAGTACGCGGGCTTATCTCATTACCTTGTAGAGAATTGAATCACACACACAAACTACATCAGCGACAACTTCCGTTTTCATCAGCGGTAAAAGATGATCGGGCATTCCTTTCCAAAAGTGAAGGAGGAAATTTTTTATCTGAAATGACAAGCAGATACCATTTCATCGATACAAAAACAGATCAAGTAGAACAAAGTAAATCTCTGAAGACTTAAGCAGATTCTAATCTCACTATTGATACTCGTGGGGAATCCAACCGATTCTAACGACATGAAGATATCATAAAACTACACGCCCTTCCCACCAAAAAAAAGAACTGGGAAATTGCTAATGCAGAACACTATTCAAAGAAGGACGACTAATTTTCTTACTTAGTTGAAAACGATACTTCGCTCCACCAAATTTGTGTTGCATACGATGTGCAATAAAAATTAACAAAGTGACAGTCAGACTACTCTTCTCTTCGATTTTGTTGAATAAAAGGTATCAGAAACAGTTTTTTCTGCTAATACCGATTTATCAAAAGCTTATTTATAAATCACAGGACTAAGCTGTTGACGAAAACTAAAGAAACAACTGGAACAATTAATATGGCGGGAAAATGAGCAGTGAACTGGGTAACCGAGCGGAACTCCATGGGGAAAGCGCGGGAAAAGTGGGGCGAGCTAAATCTCCACTGCCTCTGGTTTTGCATTTGATTGACTGAGTGAGTGCAAGGCTTTCTTGAACATCAGCGAATACAGCAGACACAAAAACTGATTTCCACAGGAGTTGGGTTACCGGTACGTGAACTCAGTTGCCTACCTCGTCAAAGTTAGCGTTGATGGCAGTATCCAGTATACACTGACAGTGAGTCTTGTACATCACCACAAAAGTTTCAACCTAAGAAACATACAGTCAGAAATATTTACATTCTTGTCCGTCAACCAATCAACCTTTATTTTAAAACGGTAGTTTTCAAAGCTGCAAAGCTTGTGGAGTCGTTGAACAAAGGATCCAATGTGCTAATGTACGCAGAAAGGTACCCTGCTTGTTCTCTTTAGGTATTTGGGTTCTAGTCGCCGTCTGTAAGATAGGACAGCTGGTGTCTCTTACACTGCTCGTGTCAACGGCATTTTATGCCATCCGTTGTCATGACGACCTGCACGCGAGCTTCTTTCGGAAAACATCTGATCTGTGCGAAGCAACTGTAGCTCGTATTACTGGAACAGTGCTATTACGTCACGCGATCAATTTAAGCCACTAGGATGCCGGAGAAAAGTAGCGGTAAATTCAGTGAAGGTTATGACGTTGTGGGATCTCACCTTTTCAAGAGAAATATCTTCCGGTAGCTCCAGTAATCTTGGATTTGGAAAGTCAGGTAATAATGTTCCAGTTTTGGAGCTGAGTGAATATTTCCGAATTGAAAATGAACCCTGCGTAAAAAGAAATTAACAAAAAGTGTTATGGTAAACGATACGATAGAGAGAGAAAGAGAAAGAAAAATAGAAACTTAAACACTAGGGATAAAACACATCACTCAAACACAGTTAAACCGTGTCGGGTTCACAAAGCTTAACAAAATCATGGATGTTCATTATAACACCAAGTCAAAAGTGTTCTCTCTTTTTGTGCTGTTAAGGTTATGTTCCTTACCTCATTCTTCACTTTTGAACCAGAAAATCTGTTTGAAACAAGAAAATAAAATATGAATATCACTAGCTGAACGACTTTCCAAAGGAAAATCAGGTGAAACCAGTTTCTTTTGGCAAGCAATATTTCATAAAAGTCAGTCACTATATTTAATCTGGTTAAACTTGATATTCACACTAGTTCTCATGCCGACATCTGTCAGTGCGGAGGGGATTTTTAACACGTAATCATACCAATCTCCTAAAAGGTTTTTTCGTCTTTTTCTCGTTAAAATAAAACTGCGTATAAGGATGAACGTTTTTAGTTCGTTTACGCCCGTCTTTCAACGGAATTGGCTGAAAACCGGCAGGTACGTTCCTGGTTACCTCCTTAATAAAAGGGAGTGTCGGGCTTTGTTTAATTTCGCTTTCGTTTCAGAGTTATGGCCTCTTTAGTAGAAGGAAACACGGGTTCTGAATATCAAATCACATCTGGAAAATCGCCGACACACTATTTGAGGGTGATGTGTAAGAGAACATTTCCGATGTTAATCGCGCCGCTCCGATAATTCACGCGCGGCCGGGAAGAAACCAGTTTAAGTGAAGCAGTGTTTCTGGCTATTACTTTTCATATCACTGCAACAATAACTTTTTAGAAAATTTCAAAATATGATTGTACTCCATTCAGAAAATGTATAGGCTGATGGGGTTTTCTTTCAAAGCGTCAACGTAAGAGCGCGATTTCCAAACACTGTCAATCCACCTACCATGATACCTTTAAACAGGAGGTATCACTGCCGCCGACGTTGGATATTTACCTCACCGCTTCGCGGCTCGGTAAATATCAACCGCTAGCCACCTCCACTTCGGTGAATAGTTGTTAACTATTCAAATACATTTTAAATTTGTGTCTTTCAAAATATCACGGTGCCCATAGCTTGCTCTCTTTGGAGATGTCTTTTTTTTAAACTAACGAGCGTTAAAACATATAGAGTCAGTCAGTCTTAAGCCATTACCACCAAGAAATGTTGGCAAACTTTTATTACATGTAGCAACTTTTAGCGACCACAGTCACATCAGAATACAATTCTATGCGTGGGCGGGAAAATTAACTAGTAATTAAGAAATAGAAAACATGTACCGTGTTTCTTCCGAGTTATACAAACACGAGTGGAAGTTTGGGAGAACGAGAAATGCTGTGGGAACACGAGCCGCAGGCGAGTGTTTCCACAGCTTTTTCGAGTTCTCCCAAACTTTCACGAGTGTTTTTATAACTCGATACAAACGCGGAGTACATGTTTTCTATTTCTTTTAGAAAACACCACGACGAGAAAAGGGAAAACAACTTGTTAACTTTGATTATCAAAATGTAAATTCTCTTTGCTCGCGCCATCACTACGTCAACAGCGCGCGCTAGTTCTGTGTCTCCATCGAGTTATACAAACAGGATTTTTAACCAATCAGCGCGCGTGCTTTCTTAGGACTGTTTTCTAACTGTTGTTACTTTAAATAATAATGATTTCTAAATCGGCATTCCGGGCTTTGTTCACGAACAAAGCAAAGAAGGAATACTTCCACTCTTTGCTTCTCTTCGTCCTATCATGTTTCTTTTCGTGACTTGAGGCGAGGAAACCTTTCTATTTTGACAGTTTGTGAGTGATACGAATGTTAACTGCCATGAAGCTTGCTTAATAACCCCATCACAAAAGAAAATTTAAAAAAGCCCTACCCTAAATATAAACAGAGGAGATGGTTACAATAGCTTTGGAAAAACAGACCACAAACTAAACAGTTCTTATAGTAAACGTTTGATTTTTTTTTAAAAGAAATGGAATTTGAAAACACAAAGCTAAACCCGGGAGCGAAAACAACTACTGTAAAATTTTGGGTGAGGTGTATAGCAACTTGTCATAAATAATGGATAAACAGTATTCTTCTTATAAAGTACAACACTCTTATTGAAAAGGGTTATCAAGAGATTGCATTCCTAGCTTAAGAGAGCTTATAGGCCGGACATATCGTACCTTGAACCTACACATTTTACTTCCTATCTAATCTGAAATTCTCTTTTCTTGAACGATAAAAGCCGTAATTTGGGTGCATGCTCCAGTTCAATTTGAGTTGAGTTACTTTTTCTATTCTTAAACCCCTTTATCAGTCGAGTTTGTTGTCCGTCCATTTTTAGTGTTGCATTGTTCTTGAAATAATAACTGGCTTTGATTTACAGTCGCCTTAATTTAAAATGTATTTTAAAAGGGATAACTGAACTTAATGTAAGAAAGATTTCTTTTATTCCCTGTTCAGAAATGTTCTTCAACATTGGTGGTGCAAAAAGAAAACCAGAGAAACATCCTGTTTCTCAAGAACTCAGTTCTAAGGGAGCAGATTTAAAGCATTAACGTTGCAATATCTTTTACTGTATGTACAGTTTACATTTCCAAACTTCCGTTTTTTCATCCTTTACAAATTTTCAATAAGAAAAGACCGGCGCATCTTTTGTTCCTTCAACAAACAAACCCTATTCTTCCACGGTGGTCCAGTTAATTACAACAAGCGTCGACGTATCGCTTGATATTGCATGGTAAAAAAGACAATGTGGAAAATTATCTCCTTACCTTGTTAAACCTTTGCCTGAGTACACTGAATGGTAATAAGCCGACGATTCCTTGATGCCAATTCCGTAATAGTGATATCTGAAAAGATGAAAAAGGATTAATTCGAGAGGGTCGACGCTGTTGTATATTTAGCTAAGTGCTCGTTTAAATAATCGCCAACTAAGTGCTCATTAGCGATTCAAATGAAAGTAATTCCAGTTGATGGCAACTAACTTTGAATGGCCGCGAGTCCCAAGTCTTCTAGTAGTTAGTTGAGGAAATTTTAGTCGTATCGTCTGGAAGCAAAAATAACAACATTCATTAGGATAGTCTCTGGTTCTTTCATAAGTTTAACAAAGATTTCGTTGAGTGTAAGCCTTTCTGAAAGAGACGGAATTCTCGGTAACAGATACCTAAAGAATTTTTGAAAACAAACAGACTCGTTTTCCGGAGCTTATTGACTGATCGACGATTACACTGGGCAAACCTTCCAGTATAACCCCTTTGCTCAACTCGGCTTTTTAGGTGGAACTACTTAACAGCTATATTGGAATATATCTACTTTTCAACCGAATCATTCAGAAAAACTTATTCTCTCAATATTCACCAAAACTAATCAACAACACTTTTTTAAAACAAAACCAAACACAAAGTACCATGATAAACCACTGTAGTTTGGAATTAATACGCTGGGTAAATTCGAAAAGCCTAATTCAGGCAACGCATAATTATTAAGGGGTGTCAAATTCACTCGACCTGAGCATTGTACGTCTTTCATCATCAGTAAGGTATTCTCTCGGATGGAAACAGTTCATTTCTAAATCGCGAAACATCTTAAATGAAAACAGCTGAATTAAAGCAACAATTAAATGGAAGCGTTCAGTGTTTGATACAAAATTTTTTCAGAACAGGTGAATTGTAAAGAAGAAATGTGGTAGCAATTATATTTCGTTCTCATGTGACTCTTTTTCCAGTTTACAACCAGTTTAACTTGCTGTGAAAAGCAATAAAGCGACCTAAAAGTAGCTCCAACAAGAGGTGAGTATTATAATCAGTATAATAAAGACAAGATAATTATCGCTTCTTAGACTTTTCTTATAATTATCTTGACTCTTATTTCATTTAAATTTTAGTTGTCGAAATATTTTCCAGGCATTTGGTCTGCTTTGAACACAAAGTTAATTACGCTCGACGTTATTCTTTCTTATATCAGCAAATGATATTTCTTTCTGAGCGTTAGTAATGCAACAGAGAGAAGAAAATAATAAAAGCTCAATACGAAATAAAACTGATGTGAGCTGATAAAATCATGGCTGAATGAACTATCCTAAAACAATGACAACTCGATCATAGTAAAAAAAACGTTAAGTAGCCAACAGAAAGCACAGGTCTCAAGAAACAGATCATGATTGGTTTTGATTCATTGCATCCGATTAGTCAATGACGAATGTTCTCTGATTGGTTAAGCCTGGTGCAAGAGCTTTACCTTACCAATGACCAGTTCCTTGAATGAGACGCGCCTGCAAGGAATTATGGTAGTTGTATTCATGAACAAAGCTCAGTCTAACGGCCACAGTTCTCTGAAATACCACTGGAATAAACCTCTGCGAAAAAGCCCTTAACAGTCGTCATGATAGCAGCCCTACAAAAGGGGAGAATAAATTTATAAAAGCAACTTTCTTTACCTTCCCAAACGTAGCGGCACAGGCAGCATCAACATTGTGTCTTCGACAGAAATCCAGGTAATGAGCGTAAAGAATACATCGAGGAAGACACACACCTTCACACATCACATAATTCTCTTCAAGCCTAGAAAAAGATAAAAAGAAGCTTAAGGCACCCACGTCATGTTTTGAACATCTTGAAACTGAATTTGTCGTTTGTAATCCGTGTTTCTGGCCCTATACCCACTTAGGATTATTGTTAAATGAATCCGTGTTAATCTTCCCCATCCTTAACCATCCTTGTTACTTTATGGTTTAAAATTATATCTTTGGTGTTTTTCTATCTTAGTAAACTACTATATTCAGGTTTCTTTCCATTTAAAGCTAATTTTATATACGAGACTAAAATGACTTAAATTACCGCGACTGAGGTCATCTAAGTATAGCGATAAATTTCCTAACCTTCAATCTTGCTTCCCCTTAATTCACAAATGTCACCGGCTCGAACAAAAGTCGTACCACACCCATGTATGGTTCACAGTGATTGGTGTGTTATTGTGCTGCTGTGGTAACTGGTAAACTTATTCGAACAAGAACGGCCATAGGAAAAACCCTCCACGAAATGCACTGGTCAGTGAAAGCGAAACAAAACTGTAAGATTGTTTTTTTTTTCGCGATTGAACAACAAAACATGGGCCAGGAACATCATTGCATCTCTCCAAACAGGCGCTGCTATACTGAAGAATATTATTGAAACCCACCTCGCAATTTTGTACGATACAAAAAATTGTTGGTGTAAAAAAAGATGTCGCCAGGTTCGATAAAGGTACAACTGAGCCCATAAAAAGCGTGTCAAGTTAACTCTTCACAATCCATGTTTGCGAAATTTTTCAGTATTTGTCGCCTAACGGCTATATTAACAACTGGCTCACTCGCAACAGTTCATACCGATAAGCAAGAGAACACGCAAAAAAAGTTTTATTTCCTAGCTTGACAGCGCACATAAGTTGATCAAGCACGTCACATAATCATTGTTCGAGACATAGCAAGAACATGAGCAAACTAACGAAAGAGGTGATGCGCCAAAGATCGTCTGTGCATGCGCCAAGAGACTTGAGTTTTGCCCGCTGTTCTTTCCAGAGCCTTTGCTTTATTTTGGACTTGAGAAGACGAGAATGCCCTTGATGGGTTTAGAAATCTCAAGGCAAGGAATTTCGGGATAATGCCCTGTACTGATTTCCACTGATTAGACTCTGTTTGCGCTCTGCTCAGTGTTTCAATTTTTGTTAACATTAGAAGCAGGCGAGGTGGCTCAAGATCAGATTTTTATACGAACAACAAACAGAGGACATGCTAAAGGGCTATGTCATTATTTATTTATTTATAACAAGGAACCTTTCCGACCTTAAGAATCAAGATTTTAAAAAACAAGACAAATGATGACGAAGAATTGAGCAGTAATGGAAATACGCACAGGCTAATCTCTTCGTTCAAGTGTCAGTTATCAATTGGAAAGCGCGAGTTATCTCGGCGAACCCAGACCAGACATAAACAAGTTTTACATGTAAAGTTTTTACGAGTTTAGCTTTCAGTCTTAAACAAATTCATTCTTGCTTAATATTTTTAATTTTTCTATCTCTCGAAACAATGAATTTGTCGTTGCGTTGGATCTGAAGGCAATGTTCTAAGTTTCTAAATTAAGAATCTGTCGATAGTTCAGGAAGGTATCACTTGACGGGAAACAAATACGTCCATCGGCGATAAAAATATATTCATTGCAAAAATTTCAGTTACTTAAAAAACCACTGTGTCATGTGGAAGACCACAATAAGCGGATACAAGGCCGCTAATTTAACCTGATTGCATTAAAGGAAAGCAATTAAACGTCATTTTAAAGATTTTTTTGTCCAGCAACATCCAATTTTGACAAAAAGGCAACTATGTTTCCAATCAGAAAATTGTTTTCATCATTTTTATGAGTTTTTGTTGGGCTTATAGAACGAGATTCTACTTTTCGTGAGGTTATTTTGATTACCGCGGATAGCTAACCACACCGCAAGTTTACCTCCAAATGCAGATATGGAAGAATTTACATTTCAAGTGTTCAATTTAGATCACTGAGGCCACCAAGGGGCTCAAGAATTTGTTTTCCGGTCTTTTGTAAGTACCTTTAAGGTATCCACGACTAGATCGACAATTCAATCGAATGTAACCGCAACGTTGAATTGCCGGCTAAACAAGTCACTGAAACTGCGTCCTGGAGTCAACAAACTCTCGATCCAAGCAGAAATATCTCGTCAGGGTTATAAAATTGTCACGTACTAGGAGCATTTTCACAATTTAAAAACCAATTCAGGCGAGTAAATCAACAGGTGGTGACTGTCAAATTGGAATGATCATCTAACTTCGTTTGCTAAATGCTGGAATGTCGGAAGCTTAAAACTTATATATAAGTTCCGAATTGTGTTGGAGTTTTACTTAGCTGCGATAAAAAAATGGTTTTAACTTCTTAAACTATTTAAAAAACATTTTGGAAACATGAGCTCTCTAATGGTATTTTCGTTAATAGATTTTTAAAAGCATTTTTCTTTAAAGGAAACGCATTAAACCAGGATAAATACTTTCAGAATTCCCGATTGCACAATTCTGTAAAATAATTCGCGTATTTTCTGGCAGGGTGACATCAATTCCAAAGGTTTGAGTGCGTCAGGGCTTTTGTCCGGCTATGACCATTTCTTTACAATGAACGTCACTCGATGAAAGGCCTAAAAGCACTGTTTGTTTATCGCCTTACTAGCTGTTGAGTCGAGAAATATTCATCTATTTTACGGCTGACAGAGTTTACTTTAAATGACAGCTACAGAACTGCAGTTTACCAAGGGGACCAAAATAGAACTTTCAAGGGTATCTAACATTTCGAGAAAGCTAATTAACAGCTCCACAAGGTCAATAAATATGGAAGCCTGGCTTATCGCTAAAAAGATTCCCTTTTTGAAGATTGAAAGCAGCAACCGCTGTTGCGTGTGTAGTTTACTTTGTTACTACACCTAAATTTACTTGTGTCCCATAGTAATTTTTTAATCTTCCGCCGAATTTCCGGACGCTGTTTGTAATTGAAAGCGTGTGAAGGCTCGTTAGCGTTTTGCCTAAAAGGAAATATATCACCATATCATATCCAAGCAATCTACCAAAGCAGATAACACTGCGAGAAAACCGTTTAAATGTGATATCGGTGTTGCTCAAAACGCCGAGACAAAGTGACATGCAAATCGGATGAAAACACTGTGTTTACTGTAAACACGGCTCCAAAAAAAAAGAACGAAGTCAACACAAGACTTTTGTCAACTTCTACCTGCTAAACGAGTGTTACAATTACGTCTGCTAAAAAGTTTCGAACACGAATGTGTTTCTTTAAACTTTAACAGAGTTTGCGAACTTTCCAAATTCGCGTGGGCTCCAGTGTTACTGGATGCAAAATCTTCAATTTCGGCAGCAGCAAAGTCACTTTTAATAATAAGTGTTTTGTGATTTGCACTTAAAATTTCTTGCACCTAAACTCTATTAAAATAAACTGTTGTTGAATTGAAGCAAAGCTGGCCAGTGTTAATTCTTAATAACTGGGCATAAAGAACGATTGAAAGTGTGAATTATAATCTTCAAGCGGCACTTGAAACGTCCTCTGAAATGCCGAGGCACAAAGTTGCGGCCAACACCTCCACAGGAAATCATAAACTTACCACAATAGTGTTTCCGTGAGCTGTTCTTTCTTCGTTTTCGGAGCAGCTGAATTTCCATGGGATATTCTCGACTTGCTCTCTTTCATGATAAACTCAACGCCTGTGTAGAAAGCGAAACAAATCTGTCAACACGACGGAAACGAACAAATCGGTGCTTTCATCGCGCGTCACTTACAAGCTTCATTCTCTTTGTTCTTGCATAAAGTCGTACGACGCGACTTCACCATTTCGCGCGCTGCAGCAGCAGACAGTCCTTCGTGCTTTGAAATGAACTTGAACTTGATTTCCGTGAGTTTTTTGTGGGTTTTTGGCCCATCTATCACAACCAAATCACCGTGTAAGCAGCTACAATATTAAGCCGGGACAATGATAGGTCATTTATCGTGAAACCTCTCAATTCTGACAGCTAATCCGTTCATTGAGGCTACAGAATAACTCAGCGCGTTGTCGTCTGATAAGTATTACACGCTTCGTGCACTTTTCCATGATTCCCGCAAATAAGCGCTTTTGTTTTCACGCTTTTTGGCTCGCTCACGTTCTTAGCCTGACCTCTGTTGTTACGAACTCAGACGAGAACATTTTCAAAACATTACAAAGCAGCAGGCTGCGAGCAGTCAAGCGGGAAAGTTCGACGCTCCAAACTTTTCGTGCAAGGGAATTTCATCTGGAATTTGAAACAGCCAGATTTGACTCTCCAGAGGGCAATTACGTACAATTACAAGGATTATCGACGTAACTTAAATAGCTTTTACAGAACGTACAACTTCTGAAGAAGTGATGGTCAATTGGTCAAGGCAGCTTACACCGCTTGTACAAGCATTCATGAAAATATTCAGTCAGAATGAATCATAACATGTTTAGCCTTCGGCGAAATGGTGACGTAATTCTACTAAAGCGAAACTCGTCGCATAAATGTTTAGGAACGAGACTTAACAGAATACTCTACAAAACGATTTAATATAATTGAGTGCCTCTTTATGAAATGAATAGCTCAGTTTGGAAGAGTGTAAGAGCCTGTGATTTAGCGAAGGTCGATATAATTGAAGAAAACTATCCAAGGTTAAAAAACCTTTTCCTTTCCTTTCCGCAATTCTTATTACTTTTGTTCCATGTCTATTAGAGTTTATTAAGCATTGACAAAAGATAATTAATTTTTGTGGTATTAGAAAATAATATGCCATGTTTAACCATACCTTCGTCCTCTTCGTCAAATTGTTCACTGATTTTCTTGCTGTTTTGCGCTTTCTTCGCTTTAAGTTTACATCGTTTCACCCGGGGTGACAGGGCTTTCTTCTCGAAATCACTTGCGGTAAACTTGTTGCTTGATTGATCAGTAAGTCGGCTTCTATTTCTCGTACTTGGCATTATGATTAGCCTCGCTCTGTGGTTTGTAACTGTAAAATACGACCCGTGCGGGCTTTTTAGACCTCCTGCGGAGAGCTTAGTACTCAAAATAAAGTACTACAGAGCACTTAAAAACCTTCTGTCCAGAAAATGCAGTTAGCGAGTACAGGCGAAGGAGGGGGAAATATCTTAGCTGGACTATTTGTGTGAAAGCATCCTGAGTCATCAATTCAGGTGAATAATTTAAATGAGGTTCGCAGCCGAAGACAAAGGATGTGTTATGCCCTGTTGCGACTCTGTTGACGATTTGTGGATCGGTTCATAAATTATTAACGTAAACGGTCGCGAGAGTATTAAAAATACGTCATTTGAAGCCTCGTCCCACGCAGTTCAATCTTAATTAAATAATTATCAGTATCTCTTTCTCTCGTGCCCAATTGACCAATCACGGCACTCACGCTAATTGAACTTGTGCCATCCGAAACAAAAGGATTTTGGTTGCCATGACAACTACCGCTGAAAACAAAGAGACTGCAAAAGCTTTGACCTCAGCGTTTGATCGCATTGTAAACAAGTTTACAGCGACTGAATGTTCCCTTTTGTGTGTGCATCGGCTTTGATCACAAAGCGATTGTGCAACGGATTTCTTATATTGTAAGACTCTGGCTGACAAATAAAAGGTGTTTCTTTCGGAACAAGCGGAGTTGTCGCTTTCGCACCATTTTGATCAGACACCAGCCTAGTCGCACTTCAGACTGATATTCGGTGTACGTGTTTTCCTATTGTTCTTGTTTTAATCATGTTGCAACGGTGAGCGCATCGCTTGGAGCACTACTTTATTTCTTGCTGTGATATCACATTAATCCGGGCTAAGTAAGCCGTACGACACTCACAAATTCACTCTAATGTCGTTTGTCGGTGAGCACACTTTTGTGGTTCACACATGGGGAAAACATCTTCCTGTACCGCACGATACTCAAGGAAAATGTTCTTTTACCACTTCCTTTCCAGTTTAAGGGGAGAAAAATGCAGAGTGGACAAACATGACACACGACACACGGAAACGCGTCATTTTCCCGCCGTTTGACGCACGCGGCGGCGGGTGCCATGGCTTCACTAAAACATCGTTCGCTTGCGCGCGAAAAATGACGAACGCCACGGACCACATAGCTAGGAATTTGTTGACATTGTGGTTCACCTCCAAGCCTCGGCTTTCCACTTTTTAGGGAGGCAGAATTTTTGTTGATTCGCAACTTCTCTTCTAAATATGTTCTCTTCAGCTGATGTCAACAACAGCTCATTCCAGAGTAGTTCCGACGAATGCAACTTGAAACATTCAATAGAAGTTAAGTGATTTTGTTCACTGAAGCTCGAAGAGAGACAGTATTCACGCACTGAAAACCACGCCCCGGGACAGGATGACATGAAACCATTCAAGTGAAATGTAACTCGGTAATTAAAGAAATCGCATGGTGGTAAAAGTAACATAAATCTGTAGAAAGCTAAACAGAAGACATCAAAGGGTTTTTCATGGAATTTTTTGGAAAGACTCGGTAAAACAAACTTAGATGTGATGAAAACATCATCGGTCGGCCCTGCAGCAGTTCCAAGAAATATGGTGGGGGGGGGGGGGGGGGACTCTGATGAGACCATCAACAACAGCGTTTGATAAATCGCATTTTTGTTCATATCATAAACAGAGTAGCAAAAATCGCAGATTTCGGTTATGGGTAGGGTAAGGGTTCGAGGCACCACCCAACTTTTCTGGGAGTACACCCCGGGCTTTGAAATAACCTACATAGCAATAGAGCTGACTTAAACATGTTTGATATGGCCAAACGTTACTGAAACGTAACTTGTGTTCTTGAGGTTGCAACAAACTACGTCAATGAAGGCGATTTGTGGGTTGACTGAGTTCATTCATTGAAGGTCAATGATAAAGTACTCGTGCTCATGCATTGAAATAACCACACCCAAATACCACAACCGGGACAGTACAATGGAACACAACACCCAGAAATTGGTTAAAATGGCATAGTTCTATAAAAGATAAACTTATGTTCAGAGATGACGCATTGTAATTTAGGAAAAACTCGTTAAAAGAGCGTACAAAAAATTCAATATGTTCTAATCATAAATTGATGCAGTTCACGGTCACGAAGGACGTGACTGCCCGCAGCGTTTTTCACTTTTTCTAAATAATTAAAACTACTACGTCGGAAAACTTTTGACCTTTTTAAAATTTTGTCTACGAAACTTCACTAATAATAAGACTTGATGTCAGGATTTTGGCTTAAAACAAGAGGTGGTGCTTACAGTGAGGATTAAGTACGGAAAATTGAAGTTTATAAACCCAGTTGCAGCTTACGTGAATCAGAAACAAGACCCGCAGTACCTTTTATGGTAAAGTCTACGTTGTCACGCATGAGTAACAAAGATCGATTTCTGTTTGTAATAGTTATAAAACTCGCGTCATAGTTTAAGTGGACAATGCTGATCAGTGAAGCCATAACAAAAGAAATAATATCAAGGCATTTTCGAAAAGAATAGAAGGAATGTTTTCTTGTCAAATTGACGTGAACGATGAGCAAGTCTGCGTCGCAAAATCCTGTTTGTTTTGTTCAGTTTTGAAAATCATAAATTCTATAGATCACTTAAACATTCTGGAACCCGGGCTAACTTATGAAGTACTTCAGAAACAATTCAACTGTTTATTTTAATTCCTGGGGGCCGAAAGTACAGGATTAAAAGAACGCGCGTGCACTTATTGGAAAAATGCGATAAAAAACCTTCTTGATATTTTTCTAAACGGCCTGGTGTAAAAAGAACTAGAAGAACACAACTGAAATGTTTTGATAAAGCTTAATTCGTCTCTAAGTTCAGTCTGAGAAATGTAGCGAAGCGAGACAAATAAGAGAAAAATATTAGCAAATTGCTAGTAGACATTTCGGACAAGTCCGAAGTTTGGAAACACAGGTTCAAAGTTAGAAACGCAATTGTAGATCTCAGCAAATGGTATGGAGCAAGTAAGATCAAGTATCCTAAAATTGGAAGGGAAAACTGCGGGTTTGTTTTTAAGTGAACCTGATAACTTCATGTGCCTGTGGCCCACGTTCTTTTTGGTAAAATTGCTGCTAGAGTAAATACCACTTAATGGTTGCTCTGTGATAACCTTTCTTGTTGTTGAGAGCTTGAGCCAAAAGGTGACAGAATTTGTAAAAAAATAAATTGGTCTAGTATCTAGACGAAGTTTAGGTTTCCTTCGGTTGCGGACCGGCTGCCAATGTATAATGAAGTTTGAGACTTTTTATTCAAATTCATTCTGTAGTAACTGAATAATAACGGTCATGTATGCGAAAATATTATGACTGCAACTTGTGACCAGTTTACAATGAACTGTTAATATGTACCAGTCTTCTCCAGTATTCCGTAAAATACCCGATAGCTTTCATCTTCTGTGATACTACATAACGCAAAATCACTCAAGCAAAGAAAATACGAAGAATACAGACAGCTAAAAGAATACAATCCAATTGCCTTCAACTGTAAATCAGCACGTTTTGGGGCTTTTATTGCGCGAGGTATCAAGTGGCAAAATACGGACTATTTACGTTGTGTATTATGAAAAAAACTCATATTTAATTGTTATACAAGGACTCACCTTTAAAGAAATATTGTTTCCCTAGAAAGTTCTAATTCTAAGGGACGTTGAAATGGTCTGTCCTGCCAAGGATCATTCGAAGGCTCAAAATTATCAGAGCGGAGATAGTCCGTAGTTGTCTCTCGGGTTAGGAAAACATCAACTGAACCAAAACCTTGTTTCTCCAAAGATCACACAGGTGTGACTTTTTGACACAGTCATTCAGTCATTACTGCAAGATATTGCTTTATCACGGAACACAGGAAGTTTGTCAGAGAATTTTCCGGACTGAATACACAACGAAGAACAGAAAAACGTATTTACTGTCGCGAGAATCTCACATGTGATGCGAGACACTGTGAGCTTTTTTTTGTTTACAGAAAGCTAAGTTTAGTGACAAAGAAAATAAACGAAGTTAGTGACAAACGTCAAACATACAGGCAGTGTCTGAGCGAAAAATGCTCTGGTACAACTGAAACTTAAGTTGTTTCTTTAGTCCAACATAGATTGATAAATGTCTGCTCAAATACTTCGACTTGCTCCGTAAACTCAGTTGAGAAAAATACATAATATATATGTTTAATTTCGTTACAAACTGCGTAACTATATCAACTTTCACTCGAGTGTTGTGCAAAGTTTAGCTAAACGTAACATTTAAAGACTCCCGCGGTTATTTTCTCTTTGAAAATATCAGTTGGCAAAGTTAGTGCAGAAGTTCTTTCCTCAAAGAATCACAATAACACGAAATTTTCCTCTGGTATCGTGCGACCGATAACCTAACAAATCAGAGTTTAATTATTTAAAGTTTCTCAAAATAAATTGTTTTTTCTAAACTTGTAAATTATGTTGAGAGAAAATAATAGCATTGTTTACTTATAAAAATACTTGCTAACCGCAAGCGTGTGATTTTCCTGTTGTGAAATTCAGATCAAAATACTCTGCTAAGGTTTATATTACTTTTAAAAACAACTTGTTTATTAGGCCAGCCGTCTTCTCAAGAGACTGAAGGCCATTCCCTCTCAAGAACCCAGACACTGTTCTAGAGAGAAATTTAACCCTAACCAGTTCAGCTGGCGCTATCTCATTTGGCGCTATTTACTTCTTTTCGCGACAACACAGCTTTTCAAGTCATTTAAGTATTTTTCATTATTATGAAGTTCTTTTTTTCAAAAGAGCTAAAATATCTGATACCATATAATCTGAGCTTGTTCTTTTTCAGTAAACGTGGTGCTCTTACCCGTGGTGATAGTGGATACTTAAGGTCGGAGCCAGAATTTGAAACCATAGTTAATACAGGAGAATGCTTAAGAAACTCTACCAAGTTCTTTCTTGCATGCAGTCTTATTTTGGCCGCCTTGACCGTGCACAAAACATAGTTGTTTAGGGCTGGCGACATACGCAGAAGCAGAAAGATGCAGATAATTAGCACCTTTTATTAGGGAAATTTCCAACAAAAGGCGCTAATAATCAACATCTTACTGCGTCTGCGTATACTTATGATTATGTCAAAGTGTGAACCAGCCCTTACTACTGACCCAGGAACTCACCTAGAGCAATGTTTTGATTTCGTAACTCATGTAAAGCGTATGCGTGAAAAACAAAAGATTACGCACAGTCGTGGCCTTCCAAAATATATCTTGAGATCTTTGTTTGCTCTTTAAATGTTTTCAGGGCTTCATAACCAGTCCCCTTTATTAACTATGTTGAGTGCGGAACCTTCTAGGAACTAATTTAATGCATCAAGCTCAAACTGCCTCATTGTTTTCCGAAATTCTGCAAAAAATATGCATATATAACGCCACATAATAATAATAATAATAATAATAACAACAACAACAACAACAACAACAACAACAATAATGGTAACAAAGTCACGTGGAATCACCTGCCAATCAAAAATTGTCATCATAGCTCTGTTATTGAAAGAAAATGCTCTCTTCCAAAAAACAGACTCTTCCCGAGTTCCCTCGTCACGTAAGTTTGCTGCAAAATCTCTCAGCAGTTGGCTACCTCGAAAGGACCTCAAAAGGGTCTCAAAAGAGCCACAGAAAAGAAATGTTAAAAGCTTAAGCTTGACCTGAGGACTTCATTCAATGTTTACTCCATTGTTGTGGCTCAAAATTTCTTTCTGCCTTCTCTACAGAGTAACCTTCTAAAGTTTGAACTTTCAAACGTTTAACTCAGGCCATAGCTCTTATAACTATTGCAAGAATTCCTTTCGGATGACAGGATAATCTTCGAAAGTTTCAGACATTTTAATCAGACAGTAGCTCGTGTACTTATTTCAAGAATTAATTACTTCACAAGAAGGATAATTTTCGGTAGCAATATTTCTGTTCTCTTCGAAAAGCTACAGTTCAAACCTAATAGGGGTCGTTTTTATGTCCCTTCGGAAGATTTTTGTTATTCAGCGGCTGGTTACACAATAATCAAGATTACTTTCAGTCACGTGATAACCGAAGACGAGAATGAGTTGGCACGTGACCTTTCCAACTGATCCGGTTAAAACGAACAACCTAGAAAAGTTTCACCGAATCTCTAGGGCAACCAGAAAACCAGAAAAGGACACGGCTTTCAAACTTCAATATGCGTAGCTTTTTGAAGGAAATTAGACATGCCTTTCGACCGATTTGAGTTCCTTACACACTTTTACAATAGAGTTGAAGTCTTTGGGTGCGTTTCTTTAAGAAAATCCAAGATTGAATTCTTAAATCCGAAAATGGATTTTGCATTTCTTCTCTAAACAGATCAATCCAAGGTCACTCGGATCATGGTGCGTCAGAGGAACCCGCCAAGAATCCACTCTGGACAAGGAATCTTCGGAAATGACCTGTTTAGTAAAGAAACGCAAAATCCGTTTTCGGATTTAAGAATTTTACTTGAAATCTTCTTAAAGAAAGGAAAACAAAATGATTACTGTGCATGCGGATTGTAACTAGCCAAACTACTATCTAAACCACCAATTCGAGAGATTCGAACTGGCGCCGGGCTCAGTAGTGGCCCGGTGGGACAATCAATCTGCTCGCTCTACTTCAATGCTTGATAAGGGTGAGTCAGCAATATTACGAACCGCCGGCAATCATATTTCTTACTCAGACATACACCCGGGATTTTACGCGACTAATTAATCAATATAGAGTACACTTCGTATTTCCTTGCCATCGATTTTGAAGCGTCATGCAATTAAAGCAAAATTCTCTTTGTGTATGATTATTAATTTCAATTACCAATGCTGGTATCATTCACTAATCACTTTAATTTTGTCTGTCCTGTCACAGTTGTCGCCCGTTTCGTGCACCGATTCAATGGCCTCTTCATTTCAAGGACCCTTCAACTAATTACTTACGGGGAGTATATTTAACCGAAGCACATCGCCAATATTGTGCTTGAAAAGTCAAGTGCTTCAAAATCAGCGAAGCCAACTGTGAATATTTCGCAATATACACCAATCGGCTTGAAGAAACGCCTTTCTAGAAAAATTGAAACCGCCAAACACTGTAAAGTATTGCAAACTCTTCAAAGCTCAACGCACAAGATAGAAAAAGTAAAATTCTGTGTCCTTAATAGCTATCGTCTTTAGCCAACACTTAGACGCCATCATTTGGCGGGAACTAAACAGCAGAACAAAGTCGTCCACTTTATATTGTTTACACAATCAGAACCATTAACAAATTCTTCAACTCAGACAGTGTGTTCCTCTCTCACACGATATATACCCAATGTCCAGTTTACTCGACTTTCGTCTACATTTCAACCACGCAATAGAAAAGTTTGAAAAGTCAAGTGTTTGTTTATATGTTGTTTCCTGAATGGAGCGAGTTACTAGGAAAAAGTCTCTTATCACGAATGAGCTAGGAATATTGCCAATATCGGTAATTTTTTAAAAATAGTCACTGAAACATTTGCTCATGTTTCCTCGTGAAAATAAAACTGATATTAAACCTTTATAAGGAGGTTGTTTCCCAGATCGTCAGGCAGTACCCTCGTTATTTCATACACATTGTACAACAGACATACCAAGCAAGACACTGTAATAGCATGAAGTCTCGAGCTACATCAAACCTCATCATGACCATTTAATAAGTAAAAGCCTGACCTTAAATCAATATCAGAACTCCCTAATGACTTTCGACTAAATAGTTCAGATTCCTGTTTCAACTTATACTTTCACTTTACAAGTTGTAAATGTCACACATTTTCTTGAGGGAAACTGTTATGTAGAAACGTCTTTTCCTTGCATCCAAAAACACGAAAACAAAATTAAAACGGTAAAAAAGCCGGATCGTGAACAGATCATCCCATGTTCCGTTCCGCATGGCTCGTTCCGACCGCGAACCGTCGCCAAGAAAAGCATTTATATGATACACATTTGCGGTTGTTTGATTATTACTATTAAGGTTAATGACATAAAAACCCTCTGGTGAATCATCATCAGCTGCAATTAGGACAACAATATCTTATTTTCTTCTACACACTGGTTTTTAATTCTCAACTTTTGCCTCGTCAGGTTATTAGCATGCAAAGGAACATTTGCTCAGCTTGAATACTGAGTTATTGCAATACATAAGGTTTAGTCTGATATCTCTAGACTCTGTCACGAAGCTGTAAATAATCCTGTTGCGTGACATTAGATGAGTAGCATACGGTATTGAGCAAGCTTTTCGGGACTTAACGAGCTGATATTCAGTCTTCGCTACCCTTAGCAAGAGGTCAGGAAGGGAGTGACCGGCGTGTTTTCGGTCAGGTGTGGCCAAACACAGGATGCTCTGGACCAAAATTAAAAAACAGAGCCACAAAAATAGCCAGAAAAAGAGTTCTAAGTTCCGGTTTGATTGTGCGCATGCGTTGAAGTTCAACGGTTCATGAACGTGGGCAAAAAGAGTGTTCGCTGTAACCAATACTGGCTCGCCATCCGATTTCGCCAAGGAACGCGGACTGGGAACGAGGTTGACTTGTGATTGAATTGCGCATGCGTAGCTATCATTTGAGCTCGACCGGTCATTCTTATCGTTTCACAATGGGGCCCAGCTGGATCCATCCTGCAATGGAACGTTCGGAAATTCCTTGTTTTGTCAAACTTGTGCTGTCAGGGACGGAGGCTCGAGGTACGAAACTGGGAACTCACATGATCGAATTTGACCTGGCAGGGTTCTCTTACGCTCACTGGTCGAGAACTAGAGTCTAAAGTATAGACCAGAAAACGATGTAACTATTAATGCATGGTTAGGAGACTATCGGAAAACTTTTTGTGTTGTCATGAAAATGGCGGCGTCGTTTTAAATTAATGGGCAGCATGTTACCTAAATATCAACTTTGACAAAAAAATGTTCTGCAGGAAAATGTTCAGTGCTATTTGAAGCACCCAACTACTACTACTACTTCCTTTTAGTATAAATCTACCAGTGTTCGGCACGGCTATCCACGACTTTGCCCGGAACTCAGTGGAGCCTGCTATGCTAACTGTCCAGCGTATGGTATATGATCAATACTTCAAGTAGCACGGTGTGATAAGCGCTTGCCTGACAAGCGGAACTATGCAAGTTCAAATCCTACTAGTGACCATGCAATGATTCTTTTTCCTTTTCTTTTTTGTTGTTTCATTAGCGCATACGTTCATGTCAAGGAACCATTCACCGAAAGGCAACGTCTGTCTTTCCGTTTCTTGTGTTTAAAAAATCGTCCGGAGCTTTTAATCATTTGTTTATATCGGTTGCTTTCAAACTCGCAATTACTGCATTAGGTTTGCGAGAAAAACTACGAAGACCTTTGCTTACAATCGAATCTCTAAAGAAAAACCGTAAGTATTTTCCTTACAATCGAAAAATCGTTTGACTTTCTAACTCTCGAAATAACAAACTTGACACGGTGCAAGCGACTGTGACACGGCCTTAGACGGCGGATGTTTGAACTTAACTTGACTGATCATATCAGCTCAATCTGTAAGGCCAGCCAGCTAAAGGACAGGAGTGCTCATGCGACTAAGAAATCTAATTCCTCTGTATAAGTGCCAAACTATAATAATAATAATAATAATAATTATGCTTTATTTATATAGCGCTATTTCCTTTTAGCCCAATAGCGCTTTACAATAATTACAATTTGAATAATAGAAATGGCATTACAGTAAAAATACATTAAAAACTATTTAAAGATGTTGAAACTATATTCCAAAATTAAAACTATATAACATGCTAAATTAAGCTAAAACATTTTTTTAAAAATATATGTTTTAATATAGGTCTTGAAACTTGACAATGAGCTACTCTGTCTGATAAAATCGGGGAGGGAACTAGTGTTGTTTAAAACAGCGATTCTACCATACTTAACGTATTGTCAACTAGTTTGGCACTTTTGTAAAGCCAGCGATTCGCAAAAGATTTAAGGGCTGTGTACAAATATCATCACGTGACCTACAGTAGTCATGCACCTCTTCGGAACCTCTCATTTTATTTGCTCCCGGAGTCATCCACCTCTATTGTTTTCAGGACTAGGGCCATTGTTTCTGTTGTTTATTCTATTGTTTTCTCGGCCAATCCTGTTAGACCTTACGAGAGGTGCGTGGCGCCTCGCGACCTACTCAGAACTACTCAAGAAGGCTCAGCTACCAACACTAAAGAACTGACACCTGCAAGATGTATGCACCCTTATGTATAAAGTCAAACATAAACTATGTCCAGCTTCTATTGGCAACAGTTTTTTAAGGAGTAAGAAGTGCTATGAGTATTAAAATACTCTTAGCACTTCTTACTCCTTAAAAACAAACTGACTTTAGCATTCCTAGATATAATACAGTAGCTTATGGTCAACATTCTCTGCGCTACCTTGGACCAGAACTGTGGGGAAAACTGCCTAAAAATATCAGATCTGCAAAAACTTTCAGCAACTTTAAAAGCACTATTAGAAAGTCTTATGTTAGCTCTCTGTCGAATGACGGATGTATGTGTTGTTCTAGTTGTTCAACTACGTAGTAAGTTGATAATATTATGACAGTATTTATTAACAAAATATTTTTTGGGGGTTTAACTTTTAGTTTATTTTCTTGACTAAGTCTTAGTTGAGAAGATTTACCACATCTTTTAGTCTCCCCAATTAGTAGAGCACTTTTGCTCAGCTATGAAGACTTGAGACTTAATAACAGGCTTGGTTTCTGCTGATCTCTGGAGTACTCGAGTCGGGTCTATAAGAGCGCGCGGGATCTTATCGTGAACAGTGGCCAGTAAGCCTATTCCGTTTTACGTCAGATTTTCCGACAAGCATCGCTGACCTTTTTATATGGGATTTTCACCGGGGGTTCAAAAAGTATAAGAAGAAGTGACCCAGAGAAGGAGTGGAGGAACGAAAGCGTGATGGAGTGAAATCTCTCTAGACCTACAACTTGTACAAACGGGGTCAATTTGATATGAATTTTCAGACTCATTTGCAGATTGATTTGATTGTTCATTTATTTCACCTGAATTTACAGCCTTAATTTACAGACCGATCGATAGATTGATTTAATTGGTCACTTATTTGTCCAGAATCGAAATATTACTCAGCTAGAGAAAAATCTATATCTTTATGTAACCAAAATAGTCGATACTTTTGCTTTGAGACCTTCGATTCAAATTGAGAAACAAACGTAGCTTGACACACAGCCAGACTACTGGTCCGTTGCAGGTTAAATACGTTCTTATTGACTATATTATATTACATTTCCCGCTGAAGAGGCTGACATATCATTTCAATTTCATGTCACAGAACGACTCAATACGACAAGAATGTAAGAAAGTAACTAGATAACGTATTACCTTCATATCTTGCAAGTCTGTAAAAGTATTTATTACCTACCCGTTTTATATCTTCCATCAGGTAAACCAATCAAATAATAGCTACACCTACAAACCGCACTACTCTTATCTATAACTATTCTATTTAAATACACGCTACTCTGACAACAACCTCGTGTTCTATGATTCACAAGCCCACCCCATCATGCGCGCTTGGCGGCCACTTACTAAACTAAACACAAGATTGTTTTCTTAGAATACAAGGTACAAAAATATTATGACTGTTGTTTGATTGCCTAACCCTTCCAGAAAAGTCCTCCAAATTGATTCCTGTTATAAAGTTAGTGTTCTCATTAGAGTTAGTTTGGTCGTGCGTGTGTTTTAGAGCTTAGCTTGAGCTGGTAAGCTTTCACCCGCCAGTCCAGCCAGGAGATTTCTTGCAGCTAAAGTAGCCATAGCTTCCCTAGTGGAATCCTCTGCACTACCAATGTGAGGAAGAACGACTGAAGTAAAAAAGAAAACATAAAAATTATTAGTTTTTCACTTGTCTTATTCTCAATATGAACAATTATAATCCATCAAATATTTTCGCTTGCGCGCGATTAGTCTAAACACGTCACGTGATCAAATATTCACGTGACCGTATATTCTAAACTGGACATTATCTGTTCGTTGAAGCTCAGATTTTTCCTCGAGCTGCCCTCTCGGAAAACTATCCGCTTCTCGGAAGAGATTATGACCGCGCACAAATATATGCCAAATGGAGTCTATTGTTTATTTATTGGATGAGGTTTTTGTGATATCCAGAAATCATGCCCCGTGGTCATACATGATTACTGTGTTATCTGCAGCTGGATGACGTCACAAGCTCTGATTTCGAAAATTTACTGTACGCTTTCGGCCAATCGGAAAAGGGATAGTGAGTTATAATAATACATGCGTGGTCTAGCCTTTATTTCACGTGAGCCCAAAAAATGAAAAAAAAGGCAAAGTGCCCACGTAGGTACAAGATCCCAAAGTTACCCGACGATATGACGAAGATTCTCGAAAGTTAGCCGAACGACCGAGTGTGACGTACTTAACTAATCATGTTGCTGCACAAAAGAACCTGGATCTTACCGCAGTTCTGTAAAGATAGAAGCGGATGATCGGTTGGAAGAGGCTCTGGTACTGTCACGTCCAGACCAGCCCCCTGTAAAAAAATAAAAACACGACAAATAAATAACATGAAGAAAAAAACAGATCCCGGCAGACACGGGAAAAGCTGGATTACTTATTTAGTTATTTCGACTAACTTTTCTTGGTTATATTTCTTCTATATTTCAAAATATAGCAATAACGTTGCTGTTACTGCTTTTTTCGTTGGCAAAAACTAATGGACATATTTGACTTTGTTTTTTGTCGTTGCATTTGAGATCATGTAATGCAACTCTTGCCACTATTTTCAGTTAAATTTGTAACCATCTTAAAGTGAAGATGCGTTCTTCATTTCCAAACATATGGAGGAACACTTCTCCAGAGAACATGCCATGAAGTTAAAGAGGGCTACTGAGACAAGACAGTCTGCGTGAGGGGTTTTACAAACGTTACCATTGCATAGCAGCCTATGACGAAAAGAGCGAATGTAACCAGTTCTCAGAGACGATATTCTTTCCCTGTTCGAGTTTACCAAGGACGACACCATCTTACCCATATCTGGCCAGTCTTGAGCGCTTCGTACAAATCATCTTGATTGACTACTCCACCCCTGAAAAACGAAAACAAGAGTTTTGTCAAGTTTTGTCTCGGAAAAAAACATGTCCGCTGTGGTTGTACTAAATCAAAGAACAGAGCATTGCTTGACATCGATGTAACCATACTGGTTGAGAAATTAGTGGAAGTTTACCTGCTCGTGTTAACAAATACTGCATTACTCTTCATCTTTGAGAAAGCATCCTTGTTGAACATTCCTACAAGTAAAAAGAATTAAATTATTATCATGGCTTCCAACTCAAAACAGAAGATACTTCACCTATCAAGGTGATTCTCGAGTAAAAGAACCCGCCATGGATTTCCGATGAAATGAACTTGGTACGGTGTCAATACAGTACAAGGAGATGTTAAAACCACAATAAAAAGAGGGGTCACCGTGCTTGTTTTCATACCACAATGCTGACAAATATGGTTATTTAGGTGACGTTTGGTTTTCTCAGTGTGCAACAAATAAGCGCAATTACTTTTCAATGCGGCCTGTTATATCACACAGAGTTCGACTTTCTTTGATTGCTTATTCACTTACGTCCCACAAAAATTGGCTTCAAGTACCCTGCATTATTAATTGATATTTTATCCTCTAAAGGAAACCATAATTTGGACTTGCTCTATTGGGCCCGTTATGTCTCTATCTGTAGCATTGATTTCATTTGCCAAAAAAGTAGCCATAGATTTCTGCCAATTTTTTTCTCAGTTATTGCAGATATTGTTCTCATTGAATTCATAAAATAAAAAGTGGGGATCACCGTGCTCAATTAAGAGGAAAAGAGCTCTTATCTCGCTATTAAGCTTAGTTTGAGGGAAATCTCTTATGTTTTGTACGCGCGCGCTCATGTGCGCGCGCTGATGATGTAAATATCGTGCGCAGTAGGTATGCGCAATGCAAAACCCAGGAATCACCTTAAACGACGAAAACCCCCGTACGCAACGCTATTTCCCGCCATGATGTACCACGTGACCTTTGCAGCTCCCAGTTATTTTCCTGCCAAAAACACTATACCAAAACCAAAGTAGATCACTTTCGACACTAGCACATCGTCTCTCAACAGAGATGATGTACTTGTAGCTAGTAATCAGACCCTAAAGTATCACAACCTTTCTGTCATATTTTGGATGTGAACTTCAAGGAGATATGAGCTGTTAATCACGTGCTATCTTACCTGCTGTTTCTGGTGTTAGCGCAGTGTGAGCACTCACAAAGTCAGACTCTTTAAACAGCGTATCCTGATCAACTGAAATATGAAAGTAGGAGACTCACAAAATGATTTTAATGAAATGCATTGGAATAAACATGGCATTCCTTTGTGTCCAGATCTCAGTGGACTGTGGTTTAGCAACCAAAATAATGTAATTTGATTGGCTGGTAAACAGGTATTGAAAATAGGTCTAGATAGTAGCAGACATATCGATATCTTGAGAAATAACACAACACTTTTTAACTTTAAAAACATGTTTCGACAGAAACTTCTGTCATCTTCAGTTTAGAGTACAAAGTACAGAGTTGAATATATAGTGTGAACCAAAAATGCTAATTACCTATAAAAACAAAAGGAAACGTGACAATGTAAAATGTTACAAAGAAAGTTTTAAATTAACGTGATAAAGTTGATGATTAAGAGAAGGTTTTTCCCATTGAATATGAATGGCTTCTTTTATCTTAAGCTGGAAGGTGGTGGAAGCGTGATCTAGGATGCTAAAACAGTCATTAAAGCATAAGGTGCGGCAATGTTCAGAATTTTGTAAATGTTTAAAAATGTGCGAGGACCTATCACTAAAAATGTGCTCGCGTACGCGTGTGGAAAAATGCCGGGTAGTTTCGCCGACATAGCAGGCACTACAGCCCGCACACGAAAACTTATATACCACACCCGCACGGAGCCAACGAGGGACAGGATCCTTCACACTGAACCTGTTGCCGATTTTAAAGGATGTGAAAACAAGCTTAATATCAGTGTTATTACAATAACGCTTGGCAAAATGGCGAATCTTTTTCTGTGTGATAATAGAAAAAGGACCAATGTAAGGTAATTTAAAGTAAAAGGTACGTGCAGTGTCAGAGACAGAAGCCGGGGAATTACAGTCATGGCGAGTAAATGCGAGGTAGCGATTAATAATGATTTTCAACTAGATGGACTGGAAAAAGATTCTTCTAAAAGATTTTGGAAAAGGAAATCGATCATAAGACACCTTTCTTAAATGTTTTGATCAACAATGACACTCATTTTGCTGTCACTAGTGTTTACCGTAAGAAAACCTTCACGGGCATTTTGACTAATTACTTTAGTTTTACATCGCATTCCTACAAACTGGGTCTCATTCGCATGCTTGTTGACAGAGCCTACAAAATCAATAACACTTGATTGGGTTTTCACGAGGACATCACGAAACTTACCAAAAGTCTGACTTACCAGAGTCTGACTGAAGATGACAGAAGTTTCTGTCGAAACATGTTTTTAAAGTTAAAAAGTGTTGTGTTATTTCTCAAGATATCGGTATTGAAAATAATAAAACAACAACCATTTTATGTTGGTGTAACTTGGTACTACACCATCTTCAAATTTCATTTTATCTTCAAATTTCTCACGACATCACCAGTCTGCAATATTCTTTTAGTATAACTTGATGGCACAGTGGCTGTTTCAGGAGTAGTTTATGCCATTTTGAAAACAAAGTCCCCATTGTAAAGCTTACCATGCTCTGCCCTTGGTGTTACCAACTTTTCCTCTGAAATGTAATTCAAGCACACAAAGTGAATAAGTAAACGTTTCTGTGTAGTATTAAACAATTACATTATGAGCATCGCTCTCGTCAACTATCATGCATAGAAAGCGAGAGCAAATAATCTAAATTATTGTGTTAGCATAAATCTACTAGGAATTTAAAACTCTAGGTCCTCTTCACAGACACTTTGAAAATGCCAATAAGCGATGGTAATTTTGTTAACAAGCACACTCTGCTACTCTACTCACCATCTATCACCTAATAAATAGAGAGTAGCAGAGCCAATCAGAGAACAGCATTCATGATAGGACACTAGTATATTTATACTAACAAGATTCAGTATAAATCTACTAGCTTTCTATCACAAATACTGTTCTCCGATTGGCTATGCTGCTCATTATCTATATTTTGTGATAGATAGAGTGAGTAGCCTGGCTAGCCTCGTCATCGTCATCATCATCATCACCATCATCATCATCACAAACAATAAGGCTTTATTTATATAGTGCTATTCCTCTTTTGCTCAATAGCATTTTTCTCAATGTGTTTTGGAAGTGTCTGTGAAAAGGATTTACATTTAAGAAATAGAAAACATGTACCATGTTTGTATTGAGTTATACAAACACGAGTGGAAGTTTGGGAGAACGAGAAATGCTGTGGGAACACGAGCCGCAGGCAAGTGTTTCCACAGCTTTTTCGAGTTCTCCCAAACTTTCACGACAACATACTTGTATGGCTAAACTAGGGTTCACACATATGGTCTGGCCAATGTGAACCCCAAATTATTAGGGTACAGATGTACTATTAGTTATGCAGTGCCTGATCTGTAGTTTTTGGGCAGCTGCCTATACATTTTCATGATATTGTTAAGTAGTTTAATATACATATATATCATACAGTTTTCTTTGTTTATGATGAAACCAATGCAAACAATTCAAGTCATACCACTCTCTGATTTCTTGTGGACATCGCAATAAAGAAACCTTGCAACACCAAATGGAGCTAGTCTTTGTGCAACAGCTATGCCTAAAGGGAACAGCATCTAGCTTGTTATAGTGCATGGTAAAGGATACATTGAACACCCTGGCTGTGTGATTGAGCAGGTAGATAAGGTTCAGTCTGTATATGAGTCAATAGGGATCATCAGGCTGGAGCTTATCCCAGTACCTGACTAGCATGAAGCAACTAGGAGTATTTCTACCGCACCCCAACTGGATGCGATGCTAGTCCATCCCAGGTTTACCCCCAGCATTAAGTTCGCTGGTACCCATTCATACACCTGGATGGAGAGAGGCACTCGAAAGAACACAACGCAATGTCCCTGGACAGGGCTCAAACCAAGACCGCTTGATCTGGAGGTGAGTGCACTAACCACTGTGCCTCCCACTGATTGAGCAGGTGCAGCATTAAAGGAATCCTACCCTGATTGTTTGGAAATAAAATAATTTCAATCATGTATAATTTGCATCAAAGTACAAGGGGAACATACCCCTACTGTGGCAAAAGAGGAAAAAAATTGGTTGGCAGAGCAGGCCATTTCGCACAGTTTGAGCCCAGTCTTGGAAGGAGCACGCTCAGTTGTTTCACACATTCACCTGTGAGCTTTTTATACCCCACACTCTACAAGGGGATCCTGTTTAAAGGCTTCTGACGGTGCTATTTATTATGAGTGTTTAAATAAATGCTGAGGAAGAGTATTTTAGTGGCATTATTTAATATGTTGTACACAGGCTGTGGTTCTTACATAAAGACCTTAAGAATGATGAAGCCATAATGCCACATGACCAAAAGCCAAAAGGTCTAGATAGTACCACATATATTGATATCTTGAGAAATAACACAACACTTTTTAACTTTAAAAACATGTTTCGACAGAAACTTCCGTCGTCTTCAGTTTAAAGTACAAAGTACAGAGTTGAATATATAGTGTGAACCTAAAATGCTAATTAACAATAAAAACAAGAGGAAACATGACAATGTAAAATATTAGAAAGAGAGGTTTTAATTAACGTGATAAAGTTGATGATTAAGAGAAGGTTTTTCCCATTGAATATGAATGGCTTCTTTTATCTTAAGCTGGAAGGTGACAGAAGTTTCTGTCAAAACATGTTTTAAAAGTTAAAAAGTGTTGTGTTATTTCTCAAGATATCGACATGACCATTTCAAATGAAAGCTATTGAGCACTCCTTCTGCACTGTTTTTTTTTAATAATGAAATTAAGTGGTGCTTTTAGTTTAATATTTTTTATACATCATTGACAAATCTGAGAGTAAAACGGTTAGACTACTGACCAATTCTTCCAAATCCAACAATTCCTACAGTGCTGCCAGTCAGTGTTGGTCCACACATCCACAGTGGTTTCCATGTACCCCATCCACCACTAAAGACAACAGCAACACATTTTTAATGGTGAGCATTACTTGAAACAGATTAGAAAGAGGGAGTTCATGGTAAGGATGTAGAAGATTAACATATTAACCTGATACTATGATTTTGTTCATCCTGAGCAAGAAAGGCCATTCTGTGCTTTGCATTATAAACCTTGTAAATATTCTACTTTATTTAAGGAATAGAAAACATGTACTGTGTTTCTATCGAGTTAAAGAAACACGAGTGGAAGTTTGGGAGAACGAGAAATGCTGTGGGAATATGAGCCGCAGGCGAGTATTTCCACAGTTTTTTTAGTTCTCCCAAACTTTTACGAGTGTTTCTATAACTTGATAGAAACATGGAGTACATGTTTTCTGTTCTTATAGAAAACACTGCGATGAGAAAAAGGAAAACAACTTGCTAACTTTGATCATCAAAATGTAAATTCTCTTTGCTCGCGCCATCACTACGTCAACAGTGCGCGGTAGTTCTGTGTCTCCATCAAGTTATACAAACACGATTTTTAACTAATCAGGGCACATGCTTTCTTGGGACTGTTTTCTAATTTGTATTAAATAGGTTTTCTATTCTTCTTTCATTCAAGGGAGAGCTGAATGGAGAGCTGAATGGAGAATTATGGGATTGAAGTACTGTACACGTGAACAAGCCCAGTTTTTTTCATATCATTGTCCAAAAGGTATGCACTATTTATAACTATTATAATTTAGACAGGACCCTACACACCCTGATTGGTCAGAAACCCATGTTTTATCAGAGTATAAAACATAGAAAAAGCGTGCTTTATTGTTTTTCACCACATTACCTCTATATCATAAAGCAAATGGAGAAGGCTATGGTGTGTATTACATTGTGATAAAACACTCCAGAAATTTGAGAACACTTAGCTCGTGTTGTCTACATTTCCCTTGTGTTATCGAATTCCTGTCATGCTATTATCACAGTGTAATACATGGCCTAGGCTTCTTTATTTGTTATATAAATTATCTTACCGGTAATCATCTTTAACATAAAAACTTACCAAAATAGAAGACATTGATATCATAGAGCTAAAAGATACATTTTAACATTTCAGGCTATAAGCTTGCAACTATATGAAAACAATAACAACAGCAAGTCTCTAACTTTTTCACTTCCCCAGCAGCTTCAATCAATCGTCGCTGAGTTGCCAGAAGAAGTGCTACTGTCAAGGTGGCCTTAAAAATAAAAAAGTCTACATTTGGCCAAATTGACCCACATCACTGCAGTGGTGTGAAGAGAGAAAGAATGATATAACTATTATGTCAAGCCACATCTTTAAGATAATAGTTTTAAGTAGGCTTTGAGGGGTTTCTTTCATTTCAGCCACGCATCCCTTTCACTTTTGTATGGGTGTCTTCTGACTACGTTAAGTGACACTACTTTCCCCCAACTGGGATTATTAGTAGTCCGTTACAGTGTTTGACTTCCAGGATTGAATTTGTCAGTGCGCATTTGTACACTTGGGTGGAGAGAGACACTGTGAGACTGAAGTGTGTAGACTTGAATGCTCAAACAACTTTACTCCATAGAAATTTGGACCAAAGATTCATTTACAAAGATCTGGTTTGACTATGAAAAACAAAACAAACGTAAATAAAATGAAGAAAAATGAAGCTACCACAGCGACAACATACTCACAAGATTTGCAGGCTCATAAGAAAACTTAAAAACATTGGGCCATGTGAAAACAAACAAAACTTTACTTAGAACTTTGACCTGAAGATTTTCGAGCGAGTACATGGTCCACACAATAATATTACAACAACATTGCAATGATGTAATTCTTCTCTACGAGTCCTCTGCAGACTGAATATGGGAAAAACTTAATAGATACATGAAGAACGTTTTGTAACCTGCAAAGTGTCAAGCACAAGAACAATGCAGTGGCCCCAATCAGAGCCCAAACATTAGCCTAAGCCAGAGCTCAGAATGTACCCAGAACCAAGGCAACCCTCTCCTCCTCCCTGTCAAATTAGCTAGTTAACAATCATGTGTTTACATGTCAAAAGATTAATAATTATTGCATCACCACACATATGCTTTGTCCACCAATTACATGGAAATAGGGAAAAAATGCATTCTTCAAAAGAGTAGGTACTGCATGTTGTAACATTCCCAGCTTCTCTGAATCAGTATGTAAAATTTTATGTTGCAATTAATGCACATCAAACAATCAAATGAGATATGTAGTTAAATGTGTTGATATTTGTGTTTGTCAGCTTCACAGAACGATGCCTACTTAGGCTCAGGAGGTCATTATTGCACATGTTTGGTGCCAATTAATGCTCTCTCACCTAATGTCAAAATTGAATAATATCATGCTTTACTTACTGTGGCATCTGTCAGTACTCCTGGAGTGTGGCCAACAGCAATGCCCCTGTATGTAAACAAGAAAAACTTATGCAAAAGAATTACTTGGAAAAAAACTCTAAAACAGATTATAAATCGATATATGTAATAATGGTATTTTTTCTCCACTACTTGGGGACTGCTACATTGAAGGATGTTCCTTGTTTTCTGTCATGTTTCCAAGCAACCTGTCAGAGGAGTCATTTTCAGTAGAGACAAAAAGTTCATGAAATTTGTATTGCAAGTGTGCAGTGTCTTGCCCAAAAACACAACACAGAGATAATGCAACCCAGGCCCAAACCAGGCTTTCTTATCCAGCATCCAACATGCCTAACATAGCTTAAGTATGTACAGTACACAAATTGTCACCTTTTTTTGGTTTCTGGTAAACTGATGTGATCATAACCAACTGACATTGTGCTGACGACTTTAAGCTGAGGACCTGCGGTTTTACCAAAAAGAAATGCCGGAGGAAAGTCATCAGTTAAGAAGATGGATTTTATCTCAGGCAATGGATTTTATCTCAGTGGTCTTCCGTGACACTAATTATCCCTTGTTGACTCTTACCGTGGCAGACTCTAAAACTGAAATGGTCTACCACTCAGTCTCTCGATATTTCACCAGGCAAGACAGAGGAGGATGGGCATTTCATGGTTTCAGATACCGTCTTTGACCAGGGTGGATCTTTGTGAAGCATTCTCCTTCATATTTGCTTCTAGATCTAGAATTTGTTTACTGGCACACCCTCTCCCAGGAAGAAATTCTGTATCTGCCCCTGAGAGGAGGAGCACAGTGAAAGCTAAGGAAGATTTTCACATTAAAATGTCTTACATTTTTATATCTTAATTGGGATCAGAAAATTATATTGTTTCATGGGTATGGTGCAAGTTCATTAACAACCTAAGAAGCAACAATTCTAAAATACATGTAAATTAAGCACCTCTTTTTATATGTTTTCTGCCTGTTATTATATTCCACTGTCTTGTGTGCAACTCTTTACCCAAAGATCTCCTTTCCCCATACCAGGTATCAAAATAATGTTCTCTGTGAGTACTCACCAGCAGCATCTAGTAATTCGGAATCTATTTTCTCTGTGAGGAGGCAGTAAAGACCATCAAGACCAGCGACTCGCTTTAGAAGTTCATCTCTTGGAATTGGATCCTCTGAGTCCCAGTGATCCAAGTCACAGCTTCCCAAAAAAATATATGGAATTTTAAAAAGTTAAAACTGCCAAGGCTTATGCTGTTGTTGACAATGAATTTTTTGGTTTGTATTTGTAATTTTTGTGGAATCTGGGCTTTGTTTTTATTTATTTTGGTTTCATGATGGTTATAAATAAAAATCAAAGGTCAATCCAATCTGAAGTAGTTCAAAATCATTTTGACCTAGAATTTATCTTGAATTACATTACATACCTGTCAACTCTGCTGCTATAATTTATCATACCCTCCTCTTCTAAGCACTCCAAGATTTATTTCAATCATGTTTGGAGGGGAGATTAATAAGTGTCACTTGGTACTTAAGTGCTGGAAAATTATCATGCTGCATTTCAGTAATGTTAACCTTAGGGAAAGTGCTTTGCAGGTTTTTAAACTACAAAATTCTGGTATTTGCTGGATTTATTTTGGAGGGAGGGAGTGATATATTTATTTGATTTTCAATCTAAGCACTAATAATATTTCCACCAAAAGCTCTTAATTGTACCCAAAATGCACTTGTCTAATAAGTCTGGCAGTTATTGTTTTGGTTGTGAAGAAAAAGGGGGGTGGAGTAGGGGTGGGGCTTTATTCTTCTGAACTCGTGCCAAACCCCTCTTGGCAAAGAAACGCAAAAAATTACAGTTGGCACTATGTTTTGTTGTTTACGCCTACAAATAGAGTAAAAACAACTGTCTGATTGTTGTGTATTTCTTCCGCGATCTTAGTTACTGACTCTCTTGTTGTTGATGCCAATGTTTTGAGTTTACATTTCATATTGCGGAATATTGGCAAATTATAGCTGGTCGATTTTAATCTAGTCCCCTTTCACGGCGCGCCATCCACCAGCCCCATCTACAAGGACAAAAGGCCGAAACGTCTGGCGAAATTCTGTACACGTGTACGTCGAAGTTCTTTTGAAGCCCTTGCTAATAACAAAACGACTTTTAAGGATTACACTAGCCTAACCGCATTATTTAACAAGGAATAATGATAATATCTAAGACTTACCTGTGAGAAGACTTTATAATTTCAATGGCAGCTTGTGGAACTGAACGAGTGACCAGTACTTTGTTTTTCCGTGAGCTTGCCATATTGCGCGTAACAACAGGTTTTACAAGTTGTCTGCCAACAAAACCACGACAGAGCCGAACAAAGGGTACGTGAGACATAGCAAAACAAGTACAGATAATTAACGAAACGAGGTAAAGAAGCTCGTAGTGCCAAACGGGAGGCGATCATACGTGAAAGACAGTATACCCACCCGAAGAATGATGATCTGATATTTGTGAGATAACAGCCAGGCGTTCCTTGGCCGAGCAGAATGCGAATGATAGGATACTGGGAACCAAACCTTTCATCACCTGCTAAAATGGCAAGCTTTGCTCTTTTTCTCCATCTAAAATATGAATATTCATACATTGAACACGCATAGCAATAAAATCCCACGATTCAACATTTCCAGTCGGGAACTTTTCAGTTGAAAAACATCACGTGATCAGCGAGCCAAGTTTTCGCGCCGAAAACGCGGCCACCGAGGTGCCACACGCGTTTGTCAGAGGAGCTGTCTCGACCATACAATAATTTTTGTCCTCAAAAACTGCAGAAAGTTTTATGGAGTTGGTTGAAAATTTTTCGTCCTTTCCACAAATTTGCTTACGGGGAAAGAAAAAGCTAAGGCACATTTGCATGTATAAGATAAAGGCTTATTTTCAAACAATAAACAGTCAACGAAAGCCGAACATCCTTTCCAAGAAGAAATCACATCTACAGAGTGGTTTGACCAGATGGAATGTTTTTATTTTATTTTATTTTTTATTGATAACTTACATTACTTACTATACAACATTGCATTATTATTTCAAGCAAACAAAACAATTCATTAAATCAACATGTATAATAAACATATGTTATTTGTCGGCTGGGAGGTCGGAAAATAACATATATTTTTTCCCTGGGTTTACGCAAGTTTGTTATTGAATTGACTTAAGGCGGCGAACTACGAGATACAAAAACCCACAACTTCTCGTGCAACATTGTTTCTTTGCAAGTTTTCGTTGATGTTTCCCGTTTTTCACCTTGCGTGATCAACTTGACCCGCAACAAAAACATTTGTTGCGGGTTGAAGAAATGCGGCGCGCTGATTGGTTGATTTGGAGGGCACGAGCAAATTTGTTGCACGACAAGTTGTGAGTCTGATGAAAAACGAGCAACAAAGCCAAAATTTGTTGCTCAAAGTAGACCCGCGCTCTACTTTTCGCAACAACTTTCTTCAACCCGCAACAATTGTTTTTGTTGCGCGACAAGTTGATCACACAAGGTGAAAAACGATTAACATCGACGAAAACTTGCAACGAAACAATGTTGCGCGACAAGTTGAGGGTTTTTGTATCTCGTATTTCGCCGCCTTAACCCAGACACCAGATTCATTTCACGAACTAGTTTATGTTAGTCGCCAGTTAAGTTCTCCAAAATTGTTTTTCCGAAATTCCCTTCGAAGTTTGAAGTTGTACTACAAAACAGTCGTTGCAAATCACTCAAAATCAGACTTTTCTACCGTAAATCGAATAGGTTAAAGTGGCTTACTACAGTTTTTCCGAGACTTATAGCGCGCGCTACGATAGCCTGCCACACGTCAGTATTTGTCGCGCGTGCAAAAATGACGCAAGTAATCTCATGAAGTAATGCACCTATCAATGTCAAGCCCGAGGGGCGGGGGGGGGGTTCGGGCAACCCACGGGAA
>CM042746.1:36647415-36673377 GCA_022496165.2 Catalaphyllia jardinei | reverse complement strand
GTGTCTCGAAACGTTTTTCACGTAGTATCAGCCTTGCAGTCTATTGCCTTTATATTTTATTTTATTTTGGCTGATCAGGTCTCTTGTAGATCCTACGTTTGCAGTGGTTATCGTATGCGGTCCCTTGCAGTTAGTGACTCAAGGAAAAATACCCAATTTTCGCGGCAAATGGAGGCTATTGTGTTTATTATCCCTCAAATGTTTTATCGCAACACGCGCGGTTTTGAAAATTGAGGAGTATTTAAACAATAGCCTCCATTTGGCGCGAAAATATGCTAGGATAATTGTCCGCGGACATTATCTGTTCTGAGAAGCGAAAAGCCCAGTTTCCGAGAGCGTAGCTTGAGGAAAACTGTGAGTTTCGAGAAGCAGATAATACCCAAGGACAAATATCCGAGCATATTTTCGCCCCAAATGGAGGCTATTGTGTTTATTTTTCTTCAAATATTTTTCACAACGCACGCATTTTTGAAAACTGGGGAATACTCTCTCTGTTTTACATATTGTAGCTGGGAAATATTCGGTCACATGACGTGTTTAGACCAATCGCACACGAGCGAAAATATTTGATGGATTATAGCACTCGGATATTTTCCAGTTTTGGCTGGGGAATATTCAGCCAGGTGATCCGCTTAGATCAATCGCGCGCGAGCGACAATATTTGGTGGATTACGACAGGGAATATAGCAAAAAACTTGCAAGCGGTAAGCTATTCTTAACACAACACCGGTTTACCCTACTTTTTTGTAAACAAAGTCATGCATATGTTTGTTTGTATAGGTGCATTGTACATCTTGATGCATTTTTTGGGGGATTTACAGGTCAACGTGAACCAACGAGGCGGGTCGGGAAGCCTGAGAGACGAAAATCCGAGAAAGGCTGAATACACAGTATAAGAATATATTTTCCAATATTTAGGAAGGCACGGCCTTCCTTCTTCAGGTTGGAAGGGCAGTGGCTCGGTGACGTCACTCCTCACGGTAGGTTTCAGGCCCCTTAAAAAAAAGAGTATGGTCTGGTGACAAACTAAATGACGTGACATCTTTAACCGTAACAACCAAAAGACTTTCTTCCACCCCACACACAGAAATAAGAAGTCAAGCCAACGCTTCGAGTCAACGGCGGTGAATTAGACTGTCCGCCTCTTCGTTGTTTAAACTACACCGCCCCGCAAGACTTATAATCGACTTTTGCTTCATGAATTGTGAAAAACAACGGCCTGAATAGCCTGAAAAGGTAAAAATACTTCGCATTTATCGCTTTTTATGCTAATTATAAGTTCAGTTAACTGAGCTTTATTGACGTAGAGTTTAGTAGAAGATTTATTGGGTTGGTCGCCTGGAAACGTCACCGAGTTTCAAACATTTGCAAAGTGAATAGCAAAAAATATTCCCTGCCATTGGCGAGGTAGTTGAATCAAATATGATTTTTTTTTTTTTTTTTTTTGGTCTTGGGCTTGGCTAAAGTATACCACTTTCAAACAGCTAAGCCAGTGACATGCATGCGACTTGCAAACGAGTTGCAGATGGTGTGGGAGGATCGCCATTTGGCACGATGATATAGAAAATACATGTATAAAAATAAACTTGCTCAGAAAGGAACTGGCTAGGACAAATAATTCTTTCCATACATGCAATATACTCAGGATCTAAAAGGAATGCTGAAAAGTTCCAGTTTCCCATCAAGTTTCTGTAGCAGATTCAGTATATATTATTCATTGAATTGAACAATATGTCGTGTACGATGACTCGTCAATATGGTTAATACAAATGTGGAAAATTCATATTTTATCCTTGACATAACGCAGTGACTGATACTCAATTACTGACCTCTTTTTAAGCGGTAAGACGAGTATTTTTAGCTTGGGAACTCGTCAGACTCGGGTCGATAACAAAAACAATCTTATTTACTTTATTTTTGATAAAATGTAGGACAATCTTAGACGTAATCTCCGTATTGTTAACCACTTGTTTAAAGGAACCTAAGTCTGATCTTCTTGCCCCAGCTCAATACTGAGGAAAATTTACTTTTAACTGTTTTCTATTCTGAACAAGCAGCTCGAAATGTGCAGAGGAGGAGCTGTATTGTCCAAGCAAGTGACATATTTACTTGAGTAATCAATCAGATGTTCTATGCCTATTTGAAGTACTGTTAACGCCAATTTTACTTACAGCTATTAATGTCCATCCTATAATCGCTAAGTCTTCGTTTTTAACATTCTACGTTCTCAAAAAGGAGAAAAATGAGATAACTTGCAAGCGGTTGAAATGTTAAGAGTTGAACTAGGTACATTATTGCCTTACCACCTATGGTAATGACTCAATAAACCCACTTCCGTCGTAAATGTTTCAGATTTGAAGCAGGATTCTGCTCTGTTCGGCTCATGCTTGCCTTTCCGACTTGTAACTGAGTCACTGGCAAAGTTAAACGATCACAAAAACCACTGAAGCACCGACCAAGACCCAACAATAACAACAACGTGAAAATCCCAAATTTTGGAGAGTTTGGAGTCGAGATCGTGTGCGAATTTATTATCAACGCCAGGAAGAATAGGCAAGATTTTACAAATGAAATGGTTCATGATTAATCGAGGTTTGCGTGTGGCAATGTAAGTAGAGGACAGATTTTACCTACGTGTTGTTTACCCACCAAATGAATCCCGCAAGGATTGTCCTGCAACGCATTATTCAGCTAAAATTAAACTTGGTTAAGATTGCAAAGTTTGGTAATAAGACATATTAAGAGAGAGAAGAAATGCTCTCGTCTCACGGCTCAGTTAAAGACGTTAAACGTTGACAGATAGGCTAGCGTTTGTAAAACATTAACGAATGAAAACTTTCACTGAAAAATATGTCGGCGAAAACAAAATTATCTGTCACTTTTTTTTCACCCAGTCTTTATAGAAAATGTCTTTTCCATTCCATATTTGTTCAGTATTCACTTCTACTTTGATGCACCCAGAAGATTTTCGCAATTTCAAAAAAAATGGAGCTATTCTTTTAATTTCCATTGCTAAACATCACAAGTATATAATTAGCATTCCCCTTGTTTTCATCCTTACTAAACAGAATCACGAAATGAGAATTAATATTTCATGACAGCTCTGTCGTCTTTGTTACTGTTGGGAAACTTTATCAAGACACGTCTTCGAACGCCATAAAGCCAACTAAAAAATTGGAATTTGCGTCGGTTCGAAGATGGTGCTCATTTTATTATTTCCTCAAAAGTCAGCTAAGAATTCAAATAATGTGAGTCTAGCGAGCTAACAGGACAGGATAGGTGATTTATGTTCGGGAGGCAAACTGTTCCGTTTTGCACGCACACCAAGCGAGAAGATCTAATTTGCTCAGCGTAAACGCAGGACCAATGAAAATAGTTTCAGACAATGTGGCTATGCTTGCTATGCGGTGAAAAGCAGGCTACATTTCCTCTCCCACGCAGAGCGGTACTTTTTTTCCAAACGTTTGTGGCCCTTTTTTTCTTAGACAAGTAACTTTTTTTATAAACCGTAAAAATTTCTTGACATTTTGGCAAATAGCAACAAAATCTTACAAATTACCATCAAACCAACGGGTTGTGAGTAAGTGGTGTTTACTTAAAATGCACACACATTGAAATCACGATGATAGCATCCGAATTTTGTAGGAACTAAGAGAAAATAACTGAAGCAACGGGATACTAAGCTATAATTTGTTTAGCTTTTGTTAGATTGCCAACGCATTTACTTTTTATTTACGTCAATGGGCTGCATCGAATATAAAATTCTAGCAAGGTAGCTCGATAATTAAAAGTTCAAGGTTTCCGTACCGCGTCAGTTACCTTCGTTCGGTTCAGAGGTAAGTTTCAAGCCAGGTTTTCAAATCCTTTTTCTTAGAGTGAGAGCTTTAGCTTCATCGGTACCTTCACTAGTAGGAGATTGTAACATTTGAGAACTTTTATTGTTCAAACATGGTGTTTACTCCAACAGGGACATTTATGTTCAGCCTCCGATGTTTTTCGTTCGGTTCAACAACCGCCAGCTTAAAATTTCAGTCATACCCAAGAGTCCTTTCTTCTCCTAAAGTTATTTCTCAACTTGCAGATAGAAAATCGCATTTTGCTATTTATATACAATGTAGATGGAAATAGCACTCATGCGAGATGTTTTCGGTGTAACAATCAATGTTAACATCAAGTCTGCATAGGAAATAATTTGAAACACAGTATAAGAAATTATGTAAAATCCACAAATTTAAAGGTAAAAAAAAGCTGTCAGAATTACAAGGTAAACTGTATTTAAGAAAGCAGGATACACTCTTAATCATGTTTCATTTTCAAACTCTCATGGAGGCGACATAGAAGGATCTTGAAAATGTGCTTTCCTTTAGCTCATTAAATTGCTATAACATTAATGAATTTCGGCGGAAGGGAACCTGCACCTAATAAGCGGTAAAACAAAATTTACATCTGTTCTGCTTTCACTGATAATTAAAAAAAGCCAATATTATTGCAGTATAAGATAAGGAATAACCCTTTAGCTGCAGTACAAAAAGAAAAAACATAGAACATTAAAATATAAATCCAGGCAAAATGGCAATGCCGTGCGCGTTGGGCGGCCAAAACCCAAACTTTTTTATTCGAAAACATGCCCTATTTTCACGCTTATAAATGATTCAAGAAAGCTGCGATGGTATCTGTTTCCCTAAAAACAGGTCATTTGGAACATTTCTTGCTTAGATTATCCACCTTTTAACACTTTTTTGCATTTTTAACAATCGTTTCTATTTATTTATAAGTTTTATATTTTGAACCCAGGATAGTTACATATAAAATAAATTGGAAAAACGAAATTCAAATTCACCTCATGAAGTAGAAGTGAAGTGGCCATCTCCTTAGTAAATGTTTTAAACCACCAGTTTGAAGCAGGAAGAAGCTTACATAGATGTATAATCGTCTTATTACTAAGGCGAAAGTCTTTAGTAGTACCATTAATATCTACAATATATTTACTTATCTCGCGCTGCAACTACTCCTGTACTGTCATGGAGCTTATAATTTAATCTAGAATGCCTCATTTGCATTATATACCGTTATATTGATAAAATGGCGCCTAAAAATTACTATAAACGTTTCTTACTTCTTCTATTTTTCTTAAAACACAGTCTGGGTATTTTGAGTTATTTTGACCATCGACAAAATTACCTTTTAATTGAAGGAAACCTGAAAAAATACTTTAAAAAGATAGAAAAATACCAAAGAGATAATAATAAACCATAAAGGAACCAGGATGGTTAAGGATGGAGAAGATTGACTCGGATTAAAAACGAGGCAATTGAAAAATTTAGGCTAAACTCTTCAAACCGTTCAACCGTGACTGTGGTCCTTTAAGATAAAATCTATTTGTTAACATGAAGCAACTCACAAACAATGGTTTCTTTCTAAATAAAGTCATTTCAAATTATGGAGCAACGCACAACATACGATTTCAGTGCTTCTTATTGGGTAATCCGTAACGATTATCTGGATAAAGAAGATCGCAGATGACACTTCATTCGAGTTCTTCATTGGAAATTCAAGAAGTCAAAAAGCGCTACTCTCTTTGATTAAGCTCTCAATTGAATGTCTAGACCCTGCTCAAACTTTTCAAGAAGCGCTGGTTTACCGATTATCTCGATTTCATTGAAGGCTTAGTTTAATGGGATTTATTTTAGGGAGTCTAGTCTTAATTACATAAATTTCCGGGGGTAAAATATATGATCCTAATTTATTCTAATAAGCACTCGAATAAAATTTTGCTTAACCTTTTCGGAGAACTGGAAATTTGTAGTTTGAATTGCTGGTTTAAATAGTTGGGTAATAATTCATTTCACAAGATTGCGTTTGTCTTTGGTAAACTTGGCTCTTTCTGTATAAGTAATTATTTTATATCTATAGCTTTTCATAATTAACATGAATTATTCAAATAAAGCTAGAAATATTATGGAGAATTTTGGACTCGATCTTTAACGTCAAATGACCTACATGAGATGACTGAATGTTCCAGGTTAGATATCAAGTAGCAAGATGTGTCAACTACTGTAAAAAAATATGAATTTTTTCTTCAAATACGTTTGTTTTTATTATTGAATAGTATGCATGACTTCCGATAAAAGATGGTTAAATTATCTAATTGGGTTTTGTATTTGGCACTTTTCATGTGTTTTGATCATCATTTTTTATAATACTGCTTTCGGGCTACGTTTTCTCAGCATATATATTACGTTTCACTTCGTTCAAATTTTGTATCTTCTATAAGGACGCCTTTAAGGTTCTATTCAAATGGAGGCACTGTTTTGTAATTTGCGACTTTAAGTAGTTCTGAAAACATCGAACCTCAATGCTGTTAACAAGATTTCCATTTTAAATCTCACGTATTGAGTTACACAGGTACATCCACATTGAGGTCATACAATCCGTTCTTGATTACTCCTCTAAACAAGATTTTCTAAAAACTGATAAATCATTTTATTGAAAAAAAAAATGCCGAGAACACACTGTTAATACACAGACTTTGTCTTACCGCTCGGGAAATTAAACTTAGTTAAACCACGCCTCCTTCGTGAAGACTTGGCTCAAATATGGTGTCATTTATCCATTTATTGAAAATTGCATATCCTGTTGCTAGGCTGGACAAAGAATCGCTACATCATAGTCCGCTTGATTATTTTACTTACATTTTACAGGGGAAATTCCTTTGAAATTTCCTCATCTAAAAAGGAACAGGCATTGTGGATTCCATTTGAGGTATTTTGAGCTTATTATTTTGATGTTTATACTATTTGCCTCTTAAGCGTTGTTGGCGTTTGTTGGAGAAGAAAACTCGATCCGAAATTACATATTTTCTTTACTGCTCCTTCAAATTATGAAAAACTAATCCCTTTCCTCTCAGATTTTTTCACCCTTGGTGCACAATTGCTTTTGTGTCATCTCTCAAGTTTTTCAGCCAAATGGTTTCTCGAAAGTAACGAAATAAACAATTTTTGGGTCGGACATTCTGCGAATTATTATTGATACAAAGCACGGCAAACGTCACCCGCGAAGCTGAAGCAATCATATTAAGCTGTCACTCAAAATCCGGCTATAGGTTCACTTTGTGTGGGCCAACTAACTTCTTACCGTAAGAAAACAAAATATTCCAACAAATGAAAAACGTCTTGGTGAAAGTCATGTATGTTTCGGTATTACTAAAATCTATTTTACTTGCTAGCAGAGACTGACACAAATCCAAACTCCTTCCCAAAATTGATCAGCCAACCATACGTCATGCTGCGAGAATTAAGGCTTTCTCCTGTCTCAAATGACTCAAAAACGACTATCTATACAACGAAATCGAAAAACAGAATATCGAAAATTTTGAACGAGACATGTAAAATATGATTTTGTAACAGGAATATTGCAATAAGGTAAAATGGTATTTTAGCATAACTGTGCAGACGCTTTACATGGTCGGATATTTTTACAGAATTCCCGCAATGCAAGTCTGAAACGTCTACGCATAGTCACCCGCAAAAAATGATTTTCTTTCCATTAACACCATTGCTTTATTGCAATTTAAAACAGCTCGATGAAATGACATTGCGATTGCTTTATTTTCGCGTCTCTCACCCAATGTTTCTCATTATCATTTCAATAACCGTATATGCATTATTGAACAAAACATACTGCGGTGAAACGTTTGGTGGAAAGATGTATTTTTAATTCTCGAGAGTGTCACGTCAACTACAAAACTGCTAAAAGCATATTTTCCAGCTTAAAATACGGCCGGTGACATGACACTTAAATAAATGAGGCGCATGGATGGTTTTACTTCCACATATCTCTTTTCACGTTGATATACCGTTTATTTACCTAGGTTGTTGACCGCGGCAAGAATATTGCTTTTATTTTATCAATTCCCGCCAAAAAGCGAGGGAATTATACTCCCATTTTCAGCTGCTCATTGAATGTGAATCCCTTTGAGGTTTTTCTGATTCCGTTCCCAATCACCTTTTGAAAATTCGTTATTCTAAAGGCGTTTGAAATTGAAATAGAAAGAGAACGCTGTTGTTTATGAGACAGCTGCTTGGAGATGATAAAGGCAGTTCTATTTTGTCGAAAGTACCAGTTGACGCCATCTTGGTAAGGCATCCTAAAAAATGTTAGATAACTCTGTGGGAAAATTTACAGACTTACTAAGCGAGAGGGCATATATTTTCGAGAGCGATTTCCGTCCCAAGTATATATCAGAAGGCGAATTTTTCTTTGACTAAATATATTTACAGGACTTACAGCCTGTATATCTCAGTTGAAATTTTCTTCCATCGGGTTTTCGTATAATTCTCTAGGTTAGGCAATTTGCCGGAGTTATATTAAACTATAACTCGGTCAAAAGATTTCTGTTTCTGAAAGCAACCTTGCGTTTTGGCTTATCACCCGTTAACGTAAAGATCTTAAACTTGCTGCTTATAAATTAGGAACAATTTATTTATTTTTCTAGTCTATACGACCACAATCCAGCACTGCTTTACTGGTAATGTAAATATCAGTGAATAATACATATAATGAAGGATGGTAAACAACAATAGAAAGTACTATTATAAAACACTTTCACTACGGTTAAAAACTGAAAGTATCACTTTCTACTACCCGCAGTTTCAGTGGACATAACTCAAAGAAGTAATGTCCGTAAGTCAAAGGAGTTATGTCGCAATAATTTTAATACACAAAGTGAAAACGCACCGCAAGCATCAAAATTTTAGTTTACTTAAAGATAGGAAGAAAACATCAAGACGATAAACAAATAAATAAATACATAAATAAATAAAAATAAATAAACAAGTATGGTTACAAGAAGCACGCCTCCATTGGTTTGCGCATCTTGAAAAGTTTAGCTTAAATTTTTCAAGTTAGTCGTTAATGATCCTGGTCTATCTGCTCCATCCTTAGGAGAAGGTTATTCCAGAAAACTTACTTTTTTGTCTTCCGCCAAAGGCAAGTAAACATTCAGCTTTTCCACTCAGCGAACTTTCAGCCTCCAAAGTGCCCGCTATAAAGAAGAAATTCGTCTTGAAAGATCGACTTCGAGGCCGCCATTTTGAAACTGTCTTGGCAGCCAGGCCATATTTATGTGACGTAATTCGGTCCGACTCGAAATTGGCGGCAATGAGAAAAACCTGCAACTGACTTAGGTCAGGTCAGGTCAGCAAAATCTATTTTTTTTCCAAACGACTTTCCACTTCGCTATTTTCAATGCTATCTTTTCGGCGTTTGGAGGATATTTGGCTCAAAATAATATGGCTCAAGTTCAGCCATAACCCAGAGACGTGGTTAAAAGCTTCTTCACTGCCTTCAAGAGCCATCTCTCAGACGGATAATAATAATAATAATAATAATAATAATAATTTTTTTATATAATAATAAAACCTTTATTAACAAATTCTTAAACAATTCTTAAACAATCTAAATTTACAATTATTGATCCATTAAAATGCTAAAAAGACTAGATATACAGAAATAGGCTTTTCTACAAAAATATTACCAAAGCTTTCTTGAAAAATATCCTACATACAGTCACAACTGAGTCCTGACAAAATCTCAGGTGATAACCCTCCAAACGTAACAAAGCGGTTGTTCTTTTTCGATCTCAAAGTCACAATGCTCATGTTCAGAGGGGCACGCCTAGTGGTGCGTGAACCTCTCAGGCAAAGTAAGGCGGATCTTAGTAGAGCGAAGGACACTTTTGAACGTATCCATGAAATTTTGTGCTATACTCCTCTCCTTTCTTCATAGATATAAGTTCCGCTAATCTCTCCAGAGAATATCTAGAAGAATACGTCGGTAGCAAAGTGCAGGATTGGGTAAGCCACGTGGTTAAGCTGGCAGAATTTGCCATGTCTCAGCTACAAGCGTGCTACGCAGCCTTTGCATTTGGCATATTTTCTTAGAACACTCCTAGATTTAGAAGATCTAGTAGAACCTTTGGAACGTGCCATTGCCGATGTCTTAATACCGTCAATAACGGACCATCATTGCACAACGCCGAGTGAAAGGGACCTCTTGGCACTGCCAGTTAGACTGGGTGGGCTTGGAATAATAAATCCAAGCCAGGAGACAGATCTACAATACCAAGCGTCAATGAAGACCACAGCGCCACTAGTCGAGAAAATTGTTTCACAAGTCCATGAAACACCAGACGATACCGTTGTTAGCGCACTGCAGCAGAGTGTGCGAAGAGAGAAAAGCGAAATGCTTCGAACAAAACTGAATGAAATCAAGAACTCTCTTACTCTGAAGACACAACGTGCTGTTGAACTTGCTTCTGAAAAAGGTGCATCTAATTGGCTGGCAGTCATACCGATCGATGAAATGGGCCTCACTTTGACCAAGGGCGAGTTTCGAGATGCTCTAAAGCTCAGATATGATTGGGAAATCGCCGACAAGCCATCTGTTTGCTTGTGTGGCGAAGTCTTTAATGTTGATCATGCCATGGTCTGCAGGCGTGGCGGCTTCATAATACAGCGCCATAATGAGCTAAGAGATCTTGAGGCAGACGTGCTTAGCATGGTCTGCAATGATGTCGAGATTGAGTCCGTCCTCCAAGAGCTTACGGTAGAGTCGTTGCCAAGCAGAGCTAACAGAACTTCCGACGCCTAGACATCCATGTCAGAGGCTTTTGGGAAAGGCAAAGGTCAGCGTTCTTCGATGTACGGGTATGTCACCCCAACGCTGATTCTTATAGAGTCCTGGACCTCAGCAGGTATACAAGCTGCACGAGAATGACAAGAAGAGACTGTATACCCAAAGAATGATGGACGTGGAACAGGGAACATTTGCACCATTAGTCTTTACAACAACAGGCGGCATGGGAGAAGAGTGTAAGAGATACCATAATAGGTTGGCAGAGCTAATCGCAGGGAAAAAACATGACAGGATTATGCCAACACCATCTCTTGGATACGATCTAAAGTCTCCTTTGTCATCCTTAGGTCGGCTCTACTCTACCTTAGAGAGTCGAGAACACCTAAAAGAACAATTAAACGTAATGTTCAAGAAGCGGACTTTGAATTAGATAGATGCCTTGCCAAAATCTAGATCCTATAATTTTTATAAATACATTCTTATATAATATGGTTTTATGGTTTATCGAATCGTGTTTCTTTTTTTCTTATTATTATGGGAATAAATTAATTGTAAAATTTGTAATAACTGAATGTAATAATTATGTAAATACTCAAAGTTCTTATAGCCTTCTTAATCTTATAAGTAATTATTGCGACGTTTTAATGTTTTTAACAGCACCAAAAAAGGTTCTACTTTTAAATTGAAATAACTGAATAGTTTCTAGCTGCTGGAAATACTTGTGTAATTTTTATGTGAGGTTTTCAATAAAGTTTGTTCGTTATTTATTAATAATAATAATAAGAATAATAATAATAATAATATAATAATAATAACAACAATAATAACAATATTAACAATATTAATAATAATAATAATATAATAATAATAATAACAACAATAATAACAATATTAATAATAATAAATAATAATGATATAAACATATTTAACCAGGGTAAACTCGTCAGCAAAAGCTGTTATCAAGGGGTGCCCTAGACAGCTAAAACTAGAATTAAAATAACATTAAAAGTCCTAAAAACATTACAAATAAAGTAAGAGATGATATATACAATAATTAAAAGTTCTAAGAGTTAACGTCACGAAAACGCACTGCTGAGTACTATTCAAAATAGCAGCAACGATGTTCGAATTTTGCGCTTCTTTGGACGCTTTTTTCACAAGAAAATCTGCACTTTAGAGACTGAAACTTCGGTGAGTGGCTGAACTTAGTTCAAGGTTTTTATTAGCGTTGACAAAAATATATATATTTACACCTTTAAGGGCCCACTAAAGTATCTTTTGATACCGATGCTAGGGAAAAATCAATTGGCTATAACTCTGCCCATGTATGCTTCAATTGGACCATATTTGAACTATACTCATAGTGGGCAAATATAATCCAGTTCATGATGTCATCGGACCACGCCCAATGTCACGTGGCCAGAAACAGAAAAATGCATTTTGACTAAATGGCTTAAATCTCTTTTCCGTATTTTCTGTACAATAACAATTATTAAGCCGTTTTGAAGAAATTCAAGCATGCGTTTTGGCTTATGATGAAAAATAAAAAAATGAGAATGGAAAATGTGCTTCTTTGGCCACTCTTTTGCACATAGCTTTTTTGTTTTTCATTTTGTCGCAAAACACATGCTTGAATTCCGAGAAAATATGATGTTCTTTCGAATTGTTTTAAAATCTAGCAATTACAATTATCTCTCGAGGAGAAAAGTTCCTTTTTCACAGTCTCAGTGTTGTAGATTACTTAAATTACTGTTAACTAGGTTTTCAGGCGATGTTGATGTTGTAAGGAGAAGTAGCCTATCGTAAGTTTCGAGCTCATCATTATTAGTCAGGTTTTCTATCAAGTGGTTTGTATTCTTGATGTAAAAATGAAATTCTTGACATAGAGCTACTTTCAAGGATAACGTATAAGACTCCTTGCTCACCGTCTGCTGCTCCATGCTCTCTTGGGAGAGTGGTTGCAATTTAGTGGCCTCGATAGCTTCGTTTATTTGTGTTATATCTAAACAGTGGGGTTTCTCAGGTTCGGAAGGACAGTTCACGGACACAGGTTCATAGACGGTCGCACAGTTTTATCGCAAAATACGTCAGGGAGTTTCGGAGCGGTCAAAAAGGCCGCGGACACATACTTTGCAGGTGATGATAGCGCAATAGTGATTTTAGTTTGTGCCTCCGCCTCTTTGAGATTTCGATTCTCAACCTGACACTGAAAATCTTGTACTGTCACCTTTTCGAGATTTCCCCATCGACATGCAGCCATCGCTGCGGCTTTCTGTTTACGTCCTTACGTGGATGACTTTTTTTAAGAAAAACACTCAAGTTTCAAAAATAAAGGCACCACTCACATGCTTTAACCGTGAAGCAGAAAATTAATCAATAAAAATGTAAACAAAAAGTTTTTTGTGTTTGTTGAAACGAAGTAAAAGAGTTACCAGCGACTTGAATCAGCGACGGGGCGGCGTCGAAAAAAGCGCGCGAAAAAATTTTGGCTGACCGGAAGTGAAATTGCACCTGGGTAGCAATCGTGTAGCTTAGCAACGAGATACTTTAATGGGCCCTTAAGCATCCTTGTTTTCAATCATGGCGGGGCCCAGGATTTTTTTACCCCTAAGAATAACCATATTTAAACATTAAAATATATATTTTAAATTTCTTCACGCTAAACGAGGACATCACGGCTACATATGGGCTACATATGATGGCGATTTCCCAAGACGACAACAACAACAACAATTTATTTACCCCATAAACTTACTTACATGCAGATAAATTATTCAAATAGATAGAGATAGATATAGGGGGTCTGGCTGCCTGAAATAACTAAAAAGTTAAAAGGGACAGACAAGAACACCTCAAGTGGGACCAAAATCTGAAATTTACACCGCAAAGAGGGACGACAAGCATTTCCACTCCTTTCATATGCAAATCCCTCCTCCCCCGCGTGCGAATTCTAGCTCTCACTTGTAGAAATCTTTTTGTTTGTTTTACTTCGAAATTTGGATGCACTGTTGCTTTCTAAAAATCAATGCAGTTAACTTGCTTTGACGCAACATTTACCATACGTTATAACAATCCGGGCAAACGGACTTTACAATATATCTAAGAAGGAGGAGTATTTTTAATTTAGGTTCTTCATACAATAAGCGTTGTCTTAGACATGTCACTTCGATATTAACATTGTCGATTCCGGATGCGGTGACGCGGGTCACGTAATGAACGATAAACGGCCGCGTTAATGGCTGTTTTTGTGTTATCAATTTGTAAACGAACCTCATGTAAAATGGTTTTAGCTATTCGTGTTTTATCAGATGTTGCCTCGGTAACCAAACGGAATTCTAATATGCCTAGAGGGACCCATCGTTATTACATAACAAGAGAGAGCAAATATTAAGTAGTGTTATTGTTGAAAGTAAGCGTGCTGCTGAAGCATATCACTGAGGTTTTCTTGCGTCTCAGTATTTTGTAGTCTGGCATGATCTCAATATAAAAAGCTCGTTTATTGTCTGACTTACTTAATATACGATGAGCACAGTGATTTAGTAAGTCTTATTGATGTTGAAATTTTCACGCAGAGGCAGCTGATAGTATGCCAATGAACATCCATCGCGGGCCTTTTGTTTTAATTGAACTTGACCTACGTGGCATGTTCTTAACCCCCGATTAATTTTTAGGAGTGATTGAAGTCTAATTTCTGATTCGAATACCAACCAATTATCAAACAGAAAGGTGAGGAGAATTAAGAAAACCATCAACTAAGTAGCATTGTCTTGATGTAACATCAAATTCTCACATCTGACATTAAACGAAATGTATGGCTGTCAGTAAGAAGAATCAACTTTTTAAACTTGAGGCTTAAAGAGTTAAATCCATCCACTAACATTATTTGTGCTCTCTGACGCGAAAAAATGACTTTAGCTTTCGCGACGTTAGTGCATCGCCAATTACCAAAATTACTCGGAATAATTTGATTTACGTAGAGTCTTCCGCAATTCTTGACAAGGAAGGGATATGATTGGATGGCAACTATAAAGCTAAAAGAAACAAAGAGCTGCAAGTCGCTTGCTTCATTACCAAGAGCTTTTGTTGAGGGATTTGGAATTCGCTTTAAGTAAGTAAGCCATTACGTAAATGTCTTTCGTTACTTCTCCTGTAAGGCTTACATAAGCCACACTGAACTAAATAAGAACACTGCTTTTGACTAGCCTAAACGATGAAGAATTCGCTCAAGTCAAGATCAGTATGTAAAGTCGATGTTAAGTACACAAAGAACTTACTTATAAATTTAAAATCGGTACGATAATCCGCCTCCAAACGTGCTTCGGTTGTTACAAGCGAATAAGAATTTTTTAAGAATCTACACTACTGTTAGTAGAGCGAAAGAACAAACTTCGGTGAGTCAACGAAGAAGTTCACAGTTCAACGAGAGAGTGATAAAATTAAACAATGTCTCTGTTTAGTTAAAAAGGCGTTCGTCTGTACAAAGCCATAAGTAACCAGCTAATAAACAATTCGGTGTTAGGGAAACCAAGCAGCACAGATGAGAAATTTCTGACACTGTTTCTGACAGCTTGCTGTGTTTAGAGCTCCGTTTCGACGAAGAATATGAGGAAAGGACCTGAAATTAATCACTTGTATTTCTCCAAACTTGAAAAGCTTAAAGGCTAGTGCGGCATGAAAATGCTGCACAGTGGCTTTCATTTTAACGGCCACATACTAAGCTCTACAGACTCAAAAGCTGATTAACCATCTTGAACAGCAAACAATAGTTACTCACTCGTTGCGCTCGTTTCGTAAAATATTGTTTATACCACTCGGAAATAGAATCCATTATCTGTCGATCCGCCGTGTAATACGGAGTTGTAGCAAACCACGATGGCGACTGCAACGGGAGCATCGCCAAACAAAAGGTTTAATGAGTAGAACAATAGCTGTGCACGTGCGTTTTGAACCTTGGTACATTTCTTTGCCGTCCTCTACAAAACAACAACGTGAAATGACTAAGTTCTCGGTATTTTGGAGAACGCGAACCACAATGGCTAATTTTTCGTATCTTTTTTTCGTATTGAACGCTGTTGGTGCATGTTTAGCCTGAGAAAATCTTTAAAGCAATAGGTGTACTGAACAGATTTACAGAGTTGCGACTTTCCAAGGTAAATGATATAAATCATTTTCTACAAGGGTTCGTCCCCGCCATCGCCGTCGTCATTGCTAAAACGCCTTACTATCTTAAGCAATGACGACGTTGACGCCAGGGACGACGCCTATCAAAAAATGGATTTAAATTTTACTCTTGAATTTCGTAAGTAACTAAACCCGTTCAGAGCGCAACCTCCTCAAATTAAATATGTAATGGCAGCGATCAATTCCCAAGTTCCCTAAAATATGCAAAACTTGGTCATTTCACGTCGTTGTTTGGCAGAGAATGGCAACGAAATGTACAAAGATTTATAACACACTTGCACAGGTATTGTTCTGCTGTTCCCGTTGCCGTTGCCGTCGTGGTTTGCTTAAGTTCCCAAATTATCATTTAAAAACTTTCACTAAATGGAATCCTAGCAGGATTTCATCAACACATGGGTCGCCATAGACATCATGACAGACATGAGAGCTAAAAATAATAGACGAGAAAGTGGCTATCATGCAATTCTGAACCAATTCAGCAACATTTCACCACCATCCAGGAGAGAAAGTTGACACAAAACTAACAACTGATTGTGAGAGGAGTCAGTTTATTAGATTAATATGACTGAAGGGGCTAACGTAAACAGCTTGTTGTATTTTAAAGATTGCTATAGTTTGAGATCTTTCTACAAGGTGGTAGTCGCCATCTTGGTACGCTGAAGCTGTTACAGGTCTCCAACATGGCAGATGCATACAAAATTCTTTCCTCTGATGTCTGATGCACAAAAACTCGACGACGACAACAACAACTTTATTGAGCTTTATAAGTTAACATAAAAAGGTGTTGGCTTCCTAAAATAACTAGAAGTTAAACATTTGCCACATCCTTTTATTAGATCTATGATGAAATCTCTACTTATTATCTTAAGATAAATTTAAAGCTTCGATAACATCACTGTAAGCCATATATTTCGATTTTGAGGACATTACCCACTCCAGAGTTATTTGTTTCCCAGACATGGTCACGTGACTAAACCAATATTTACTCCGGAATAGTTTAAGGTTGTACGAACATGATGAACATTGTCTTCCTGTGAAAGTGGTCCCGGACGAGACAAAGGTTGAGGTTACCTTTTGTGATGTGTCTGGTTTAAAGACTGATCTTTGTAAAATTGACTAGTGCTTCCAGTCAGTTATGTAATGTTTAAAAAACGAGCAGGAACGTTTTATCGGGTTTAAAACCACGAGGCGCACGTTTAAAACCACGGGAGTCCGAACAAAGGTTCAAATTGTGAGGAGAAGATATTAGCATACAAGAAAAGAATACTAACGAGGAGTGTTTTATCGGATATAAAGCTCATGCATGTGATGCTTTCTTAGTGTTTTGATTGGCTGTTAGACTCATGAATTATTAATGAGTTTTTGAAATGTAAGCGAATTTATTGAAGTAAACTTTAGCAGCCGGACCTACTGTATGTGTCACAGTTGCTAACATTTTTAACGACGAAATGATTTCAATTCAGGTTGAGTTTGAAAAGATTTGCGTTTGACACAGCTCTGAGGTAAACTTTCTCTGTTGGTAGTAACATAGTAGGATTTATTGAAAAAAATGCTTATATGGAGATGCTTTATGTAAATGTAGTTGTGTTTTTGATAAATTTAAACCTTATTCTCAGAAAACCAGTCGACATCCATATTATATTTTTAAAACCGGGCTTTAAATGAAGAAAAAATAAGTTGCTCTTAAATTAACTGCACTCTTCCTTTTCCTTGCTGCGAAAGGAAAAGCTATACGAGCGATTTTAAAACATAAAGAAATGAATGGAAGATCTTTTAGATCTCTAACTTTGTGGCAAAGCTTTGTCTCGTCGGAGACACATTTTTTTTTGCTTACCAAAAATGGCCCACTAGGTACTCGCATTCCTGGTCCGGCTTCAGATCGAGCAAGTAGGTTTAATAAACATGTTATAACAACCCGTTAAAACTACTAAAAATTTTCAACTAAAATGTCTTTTAAAATATTGCCAGATTTTACACTCAGTCTCAGTATACTTGCTACGGTTTAAATACATCTTTATTATGCCGCTAAATCGTAGTCTTGTTGCTGGTGTTTTTTGAGCATTAGAAAATTCTCCAAAAAATTCAGGTGCATATACCTCGAATCAGTTTGAAGACTGTGCAAAACAAAGTCCATAAACTCAATCACACTACAGATTTCTGAACTCGAATTCAAAAATATATGTTAGATGCCAAGATGCCAGGCGCTGAAGTCATGGTTCACTCACTATTTACACATGCGAGGAATAGATTGCTTCGTTACTCGTTCAGCAAAATACTTTGTTTTTCCTTAGGGAAAATATAGGTAACGGTCAATATAATAGCCCAATGGCCCTTAAGGATGGGATTCATCGAATAGTTTTAATCCAAACATTCAGAAAAACGCTTTTGTGTTTTTTTCGTAGAGAAAGATAAACGTTCTAAGGCACAGGTGACAGAAATTAATAAGTACGGGAAGCAAGTGACAGGCAAGGTCGGAATGGTTACTCCACATCGCTTAAATCTTGACAGTTTTAGACAGTTTACTTAGATCTTCCTGTTTAACGAAGTAATTTCAAAACATTTTCTTGAATTTATAAATGACAGTCTTTACCCTGCTGTGTTTAATTGTCTGGACGAATTAGTTTGCTGTAACGCTGACAGGTTAGCTTAAATTATTACTGAAATCCTGCTATTCTTTCCGAGGAGCTAGTTATCCACATAAATAATTCAATATCATGTCTCCGATATTCAATGAAAAGCAATGTTATTTTCAGCCTAAAGAATCCAAAATAACGCCGTCGATTTAAGAAGCCAGTATTATGTTTTCCAGTTTCTTATGTTGTGCTGTTCACTAACACTACTGTTCTGTGCTTTTCTTTTTCCTTACTGATCCATACTCCTTGACAGATAAAACGACGTGAAGTTGACGAAAAAAGAAAAGTCTTATGTGGCATGTAAAGTGGTAACAATTTAAAAGGGGCAAAAATTGCAGGTTAAACCTTAGTCTTTTTTGGGGAATACAGGAAGAAATATAAAAACGAAATATACAAAGACTGCAATTGCATTTTGAAGTATACATTATTTGCGTATACTTTTGCAACCGCGTAGCCGTCACGTAGTAATTCTTGCTCCAAACGGCTGAGTTTCTGTTGAAATGTTTTATAAATTATTCAGTTTCAATGTGGGTGCAAGCGAGCGATGATGCTAGAGGAAGACAAACCGACATGAATGTTCAATAGCAAACCAGAACGAATTAATATGCGTTTAGCAACTTTGCACGTAGCCACTAAATCATATCTTCAGAACTTTGAATTATCCTAAACAAATTCTGAATGAGAAAACACTCATTTTCACAGCGAGGAAAAATTTCATTGTTTCGGAGCACGAAGATGAGTGCTGCGATGTCACGAAAACGCTCATTGTACAAGGCAAGAAAATCGACGGCGTTCGAAATAATAAAGGAGTTATAAATAACCATGGCGACAAAGGCAAGAACAAAGTCGATGGATTAAAAATTAAATTTATATTTTACCTACTCAGTTCTCATTGTTAACACTATCTCGAAACAGAACATTCGACACAGCATTCAATTCGTAAAAGAAATTTAAACGTTGATCGTTCATGTTCACCTTCTCCAGAGAACACAGAATTTGGCCACATCACGTTGTTTTTCAAAGGACTGCTAAGAAACAAGCCTTGCCATTGCACTTGCTCGTTACATCTTTTGTCTAGCGACGTTTCTGTTACCGTTATAATTTTCTTGAACTCTTTCTGCCATGCTTACTAATACGTGCATTAGTAGAAGGGTCACTGAGTTGCTTCCTTCAAGGGCAAAGTCTTTAACTCTCACTTTGGTCTCTTCAATTTAGAAATGGACAACTCACCGAAATCAAGAGCGAATAATCTAATTACTTTAGTAGAATTCTTACTGAAATAAACGAAAATTAAGGTTCCAATTATTTTTTTATACACGTTATTAAACTTCACGCTTTAACAAAGTCGCATGAACTGAATTGTCATTGTCGGAAATTTGCAGTTGTTTAGCACGCTCACTCGTGTTTTCAATAGTTTCAAAACACCGTCAATGACCTTTAGTCTTCTTAGGAATTTAATTATTTATTTACGTCTAAATGTTCCTCCAAAATTTTGGGAAGCCGAAATTGCGTCATTTCGTAGATGACCGACAGCCACTACACTCTAATTAAACAATAGAGTGTTTCTGTCGAGGAACTATCGGCCGATAGTTACCCCGCGGAAAGTTGATGTTCCTAAAATAAATATGCTAGTTTTAAGAACATCAAATTTCCAAGGGGCAACTATCAGACCAATAGTTCCGAGACAAACACTTTACCACTAAATTTTCTTCCCTGCGTCAGTTCAAAATCATGTTGAATTATTTTTAACTTTCCTAGCCGTAAGCCGTGACAGCAAAATGCAAAAATTTTACAAAGAAAACCGACAAAAACCCACTAATACAATTTCAATTGTTTAATTTCTATAAGCCCGCTTGTTTACAGAACGAGTACTACCTATCCGGGTATTTTCCTCGGACAGGCAGCATGGGCTGATAGTATCTCCCTGTAGATGAACACTAGCGCGTCACATGATCAATTTAAGCCAATAATAATCGGAGAAAATTTAATGATGAGATATAACTAATAAATAAAGAAGCCTAAGCCGTGTATTACATTGTGATAAAATATGACGGGTATCTGAGAACACGAGAGAAATGTAGAAAACACGAACCGTAGGCGAGTGTTTTCTACATTTCTCGAGTATTCCTAAATGTCCGGAGTGTATTATCAAAGTGTAATACAAAGCTTAGGCTTCTTCATTTGCTTTATGATGTAGATTTTGCATGCTCAAAACAATAATGCACTCTTTTTTTATGCTTTATACTCTCATAGTTAAAAAAACAGGGGTTTTTGACCAATCAGAGCGCGCGCAGGGTCCTATCTATATTATAATGGCTGATACTGTACCAGTAGCTCAGTCAATCAAATTGCAGCATTTGCATTAGGAGAATTCTACTAATCAGTTTTAGAAAAATCTGCTAGCGTTCTATCACGAATGCCGTTCTTTGATTGGCTATGCTACTCACTTTCTATTAGACAATTAGATTATTCATTTTCGATTTCTTTCGCGCCCTCGTCAACTATCACGCATTGAAATCGAGAGCGAATAATTTAATTGTTTTAGTATAAATCTACTAGTGGTTCAAAACTTTATCAAAATCCTTTTCACAGACACTCCAAAAAAGCCAAAAAGTGGTGGTCATTTTGCTGACAAGATATGATTCTTAAATCCGAAAGAATCCGGAAACAGATTTTGCGTTTCTTTACCAAACAGATCAATCCAAGATTTCTCGGATCATGGTGAGTTAAAGAAACTGAATTCTTCGGTTCTTTTGACTCACCATGATCCAAGAGATCTTGGATTGATCTCTTTAGGGAGGAAAAGTAAACTCCGTTTTCGGATACTTTCGGATTTAAGAATCCTCTCTTGGATTTTCTTAAATAAACGCACCCAAGGGCTCACTGCTACGTACGTACGCTACTCACTATCTATCACAGATTATAGTTCACCACTAAATTTTCTCAGATTATCATTGGTTTAAATTGAGCACGTGACGCGATAATGTTCATCCGCGGAGGAAAATATCCGGATGGGTAGCAGACCAGTCGTCTGTGAAGATTTTTATGCAAACAAGCAGGCTTACAGAAAAGAAACAATTTAAATTGTTTTAAGTGGGTTTTTGTCGGTTTTCTTTTTAAAATTTTGCATTTTGCTGTCACGGTTTTCATCCAAGAAAGTTGAAAATAATTCAATACGATTTTTGAACTGCCGCACGGAAGAAAGTGTTTATGTCTCGGAACTATTGGCCTGATAGTTGCCCCTTGAAAATCTGATGTTCTTAAAACTAGCATATTTGTTTTAAGAACATCAAATTTCCGCGGGGCAACTATCAGCCGATAGTTCCTCGACAGAAACACTCTTGATTAAATAAAAAGTGAGTAGCCGCGTAGCCAATCAGAGAACGGTAATCGTGTTAGAATTCTAATAGACTTATACTTATCTGTGATAGAGGGTGAGTAGCGTAACAGTGGGCAGTTGTTGCCAAAATTGACGGCCGCATTTTTTGCGTTTTCTGTGAGGAGGATCTAGATAAAACTTTGAACGACTAGTGTTTAATAGAACCACGAGTCTTAGTGTAGGGGAACGAAACATTTTGTGGGAACACGAGCCGAGGCAAGTGTTTCCACAGCTTGTGCGAGTTCTCCCAAACTTTCATGAGTGTTTCTTTTCTATACACTGAAGATCTAAAACGCAACATTGATGGTAGGATGTTTTCGTCCGGTATTTCGGTAAATGATAAATGGTAAATGATAGTTTTATGGTGTTGGTTTTAGTGATGTATATAGGCTTGTTAGCTCTCCGTTTGTGTCCTAGCCTAACTCGTTCAGTAGAAACACTACTTAAGACAGGTCATACCGTTGCTATGACAACAGTTTACGCAATAAGATTTAGGGGTAATTATGTAACAAAATATGCTCTGAATACAAAGAATTGATGGTAATGTGATTGTGGTATAATTTTTCACTATCTTCCTTTTACTAATTGTACGGGCTAATTAACAATTAGACCCATTCGGCTTCACCTCATGGGCTACACTCGGCCCTTGAGGGCGAAGGGTCTAATTGTTTTAGTAGCATCCAACTAGTCGAACAGAAAAGATAATAATAAAGTTAGCAAATTCAAGTTGAAGAAATATCTATTTGGGAATAAAATGAAAGAAAACCCGGCGAATTTTGCTACTCGAGGACTAATACTAGTACCGTAGCCCAGTAAAATGCAGGATTTGCATTAGTTCACTAGTTAGTGGGTGATAGTAACAAAATATATCCATTTATCCAAATAAAAGTTGTTAGCTCGCAACCAAACACCGGTAGTTTTTAATACTTGGTGTCCACTGAACTAAATTCCCTCGCGTACCACATAACCGTAACCAGGAAGATATCTCTGCACAGTTTTGGGCGAATTTGTGTATGGTCGTCAGGTTATTTTGAGTTATGCCGAGTTACCCTGACCGAGGTAACTTTTAGTTTGTTTCTTTGCAAAATTTAACCAACCGTTTACATTAGGATCGCGAACTCGTCTCGGGGGGCGAGACAACCTGGGTGGGTGAGTTGTCTCACCTCGGTAGGGTAGGGTAACCCTGGCAAGCGCGCGGGACAACTTTCTTCATATGCATGCTTTGGCTCGCCAGGCGGAGACAACTCTGGGCGTGGTGAGTGTCACGTAATGCCCAGATTTAGGATTTAGTTAACGCAGAAATTCGTATCAAAGAAGTGAAAATTGAACTCGGCACAACCCACTGTGATCGGGTGACCGAGGGAAACTCGAAGAAAGAGAGATATTTGCATACTTGATTATTCAATAAGCGTTATGACTGATCATGCAGGGGCAACTCGGCCTACAGGAACCACATTTTCACACATAAACGCTCGATAAAGTTGCCTTAGGGGAGGGTTGTCTCGGGTACCCGAGACCAGATAACTGGCCCCTTATTTTGACCATCGACAAAATTACGTTAAATCAGTGAAAGAAACCTGAAAATGATACTTTACAAAGATAGAAAAACACAAAAGAGCTAAATAATAATAATAAAGCATAAAGGAGTCAGGGTGGTTAAGGATAGAGGATATTGACTCGGGATTACAAACAACGAAATTGAAAAATTTAGGCTTAACTTTTCAAACTGTTCAGCCGTGACTATGCTCCTTTATAGCTCGACGTTTTCTCGACAAAATACGAACCATGGCTCGACCAAACTCGCCTTTTTATTTTTCGTCTATATCTTCAACCGACTTGATCGACCTCTGATCCGGCGTCTATCGGCAGGACTATTGTTTACGGTTTCTTGCTACCTCTTGTCTCACATTCAAAGGGTAAATTTTACAGTTCGATTCATCAGTTTTCAAACCATGTAATTTGCTTTCAAAAAGCCATAAACGTCAACTAAAATACTATTATTGAAATTATGTGTTAAATACGAGAGCACTTTGAAGACATGAAAAGTGGCACGAAAGTTTCCACTGTCGATATAAGGAAGACTGATGTCAAAAGAAAAGCCTCATTGGTAGAGTGAGTGGTTGATGTTTCCCATTTTTGACCTTTCCCTCCCCTTATCAACAAGTCACGTTTTAAACGTCACGAGGAGTACAAGTTTGGTCTTGTGTCAGACCAATTTATTATTTACATTTTCTGTAAATATGCAAGTTGCACCTTGTTATATAAGAAAGCTAAGGCGGCTAACGTGACTGCAAGAAAACAGTGGTCTAAACAAAGCGGCTGTTTGCTAAGGTAATCGATTTTGATATCCATCTATCTACCTAGACGGTTTCTCTCCTTGAACATAATCCAAATACACTTAGAAAAAGCAACTTACCGAAAACATTTATGAGCCGCCTTAAAAAAGGACTGCCGCGTAGGATTCGTCTCTGGTTAAATAAACACATTTCAGGGAGTGCGATTCAAAGGAAATGTATTAGCGTTTCATTCATCAAATCAGTGTCAATTATTAAGAAAAAGAAAATCGCCAGTGTGGTTTCTCGACAAACATTGCCTTCAATAGTTTTTATCATTTCCTTTATTAATTATGTTGATACATTTTGTTATTCAAATTTACTTCTTTTGTAGAGTGATGCCAAGACTGTATAATTTAGTTGTCGCTTTGGTTTAGGTTCTTCTAAATTAAGCTTTACAGCCTAACGCTTTTTTAACGTTCTGATTGTATCAGTTACCGGTGTCGGCGCTGCGTTGGCCTTCAAAGCGTGCCGATAAATAAACTTATTTATTAGACTGAGATTTTGATACTTAAATTATAAGGATAACATAAACCACGGTAGTTGCCCCCTTATTTCCATAATTCCTACTAAAATGAACCCACAAAAATGTCACGAAGAAAACTCGTGGAAATTTGTTTGTTTCAACAAAGGGATAAACTTATACGTAAACGTCACGGAACGTGACTGCCAAACTTCAAATAAAACAGTGTTATCAAAAATTGTGTGTCAAATTTCAGAGCAACCTTAAAATTCTCCTCATTGCATTAATTGTAAATTGTAGCTTTTTAGTGACGATTATTTTTTTAAGGTACAAGAAAGTGTCTAATTGTTTTGATAATGTTTCTTTGGATTTCTGTTACAATTTAATATCCCACGCTGATATTAATTTAAAATTATCTTTTTATTCTAATTATTTGATGGATGTGTATTTACAAACACTGTCACGTCGGCAGTTTTTGGCAAACTTTAACCGCAAAAATATGCAAATATTTTAATATTAGCAACCATTTAAATGAGAATAAATATCCTGTTGTTGAAAAGAGACACTGTTAGAATTTCAAATTTTTAGTAATTTTGGGTTAGATATTTCCGATGAGACGTCTTTTCTTATATTACAGCTTTTGACATGTTATTGAAGTACAAGAAGAAGACTTTATCGAATCGAGAACGGATTTGTTCCTCGTGATGAGTAAGTTTCTAGCGCATAATATTTACTTAGTTTTAGCAAAGTGTAACTTAAATGTTAGGCGTTTTTGGTTGAATATAACATGCTAGACCTGGAATTACTCACAAATTCAAACTGTCCGATTCACGAAAAGAGCGGGTTCGTTTCTTTGTATCTTTGAACTTAAACTACGTGTTGAAGTCGGCTTTTGTAAACGATTATTACAAACGCGGTTTTGTTCATTACATTTATATTATCATTCAGGTGTCGCTTTTCACAAGTTGGAGCTAATCTTATTCAATTGCGAGTTATTGCCATGAAAATCGGAGACTGTTTTTCATTCTTACAGTTTTGCATAAGTTTCTCCGGGAAAGAAAATTTCATGATTTTTGCATGTCAGGGAGGATAATTTATTTGTCACTGAAACAGCTCGAGAGTGCTATGTGACAACGTGTACATATTTCTAAAGATTGACCCTATCAAGGTTTTGGAAGCCACTTTGGTGGACAGGCAACACGCATCAAAAATTACAGTGTTTGTATAGGAACCGAAGGGAATTAATTTGTTAAAAATCGAATCCTGAACGATTTATGAACAGCAGAGTTATGATACAAGACAAAGTAATGCATTAACTGCTCTTCAGAAGTATAGCTG
>CM042746.1:36605441-36627941 GCA_022496165.2 Catalaphyllia jardinei | reverse complement strand
TTGGTTGGTTGGTTGGTTGCTTACTTCCTTGGTTTGTTGATTAATCGATTGGTTGATTGTTTAGTTGACTGTTTGTTGTTAATTGAGTGCATGGCCGTTTCGTCTGTGGGCTTGTTGGCTGGTTGGTTGGTTGGTACTATAATCATGATGAACGCATCAATAACAAAAGAAATAAAATGAACCAGATCAATAATAAATTCTAGGTCTTTTAAATAAAAAGATCATGGCATATTTTATCAGTCTTTCGAACGAAATAAAAGGGAAACGGTGATCAAGTGTTCTTTAGCGCGTGAAATTCACACGCAAATTGCTCACGTGTACTTTTTCAGCGATCCTATTTGTTTTAATTGGACACATAATTTAACGGAGCGCGATCGCTAAGACCCAGTCAGAAACTAAAATTTTCACCAAAACTGAAGGGATTAGTTTTTAAAGTAATTAAAGTTTTGAAAGGCAGCAATAAGATACACCAAAAGAGAAGCGAAACAAGGATGACTAGGAATGGGGAATCGATCCTGCATAAACCATTCAGTTGTGTCTTGGATTAACCATGTAGTTGCTGACATTCAGCAAACGTTAAATACTAACCATTTTCTGATTCTTTTCAACAGGTGACATACCTAACAACCAATCCTACAGTGAACGAACTCAAGGATCTTTACGAGTTTAAGTTTGCGCCAACGGCGTTCGCATTTAATACTGCAAACTTTGGACTGATGGACTATTTCCAGTGGAAGAGAGCCGCGATCGTGTATGATTTCCTGGATACAGGAGGCCTTTATGTGAAGGTGTGGCCTAAAACAAATTAGGCATCCGTTAATAAACCTAACAAATATAGTTCGTTTATTACAAATTATACAATTTCAAAGTGTTAATGGGTGAGATAAATGGAAATTATAATTAAATAATTAATCTGGTGGTTGTTTGATACGTTAATATTTTTTTCTTAAATAGTGACTCTTTTTATTACTCTTTAGAGTTTCGCTTGCTCTGTCTCAGTGCGGTCTTACCAGACACTTTTGGCATTCAATCGATGAATGAATAGAATATTTTAGTGTTTTCCATCGTTCACTTCGGATATTGGATTTCATTTCAGTAATACTCGGCACAGCTTGAATTGTTCCAACAGAAGATTTTCTCTCGTAAGAAGTCCATCCTCTCCCTTACATCGCTAATCTTGTGCTAAAGATTTGAAACTAATCTTCTGAGTTTGATTGTGCAGATTACTGTAACTGGGCCACTATGTCCTTTTTTAAGTATAATTACAGGATAACTGCACACCTAACTTATGAATAGTTATTTGTATATTAAGTTACACACGGCTCGATAGAAGAGCATATTTTTGTATGAATTTGACACCGTGTATAAATAAAGCTTATGATGACTCGGTGCGATAGGTGTACGGAGAAATGATGACCAAACGAGATGAACAGCAATTCATTCAAAGCAGGAGCTAAATGTCATAGAAATAACGCAGCAAAATAACAAATTCCTGTTTTTCATGGTCTGACTAAACTTCAGTTAGAAAAGTAATCGCAAATTGTTCCTCGTATCAACTTTCAGGTAGTGGGTGATCTTATAAACAATGAGAATTTAGACATCATTGGATTTGAAGCAATTAATACAGGTTTGCTGTTACAGAAAGATTTAAACGCGGAAATCAGAAAAAAGCTTCTAAATCTGAAGGTAAATATTCTCCCTTGAGTCGGACTTGAGAGGATGAAGGGCCTTATTTCTAGCGTAGTCTATCTTGGTGTGTTTGATCACTAACGGTTTCGAGGATTCCAATCCTGTGACCCACATTTTGCCCCCGTGCACAGCTATAGCAGCTCTGTGGTAACAATCGCGAAAGAACAGGGTACCGTGTCCAAAAAACAAATTGACGTCAGTTTCTCATGCTTCTGTCCTGTTATTGATCGTGAAATTCGTCATAACATTGTCAAAGTATAGCTGTGCATCCACGAGGCAATAACCTAATGGATCCGCAGACTACTTTGACAGTGTGATGACGAAATTCAATGTGAATAACAGGGCAGATGCATGAAAAACTGACGTCAATTTGGTTTTTACGCTAACAAATTGTCAACTTGTCCGCTCTCGCTCGTTGACACATGTGTTTGTCCACTTATTGACAATGAAAAATTAGCCAATGCGCCCGCGAGAATTTTAGCAGTTATCGTACAAAAAATTACTGGAGTGGGATTACCTTGAGAATAAAGCCTATGTTACTGTTACCTTTTATCCTCTCTTGTCTCGCTTGAGGTCAGTTAACTAAACTGAAATAAATCAACTTTATTTAACGAGGGTAGCACACGAAAGTCTTGCGACTGCCGGGCAAACCTGGACTCCCCCTGTGCTAGACTCGAGATCAAGTTGGCTAGAGCCCTTGCCAGGTTATTGCTTTGCAGGTGTTTTGACCAAGATATGCTTGTCTTAAAGCACCTCTCGAGGGGCATGAAAGGTTATTGACAAAGTTAATGCCAAGGGCAACCGTGCGATGGACTAGTATCCCATCCAGGGTGGAGGGGAGTAGAAATAAACCTGGTTGCTCACCGAAAACCTGGATAAGCTTCGGTGATATGGACCACTTGGCCCGTCATACTTTACCTTTACCAGTGAATCAATCAGTCAACCAATCAGTTATTAATGTCAAAACCCTCAGTTGACAATAAGCAAGAGTATAAAAACAAAAAAATTAAAAAGAACTAATGCAAGGAAATGTGTAACATAAATTTGTACTATTTTGCGAGTTTTGGCCATTTTTCGTGAAAAAAAAAATGAATTTTAATATGGTATAATTGTTCTCTCAGGACTTGGACGCTAAAATATTTCTGGGAGAATTCAATGCTAGAGGAGCTAGTCTGGTGTTTTGTGAGGTGAGTTTTTAAGTGTAACTTTAGCTTGTCTAGTTCTTACCGTCCAACTCTAAAAAGTCAATTAAAGATCAAAGCGTTTTGTAGTAACCCATGCAGTGATTTGAGAACCGTGGAACAAAATAAAGTCAAGTCCAGAGCAAATTGTTTTTCGCTAGAAGTTATCAGAAATGGAATTATAGTATCTCTCGCTCTGTTATATTTTGGGTGTCTGGGTATTTTTATGTATTTTTGTAGTTGTGATTTTTGTGATTTTGCAAATGTGTTTAACAACGATGTTGAAACGGGCGTCGAAATTTTTCAATTCTAGCTGTTCAAGATGAAGTTGTATGGACCGGAGTTTGTTTGGATCTTGCATCCGGATGCCGGGACCATCGAAGACTGGTATAAGATTTCTGAAAACGAGAGAATAAATAAAAACAAGAGCGGAACTTGTACGAAAGACCAGTACCAAAAGGCTGCTGATAGATCCTTCATATTGGAGAAGAATATCCCTTATCGATCTGATGAGAATACAACTACTGCCTCCGGTCAGGTAAGAAACGTTTAAAAGATTTTTTTTTTCTATTTATATGCATTTATTTACAACTTATACCAGTTACAGCACTAATATCATACACACATTTACACTTACAATCAAACCTACGTACAGAACTTAACTTACATTACTCTACTTAGATTACATTACTCGACATCTCTCTACTTATTATATTACTGTAGTTATTGGATTAATCACAAGTAATCTCTATTCCTTTTTTACTTATGCTAACGATCACTTATTAACAGTCATAGCGTTACTTACATTACAGTACTAAACAAAACATCACTAACATTACAATATAAAGCACAATTCACTAATTGAACCTACTTGCCTACTTAAAATTCCTTGAATTACTTTACAAAACGACACCTTAGTTTCTTTCTATTAACAGTACAAGGTAGATTTAGAGACAGTCTGGTAAAAAAAAATTAAGACTTTGGACTTTTGATTTAGCGTGCCTGCATTAATTGGCTAGTTAAATCAGAGTAAAAGCTTCGCGAGAAAATGTGTGATTTAGGGAAGAGCGCATTTCTCCATTTGCCATTGTAGTATAACTTTTCTTTGAAATTCCTGCATGTTAGGTTTCTTATGCAAACACTTACAGGCGTAAATGTATTGTTTTAGAATAATGACGAAAAGGTGTAGTCTACGTCTTGGGTGATCGGTTAGATGAGTTAAACGGGGGATGTCATTAAAGGTTATTTGCTTACTTGAAAGTGTAATGTCGGTGTCATTTTCATGGTTGAACCATGATATGGCTTTCGAGTAAAAGGCCGTTGTTACAGTACAGTCTAGAAATGTATGTTCTATAGAGTCTGGTAGGAGACAAAGAGTGCATGCTTCATCCTCAACTGGTCTGAATTTGAAAAGCTCCCTTTTGGTCATTATTATTTTGCGCAGTAACCTGAATGAGAATTGTCTTAATTTATTATCCTTTGTGGATTTATATATAAATAAAAAATTTTCCCCCAATCTGTGAAATAATCAGGGAAATTGTTTTTCCAGTTTTTAATACCAGTCGGCTCGGTGATACCGACCGTTTCCACTAAGAATTTTATAGTAGTTTTTGCAACGCATTTTAGTTAAAGATCATAACTGCCAATGCTCTAAATCAGTGTGAACACTTTGTGAGGGTTAAATGAAGATCTGAAACAGGTCAGGTCTAGGTAGAGGAGGATCCTTACTGATACTGCAGTTATTGCCGAGGTACTCAATTAGGGAAAAGCGCCAGCATTAAGCAAAAGATCAGCACTGCGATTAGGCAGAGAATACCGCTTTTGTTTGCATTTTGTTCAGGGAAGGAATAGCACTTAGTCTGGGCAAAGAAAAGCCTTATGTACGGTCAGTTTGCTATACATGGTCAGTTTTAGTTGGTTAGGCAATGTCAGTATTATCGTTGGGTGGAATGCTAGTCATTTAAAGTAATGTTATAGCCTCCAGTTTTTTTAACCTGTGCGGTGAGGTGTTACGGTATTAGAATCCAACCGAAGTTCATCGCTTGATCGTCGGTTTGTTATCCAAGAAATTAAAAAGTTAAGTACTGACTGCGTTTCACTGTGTATCAAGCGAAATTTTTAACCGACAACGTTGAATTTTACATACCTGAGAAACAGATCTTCGATAAAAGAAGCCTTCTGATTGGTTGTCTGAGTGGTCAGGCTGGATTTTATAACAAGTGTAGCCCAAATATATTGCCCTCACCCAAAATGTTCCCACGTACAGATTGTTTTACAAACGTACTAGGCAATAACGTAAAAATCAATTTTTGCCTTTAAAAGGCCAAAAAAATTGAGGGTCACAGTGCTCGTTTTCGAGATATTGAGCATTGAAGGTAATGGGGTTTAGATGCTTTCGTGAATTTTAACGATTTTAGCTTACAGCTGTCAGCAACAGAAGAAGCCGTGTCAATAACATTTAAAGGCGAAATATTCAAAACTGGCTGCGTAAAGATTTTGTCTGTTTTCTTTTTCTGCTAAAGTGGATAAAATCAGTCAATGAAGTGATCTTTGAAAAGTTAAGACGTTGCGATATGAATAACATGCGCATTAAGGGTGCGCAGAAACTATGGGCGTGAAAGTCCCTGAAGTGAAAACCATATCTAAATTCACGCACCTGATTTGTTGCTTTAACGGATAGAAACCCTTTTTAGCCATGTCTGGAGAATTTCTAGAAAAATTCTTCAGCCGTCCTTATTAATTTTATTGACACTGGAGGATTGAAGTCATCCTTTATATGCACCTTCCCGTCGCAAAAAGCAACAAGCAACTTTATTGCAGGATTATACATTTACTTGTTCCTTGGGTTGACCAAATAATGACGAAATAATAGCTATGTGTAGTGAATTTCTAGAAAAGTGTCTCAATCCCTATTAATTTAAACACAGTGATCGTTTGCGGTCGTTTGCGTCATAGTGTTTAGACTGTCCAGTATTTTTGGGGCCGTAGGTATTTTCAGATCCGATATGCTGCTCATTTTTAACATGGCTTGGCCATGGTTTTTCCTGCGAGACAGTTTTTGTCTGTCCGCAGTTTCCTTATCGCTGGCAGCAAGAACATGATATTCTGGAATTTTCCTATTGTCCTTTGTCACGCGTTTTGCATGTGACATTGGCCAATCGGCAAATATTTGGATTTGAGTTCATCTGTGGTGATCACCATCTGCATTTAAAGGATACGTATCAATGATCAGTTGATCAGCTGATTACTTTATTTTTTGCTACACCGTGCTGAAGAGACCCAACGAGGTCAAAACAGCTGTCCACGGTCGCAATTCTTGGCTTTCAGTCTGGACTCTCAAGTCGTTATCTCGTTAAGCTTCTACGTAGTATCAGCCTTGCATCATTATTTCCCATTAATTTATTTATACTCTGAGGAACTGAAATTCTCCTTCATTTGCACCCTCCCGTCCCAAAAAGCAGCAAGTAGCTTTATCTGTATGACCATACATTTACTTGTTCCTTGAGTAGACCAACCCCCTAGCTATTTTTCCCCATTCGTCAATATACGGAAGACAAAGATGTATCTATTTTATTTCCTTGTTTCAGTCTCTAAGGGAAGTCTTCAGTAAACCGGAAGTGAGAAACCTCACGGACAACTCAGAGAAGATCGAAATGGCAACAGCATTTGACGCGTTGTGGGCCATCATGCTAGCCTTCAAAGAAGCTAGCATCGCATTACAAAACGCCTCGGTGCAACTGAAGTATAATGTGGAAAACTTATTTGGTAGTGACGAAGTAACTAGGACTATAACATCGGAGCTCCGTAATGTGAGCTTCGAAGGTCTCACGGTAATTGTTTGATATTTATTTAATTGTAGGATACGAGGTCCAATAATTATTTAATCGTATTTGTAACAAATGAGGTCCTTCGAGAACTTTTTTTAGCGAAAAAGTCAGTAGTGCTTTCCAAAAGGTTAAACACTGTAAGGAACATATGGAAGGAAGCCATTGAAGCGAGCGTACTTGACATGCGAATCACATGGGTATCACATAACAAAAACGTTGTAATTTGATACCTATAATTGGACACCCACGTGATCGCGCGCCGATTACGTGACAAGTGAACGCGCGGAGAACCAATCACGATCGAGAATTTTGATATAAATACGATAATAATGATAATGATAATGATAATGATAATAATAATAATAACAATAATAATAATAGATAATGGTGATAGGACTGAGTGGAGTCCTACTCGGTCTGTAACCATACAAGTGATTAACAAAATCGGACGACCGCGAAGCGGGAGTCTGATTTGTTAATCACAAGTATGATTACAGACTGAATTGGACGACACGATTTCCTTTTACCAATTAATCAGAACAATGACAATTTTCCACAAAAGTAAAAGTTTCATTTCACAAATTGCTTTTAATAGTCACTTTTAAAGATAATAATTAAAAATATGGAGAATAGCTTGCAAAATGGCTGTTGAGTTTATTTCAAAATAGTCACTGGAGACTAAGCCTATAGTCAGCCTCTTGAATTAGTTATTATAGTGATTGCAATCAATGTTGTGATTGGTCGATATAGTGAAGAGGACCTAAAATGATAATAACAAGGTAAAAACTATATAGCAGCTAGTCAATCTATGAATCTTACATTTGTAAATAAGTATGCTTGAAAAAATGTAAATAGAATTTCCAAAAAAAAATCCCAAAATATTGTTAAAAAAAGTAAAGAAGAATTAACTTGTTCAAAAACGGTGCTAAATTATACAAAGCTAGGGCTCCAGAGTCAGGAACAGTCTTGCTTTACGTGTAAGAAAAGGTCTGGACTGTTACGTCTGGTGCTATAATTATGCAATGACCTGTTGAGATTGTCCTTATCGCCTGAACAAGACCAGGAGCCTATTACCCGGAGCCTCTATGCGAAATGTACTCTTGAGTCAACCCTGTCCTGTATCTCATTTATTTTTAGAGCTGTGATATTTGCAGGAGTTCTTTAATTTCCCGTGAAAACACGCTGACGTCCGCATAACATCCTAAAAAAATAATGTACTTTCCTCACTTTCCACCATTATTAAAATACTTTTGTGTGGCCTGCATGTGGCGTATAACAGTAGAGAACCACAGCTCTCTTATGCTTTACAACCGCCTCGGCAAACTACATAGGGATTTTAGTCCTGTTTCTGCCCGAGGGCTATGCCCTGCTGATGTCTGGCTGAAACAGCTGTCCATCGTAAGATACTGGCCAGATTGGCTATTTTAATAACCCCGCGGAAACTCCCGTGGGGATAAAAAGATACGGGACAGGATTGACTCAGACGGTCAGTATGGGAGATGGAAGCTCTGAGTAATGTGTTCTTAACAAGACCAAGGTTTTTAACTTTTCGCGAGTTAGGAGCGTAGTAGAGAAGCAGTATGCAATGCCTAAGCGGGTTAGCTCCCATTTGTTGACCATTGTAGAGAACAGTGTCTTTTTTGTGTTTTCAGGGTCCAATTTCGTTCACACAAGATGAGCAGAGAGAAGGAATAATAGTAGTAAAACAGTTCCAAGGTACATACTTTTCTTGACAGAATGATTAAACTCGGAAAGGTTTGCTTTGTGTTAGGGCGTATTTGGATAGACTGGCTTTAAATAGCCCTTTTCAGGCTTAATTTTTGTTATTTGCATTACAATGCAAGGGCGTAGCCAAGGGGGGGTCCTGGGGTGCCCGTGACCCCCCTTTGTAAGCCTTTTTGTAAGCGTTTGTGTAAGCAAACAACCTATAATATGCAGGTGACAATCTGTTGAGTACCCTCTGTATGACTAAGTGTGACCCCCCTTTGAAAAATCCTGGCTACGCCCATGCAATGTAATCCAACGTGGATGCGAGGCAATTTCGGGCTAAAACTGCAAAATAGCAAATGAGCAAAGTTAACCATGAAAAGGGCTATTGACCACTGAAAGTATCAATGTATTGTTTTGCATTTGCTGTGAAATATTTGATGATAGCCTGTGTAGGATGTAGATATATAAATGTTGTTTCCTGTTAATTCCTGTTAGCTTTCCTTTTGGAGCTTTTGTTGGTCAACGAAACTCAAGCAACTCATTGTGACAAGTAATGTCTCAATTAGCAGCAGCAGTGTATCTCAGGATAGTAAAAAGGCACTAATTTTTTATTCCCTTTGTCCCATGTCGCAGATGGTGGAAAGAAGCTAGTACCAATTGGTCAACATTTGACAAAACAAGACAAGTTTGAGTTGTTTAACGCCACCGAAGACACTCTATGGAAAGGTACTGAGATACTGTTACTATTTAAACGAGCCATTTTTAAGCCCAATGCAAGGCTCGCCAAGACAAGTTTTTTATATTATTAACGTGTGAGTGTGAAGAGAAGGTAACTAAAAAGACAGACTATTGACTGAGCTGGGAGGTTACCAAGCGACATGACTCAGCTGATGCCAGCAAGTGCTAGTAGATTATCCACAAACTCTGCTGATTCATGTTCACGAGTTTGCAATTTTTCCGTGGACTGATTATTCTGACGGAACATTAACGAAAACAACATTTTAATTGTTCTATTTTTTGTGTTACTCTAAGATGGCCGTAAACCATCGGACCGGTTCGATAAACAACAGAAAACGCAAATCATTGCCTTGGAACTATTCGTTGTCTTCTCAACCGCAGCATCCATTGGTATTCTATTAGGGATCGTATTTCTAGTGTTCAATCGATACTACCGGAAGTACAAGTAAGTGTACTGTAGGTATGCCTGCGTACTTTGGCATTTGTCATCATAAACTCCTCCGCAAAACTCCAGCTTGATTAAAATTGAGAAAATATGACCCAGTAATAAGATAAAAAAAATTTCGCGGTCCCAGTATGGTCTCTTGAGATCTGAAATGTTTACTGTTCAGTCTGAAGCTCGTGCATTTTCTTCAGCCAAAATTTCTTTCAAAGTGTACAGACAAAAACTGGTACAGTGAAAAAATAATCAAGACTTGAAGACCCCAGAGCGAGTATCTCAACCCTTTACAGCAAATCATTCACATGATCAGTCTATTACATGTTAACTTAAGCATTGTCAAGGTGTTATTTTTCAAAATTTAAATTACTTACATCATAGACTCAGAAAGTAGAGTTGGACAAATTATTGTTTAGTAGCATTACTTGGTCAGCGGTGCATGCGGCTTTGTGTGACGTGTAAAATCTAACTCATGTATGGCTATGCATTTAACAGGTTTATCCGGCTGTCGGCACCGCTGTTTAACGATGTCGTGGTGGTGGGCTGCATCCTGTGTCTCAGTACCGTGTTCTTATTTGGCTTGCGTGATTTTAAGGAGCCAGAAACAACCATGCCTCCTATCTGCAAGGTAAATCCAAATTATTGAGTATTCGAATTTTGAATTTTCCACCTTATTGTTAGTATTTTTACAAACTTAGCAAAGTTCAACCGGCAAAATTACTGAATGCTGATTGACTGAGACAGAGGGGATTTTTTCTTAATCACGAGGGCACTTTTGGTAATCAAGAGGGCATGATTACTTGATGCTGATTGGCTGAGCACGCCTGCATTAAAGCCCGTTTACACAGGCGATTTTTGTCGCAGCAACTCGATGCAATTTTTGTCGCGCTAAACTTGCAACTTCAAAATCGCACGTGTAAACCAGGTGCGATTTTCAGTGCGATTTGTCGCCGCGATATCGCAGAAGTTTCGAACATGTTTGAAACTTTTTGCAACTTTAGCACGACAAAAATTGCATCGAGTTGCCGCGACAAAAATCGCCTGTGCAAACGGGCCTTTAAGTTGGTTTCCCGCTTCAAACGGATTTTGAAAAGGAATTTCAGAAACGCATCGCTTCTGAGTTTGATCTAAACACGGTTATTTCATCTTAACGTGAAAGAGAATCAACATACAACAAAGCGCAGTCTTTTGGTGGAAAAGCAAAAGGAGTTTTCCGAATAAAAATGGATTGATTCGCAGCCTGAAAAACGTTTGAGTAGGGACGGCTGGTGTTGCACAGAATTACAGAACTTCATGGCCGCCAAACTAAATGTTAATTTCTTCGTCAAGTTTGCTTCGGGTCGCCTTATTAGTATGTCAGCTCACCTTATCGGCGTAAACTGAAACAGCGTAAATTGTGTTGGTACGTGAAGGTTTCACCGTGGAAAGGGCAGTTTTGGATTCAAGAAGTTATTAGAGCTCGTTTGGACACTTGTTTACGTCTTTCATCGATCGATGAAGTAGTTTCACGCCTTTGCAAGCTTCGCAAAACAGCCTGAGGTGAATAAAGTTAGATTGCTTAAAGTTTTGTTTGTAAAGAAACTGCTTTGAGTGAATTGAACCAAGTTGCTGTGTTTTGCTTACTATTATAGTAGGCTTTCCCCGTGCTACTGCTAGCCTGTTAAATAATGCCAACGGCAAACCTGTTTACGCGACGGCAAGACCTTGAAGTTGTCCTCTGGACAAAATTTTGCCCAGTTTATGCGATAAACAAGCAATCGCAAGTGCTTTCGGGCAATTAAGGATTAATTTCACTTGTATTTTCAAAGTTTTCCAAATTGTCCTCGTTGCTTCGCGACTCGGGCAATTTTGTGAAAACTTTGAAAATACTCGTGAAATTTATCTTTAATTGCCCTCGGCCCCATGCGATTATATATACTAAACATCTTTTTAAAATAGTTTTTTCACAGTTGAATTAATTTCAAATTATCCTTTCCAAATCATGCATTACTGTCAAGTTTGTCGAAAGTGAAAATAAAATTTTGCTGTTACTTTAATGACGATATTTTCCCGCCAAAAGCTGTTAAGATAAAACAAAAACAAAAACAACTGTGTTGTAAGGTGAGCTCAATCGAATTAAAAACACAAAAGTAGTTTTGTAATGACTATTTAATTTTCTGGCGACAGCTGAGCCGACGTGGTTGTTTTTCAGGGATATTTTCTGAGGTTACTTCATTATAAGTATCACGTTTTTGCTTTTAAACGCTAGGCCCGGGCATGGATTCTCAACATAGGATTTTCCTTGGCTTTCGGAGGGATGTTTGTTAAAACATGGCGAATCTACAAGATTTGCACCAACAAGCGTCTTAAAGTTCGCGTGAGTATTTCAGAGAAGACTTTTGCTCATTAATCATAGTCACCATACTTAAAATACTTAACTTTATCAATTTTCAATACCACCCCCTGTGTTATAATATGTCATGGTTTGTACATCATTTCTTTTCTACTTTGGAACAAATTCCTAACAAAGGTATATTTTCACGAGCTTTAAGCCAGTTACTATACGTTAGATCATATTTGTATTGTGAAAATAATCAGATTGCCAACAGAATAATTCAAACTAATAGTTCACTTAGAACCAGTGTTATTATAGCCGAGTGCATGTTCATAATTTTCTTTTCTTTTTTTATATTCCAGTTTCTTCTTATATAAGACATGCTTGATTTATCTTCAGGACTTTCTTTTAATTTAATTCTGTTTTATGTCAGTGGATCTGTGAAATTGGCTTTGTAAATTCTGTGTCGTGTAGCTGTTTTGTGTTTTTGTCCCAAAGGTGTATGGCATGTACCTTTATTCTTGTTTATCTTTTTATAAAATATCTTAATTGGCTGCCTGGCTCCAGTTACTACATGACTCCCTATGGTTGCTCCGGGAACCAGCACTCTATCAATTTTTAATTTTTGTTTCTTTCGAAATGCACTTTAATTTGCGAGAACGAGTACAATAAATGTTGCCGTTGCAAATTAAGCCCAAAAGGAAAAAGGATGTAGAAATTCGGAAACTTTTTACAAAACACACTATCTGAGATGTAGCACCTTTGGTTTCCTAGGCAACTCGTTGTCTAGCAAGTGCAAACATGTGAATTCTTTTTCATTCAACAGCTGGGCCCGTTGTCTGATTGGTGGATGCTTGCAATGGTGGGTGGGATTGTTTTGATTGATGTGGCTTTGTTGACCGCTTGGGAAGTTGCCGATCCGCTGATATGGAAACAGCATGAATTTGATGAAGAGGTTAGAAAGATCAACGAAAACTCTCAGAAAGATAAAGATTGTTTTGTTGTTGCTGTTGTTTGATTAAATCGTGTTCATTATTCACACTAATCAAGTGACTTTTAACTAATTAATGAACGAAAGACTGACTGACTGACTGACTCACTGACTCACTGATTGGCTGACGGACTGACTGACTGACTGACTGACTGACCGACCGACCGACTGACTGACTGACTGACTGACTGACTGACTGAATGAATGATTGATTGATTGATTGATTGATTGATTAAAATGATGAATGGATGAATGAATGAATGAATGAGTGAGTGAGTGAGTGAGTGAGTAAAGGCTTGCCGACACATTAAAGAAAAAGTTAGTATTAACAAAGGTACATACAGACAGTCGAAATAATTATATTAGTGATTACAACGAAACAATAATGCTTGGTAAGAACTACTCACTCAAAAATGATAAAACAGGTAATATTTACTAGCTTAGACGAAACTCTCTACCCCCTGCTATGATATATAGGCAGACCTCCTATCAGAGGTGGAAACACGGATGTGAGATCTAACTGATTATAAACCTCTGCCAGGAATTAATAACGAGAAAAAAACATTCATTGTCTTCTTCTTGTAGCGTAATGAAGGCACACCGTACATAATCATCATGCCCACATTGAATACCTGCTCAGCTACATATCTGACTATATGGTTGGCTCTGATCTTCGTGTACAAAGGAATCCTGTTGCTGTATGGCCTATTTCTCTCTTATGAGACAAGAAACGTGGTCTACGCACATCTCAATGATTCACGTGTCATCGGAATCTGCGTGTACAACGTGGTTGTACTGTCTACCATCGGTGCATTCTTGACGCTGATTCTAAATAATGAACAGTATGAGGAGCTATATGCTGCGCTCAGTGTGTGTATAATAGTTCCTGCCACAGCTACCATATCTCTAATCTTCATACCCAAGGTAAAGGTTAGGTTCAATTTGAGGGGCTTTGCAGGTCTTACGAAGACTAGAAATAATGTACAAGAGAGCATGAAAAGTAGCAGAGTTAGTCTTGGCCTTTTATCCAGGTGGATTTAGAAGAAGCCAATCGTGTCACGTGACTTTTACTCACGTGGACAGTCCAAGCGGTTTCACACGCATTTCCATTCTCTGCAAAAACTGGGATTAACTTTGTTACTGTTCAACATGTCTTGTGATACAATAAAGATATTCAGTCCTCTGGCCTCTTCGTGGTGTTTTCACGTGACTGTTCTGACCTTTGCTGCTTTTGAAATCTAGTTGTTCCTGATTATATTTACGGTTTGTATCTTCAAAGCAAGGCTTGGTGGTCAATAAGTCTAATGTCAACATGCACAAGTGCCTTTCAAACAGGGAATCCACGTCGCCGATAGTGCATTCAGTAAAGCGAAGCAAACATAAAAAACTAAGATTACCTAGTAGTGAAAACAAAGCAGACCTTAAAAGTTCATATTCATTTAGAAAAAAAATAAATTTAAAAAAGGGGAAAATTGGAATTTTTGTACATTCCAACGGAAGTCGCTGATGGGAAGAGTTAATGCTGTGCCTGGTATTCCCTCTCTTTCTCTTCCTCAAACAAAGTGTCTCGGTGACGAGTTTAAGAGCATTAAAGAGAAAATGTTTTTAACCTTTAATGCTCAGACGAACACGATTCAGTGTTATACCATTCTCTTACGTTTGCAGTTAAAACCAGTTAATTAATACATTGAATTTTTTCATTATCTTCTAGCTGGTTCATCGCGTGAAGATGAATTCCTTTGATGACGAGACAGGAGAAACGACAATAACCCACACCAGAGGCTGTCCCTCCATCGACATCAGTAGCACGTATTACGGGACAGAGATGGCAGGGGAAAAGTTTGTAGATGCTTCCTCAACAAACACGCTCTGTGTCTATCAAAATGGAGAACCCGGCCTCTCTCCGATTCCTTCACCGACACCTCCTGCCAAGATTCAAGAACTGTCGCCAAAAGCTCTTGAAGATTGAGTCCGGAATGTTTTGAATTATAATAAATGTATAATTTGACTGAACGGAAGCGTTAGCAGGCGACAAGCTAAAACTATAAACTTCATTGCAAGCTATTGACTTAGTCCTCCTGTAGGCATCGTTGGAAGAACTCGTTTTGAAACACATGGTGAACGTTCCGGCGATGTCATTCTGTTACACGTATAAATTTAGTTGCTTGTTAGCTGAACTTTTTAGCAAAGCCTCTCAACTAGACAAGAAAGTGCGAACATTTGAAAGCAATGCACTATATGAAGAGAAAAAACGTGGTTCTAAACTTGGCAAGCTGCAAGATTATCTTTACTGAGATGTTCAGTGCACTCATCCTCGTGTGATGGTATTACAAAATACTGAAATTCCTAATGGCCAAGCAAAATGGAGAGAATATTTCTATGATATCCCCCCAAAAGAGCAGCAGTCAGCCCACCTTCATTTGTTAACCATTCTCAGTGGTAATCAAATTCTCCAGTTGGACGATTTAAGTAGATGATTTCAGAACATTCACCTTCTTCTGTTGGTATTACAAAAGCGTTTAATTACTGGTGACCTACAGGCAAAATGGAGAAAGTATTATATTGGTATTTCCTAAAAGTAGCGTTCAGCCCACCTCTTCATTAGCCAGCCACACTCAGTGGATCGCCACGAGGCTCTTCGGAACGTCTCGCAGAATTGACTAAGAAAATGACATACACTGTGAATAGTAACAATGGACCCTAGCCCTAAAACAATAGAGCTCCGTGCTACCAAGATCCAATGAAATCAGAGGTTCTAGAGAGTTATATGACAACAGCACTCGGTGATACCCAGGTTCTCCATTGGATGATTTGACTGGTGTAGATTTGTTGGTGGTTGGACCAAAGGCCGTTGTCATTCTCTCATACACGCCGAGCCGGGCTGTCGGCCACAATCAGCACACAGCTGTATGCATGTACACGGTTTCATCCAGCATTCATTTATACACTATTTTACTGTTCTTTGAACAATGGTGGACAATGATAAATTTCAACGACCGTTATCAACGCGGACGAGTCCTGTCTTGGTTTGTGTAGCAAATAAAACTGAAACTCAAACCGTTCCTTAGAAAGAGGCGTGTAACAAGTTATTCTCCAACATCGACCTTGCCATCAGAGATATAACTGATCTCAATTTTGACAGCAAGGATTTTCCGTTTACAAGTTATTTATTACCGGCCAAATGAAAGAATAGGTAGACAACAGAAGCAATGTCCCCAGGCCTAACAACAAAAGAGATGCAAATTAACAAAAGTGAATCAAAATAGACTTCTTGAAGAAGTGATGTTGAACTGAACTCTGTGAGATCGCGGACAATGTTAGGTTCGATTTCCGCCGCTCTCTCTTGTCTGGTCTGCGTTCCTAACCCCTTCCCCCGCCCCGCAGGGGGAGGAACGCGGGCTCCTTTCCTTGCTGGTAATCGAGTCTAGGACAATGTAGAAACTTATCCATAGCGGAAACGATACAGCCTTAGTTAATTACAGCCTTTAATTTATATGGTACAAAAAAAGAAAGGTATCTAATACTTTATAGCAAAAGCAAAACCCAGTAAATGAGAGTGATTTCAACAGAAAATCGCCGCGCAAACTCTACCAGAGGAAACCAGGCCCCGTAATAATGTGGAATGTGACCGAGACAGCCGCGTCTTCGACGTTTTTTCACATTAAATGCCTGTGCTATTTTATTAAGGCCACGCATAAGCCACAGAGAGCTGTTAACCAGCTCTCATGACTGATTAATTAATGATAACCGTGACGAAAATTCATTCAGTTGGTTTTTAAGACCATAAAAATTATATACTGTTATTCATAATTGTGTCAATATTGCATCTCGAGTCCTGATATCAACACACAAGTTCTTCCCACTGGTTTGCGTACATTTCTTATAGTCTTAGTTGTGAGAATTCAAGATAGTGCTAGTGTTATCCGGAAGTGTTACCTTAGCCTACCAGCTTTAGCCGGCTCGTTCCGTTTCTTGTGAATTGCTTGAATACATTTGTGACACAGTTGAGGAAGGCTGGATCACGATCAGTTTTTAGCGCTGATTGATTTTACATCCAGTTTCAGTTTAGTATAATAAGAGAACAGACGACAGTAATTTGGGGCTGGAAGAAGAGAAAAGATATTTTAGCAGGCTTACTGTTTAATATCAATACCTGGTGTTTTATTCTGAGCGTCGGAAATTGGATAACCTTCGATGAAGTATTTGTATAGCTTCAGATATTTATTATACAATCAAACAATAGTGAGTACTCTACCGAGTACTCGAGAATACTCAGAAACTCTGCCAAAATTGTCATGGTAATAAACTCTTGACGAAATCTGCCGGCTCAGATTTCGTCATCCCTGAATCATGACCAAGCAAAGAAAACAGCTGGGCTACTCATTAAAGATAAAAACAAAGCATACATCGGGCCAGCAAGAAATAAAACAGTGAATCGATATCAAAACTCAGGGTGAAAACATGTAACCTGTACCAAACCAAGTCACGATTGGCTGGGAATTTACTGCTCATTGGCCAAAACAATTATTTGTTTGCATGTTGCACGAGTTTTGTTTGAGCAAATTTCAAAGCTGAGCAAGACTTAAGACCAGAAAAAAGATTTTCTCTTATTACTTTTTCATTTTGAAAACTGCTCTCAATAAGTAAAACTGTTCTTGCTGTTGACACGCCTTGATTATGGTATTCAAAAATATTTGCCACTTGCCCACTTCTTTTAGCTTTACCGAACAACAAAGATCGAGTTTTAACAACAACAACTTTATTGACCCTTACACTTGACAGAAATTAAATTAACATGAAATGAAAATTAAAACTGAAAGGGTGTTGGCTTCCTAAAATAACTAAAAAGCGTTTCTTTGACATCACCCCCTCTAAGGCTATCATGTTCTTTGATTGGGTATAATAAAACAATGGGAAAACTAACAAAAACATAGCTTCCCAGACTTTCTTTGGGTCAAAAATATTTCACAGGGAAAATAACACTTAAAATGTTTTAAAGAAAGTAACGTAATTAAAGATTTCCCGACAAAAGTGCCACTGGAAATGCAACGCTACAAAAGTTTTGAACTTTCAAATGTAGCTAGTAGTCTAGCAGATAAACATCTCTAGCCCATAGTACCAATTTCTTGCTTGACTGAAAGATTCGTCACCGAGAGTCACTTGTAAAAATTACCGGTAATAAAAAAGCTTAACGCAAACAAGGCTATTGCTATTAGTTGCTTGTTAAAGGGAAAAATGGATGTGAAATGTCGATATGATCAAAATGTGATAACATTGAATTTGGAGCTCATTCAGATTTGGTCTGACAGGGGTCGCTGTTATTTTATAAAAGCAAAGCACTTCTTCTGTTAAGTCATTCTATATAGTAATTCCAAACAACTAGATTATGAGCTCGAGATTTCTTTCACGCATACATAATTATTTAACTGTTTTAGCACAAATTTACCAGCTGTTCAGAACCTTATCTAACTCATTTTCACACGAACTTCGAAAACGTAAAGGAGCTGCCGCCATTTCAGTTGTTACCACATTACTAGACTATTCTTATCCACAACAGAATAGTGGGTAACGTAGCCAGTAAGAGAACAGCATTCGTGATAGAACGCTTGTTGATTTATACCAGAAACATTCTGTTTATACCAACAGAGGGTATTGTGGGGTAAGGGGTAACTTCAGCAAAATGCCATAAGACTTAACAAACTCTTGAAAGTGTCAAATAGTCAGGTAAACCCAGATGGCGGGCTTGGTCCTTCGTTCGTCGAAATAGTCGGGCTATACACTCATGAAAAGAGCTTTACAAAGGGCTGCCTGGGTGTGGTCTATCTTGAACTACAAGTTGCCAAATGTTATGACATGATAATAGGAGCTCAGCGCGGAGAACTTGATTATAACAACGCTTTGAAATGAAAGGCCATCTGATTGATCTCTAATACTCGTTCTAATGCAGTAGGCCACCAACAGGCCTTTCAACCTATTTAAAGAAAGGGAACCACGTCGGCCGAGCCGACCGATTCGTCTTCGTATTCAAAGTTCGAGACCAGCCTAGTAAGCAACACAACACAAAGCGACTGACCAAAATAATATTACAACTACGGTAACCGAGGGAAAGACTGATCATATGACTGATCCGAAAGAAATCTCCATGTACAAAACAGCGAGAAAGTTGAACAAATAAAATGAAAATGAATTATAATAATAATAATAATAATGATAAAAATAATAATGAAACGCATCTCAATCAAAAATATTTGTCTTAACAACTATGATTCTATCATAATACTAAACATTTCAAAAAAGAATAACTGATAAAAAAAATTCATAAACAGAAAACTATCTAGTAGATTCTTTAGAAACTTACCCCCTTTTAATCGTCCACAAAGTCATCTATCCTACGAAAAGGTATCCTTGATCCCCTGACTCTTCTATGTATAGATTCTAAGATTTCAAAGGATAGGAGGGTTCTGAGCCAAGTAATTACAACGTGGTAAGGTTGGCCGTCCTTTTGCGAGAGTTTCCCTGCTAAATGCTCTGAGAATCGATGGCATTCAGTACCCTTGCCCCTGTTGGTTCCGAAAATGAGAGGTATAAACGACTCCGTCTCAACATCTAACACCCGCTGCTGATATCTTGGTTTCTTTTCATCTTCCTGCTCTTTAAAGTGCTCTTTAAATATTTCGCTGGTTGGCTTGTTCTGGTGACACTTGGAATTTACTTGCGTAACTCGGGTCGAAAAATGCCGTAACTCCTCTACACCAAAATCCACCTGATTTGACGGCCAATAAAAATAATAATGGTGATGACGATGATGATGATGATGATGAAGATGATGGCGATAATGATGATGATGATGATGATGATGATGATGATGATGATAATAATAATATAATAATAAGGCCTTATCTCGGTAGAGGACTGTGTGGACCAAGTTGTAATTGGTCTCTCTAGCTACATTGCTCACAGCAAGAGGTGCTGCTTATAGCAGCGAGGGGAAACCTCCACAGCACCCAGGAAACAAGCAAAGAGTTCAGGAAGAGATAAACCGAAGACAGGATGCGTGAGGTGAAAGAGAAACAGCTACACGGGCAATTTTTAAGAGATATGGAAGGAGTAGCAAGTGAAAAGAGCTGGGAATGGCTCGAGAAGTGTCACCTGAAGAAAAGCACCGAGCTGAGGGACTAATTATGGCTGCACAGAGCCAGTCACTTAAAATAAATGCTAACAAGACGAAGATAGATAAAACTAAGAACGACCCTAGTTGTAGACTATGCAAGAAAAGCGATGAGACCGTAAATCATTTTCTTAGTGAGTGCCCGAAACTAGCCGTCAGACAGAGTACAAGCGCCGACATGATAACGTGGCCAAAGGGATCCACTGGGACCTGCGCAAGCATTACGGAGTTGAATGTGGTGATAAGTGGTATGAGCACGTCCCAGAACCGGTGGTGGAAAGCTCAGACGTCATGATATTGTGGGATTTTACCATCCAGACGGATAAGAAATTATCTCACAATAAACCAGACATCGTGGTTGTCGAGAAGACCAGCAGGACATGCCATATCATTGACGCAGCGTACCCCGGTGACTGCAGAATCAGACTGAAAGAGGAGGAAAAGGTCAACAAATATAGTGATCTAGCCTTTGAAGTCAAAACCCTCTGGAAGCTAAAAAGGTCACCACTACACCAATTGTTATAGGAGCATTGGGGACCTATACAGACAGACTGGACAAAATACCTAGAGGATATCCATGTTGGGCCTCAGGGCCCAGACAATGCAGGAGACCGTGCTGTTGGGCTCAGCCCGTATCCTGAGACAAGTTTTGGATTGCTGAGGCTGCTTGTTGCAGCTTGCGCCAGAACCTCCAGCATGACATTGCTGTGATTTGGGACACATAATAATGGGTCCGGATAGGGTAGTAAATTTCTGGTGGAAAAGCGCATGCTCACTACACGAAGGCATGGCCTCTACGTTTATAACAGCCGCGAATACCTCAATGACGTACCCTGAATAGTTAAACAGAGGTGAAGACCAGTCAGGCAATTTTACAAGTGAAAATCAGCGCCCTATCACCTGCCTCAGCACATCATACAAGTAGTTCACCTCGTGCGTCTTGGGTCTTATGGATGAACACGTGGACAAGTATGAGCTAATGGAAAAGAGCCAGAGAGGAGCGAAAGTGAAGTGTAGTGGCACGACTGGTAATCTCATGATAGATCGCATGGTTACTTTGGACTGCCATCGAAACAAGCGCAACCTCAATGTCGCATGGATACATGTGCGCAAGGCATATGACTGCGTTGACCACGAAAGCATGGCTCCAAAAGTTTCCGAAATGGATTTGTGAGGTTATCGGCAAGCTATGCGATAGCTGGAACACAAAGATTGCGGCACATGCACACCGTGAACTGGGAAACGAACTGTCATCATCCATAAGTTTCAACAGAGGCCTCCCACAAGGGGATGCGCTGTGTCCGCGCCTGGTTACTCTATGTATTAACCCTGTTGCGTGGACGTTAAGCTCCGCTGAAGGGTATAGGTTTTCAAAACCTATTGCGTCCAAGCCGGTCACTAATCTCCTCTACGGCGTCTGAAGGAAAGCTTAACACGGTGCTGAAGATGGCGAAAACAACGATGGAAAATGTGGGACTTCAGTGGAACCCAAAAAAGTGCAATGTCTTGCACGCACGGCGCGGAGTAGTGTCTGAGACCTCTTAGAGCTTCACTGATGGTCAAACCTCCACCAACTGTTTGAAAGAAGATGCAAAGTATCGCTTCCTGGGCACTCCGGAGCACCTACTACAGGAGAAGAAACTAGCTCTAGACATTGCAGCTCGTGGTTACCTACAAAAGTTATCAGTCATTTGGTCTAGCCCCCTCTCGGATAAGACCAAAGTCACGGCTACCAACCAGCTTGCATTGCAGGTGTTGTCATGTCCCATGTGGTCGCAGCAATGGTGTGTAAATGACCTTCGTAACATCGACAGGGAATCTCGTAAAATCATCTGCGAGAATGGTGGGAAGCACCTACTTGGGACTTGGGTCAACTACACTCCTGTATCTCCCTAGACACGTGGGGGGTGGGGGGGGGGGACGACATGATGTTAGGTCAGTGGAGGCTGAATACAAGCAGACTAAAATCAAGTCAGCTGTTAAGTTATACGGAAATAAAGATCCTACCAGGGGCTTAGTGCGCGCTTTTGAAGAACAAGCTGTTGTTAAAGGACACAGGTCACTTGTGAAAGAGGCAGAGAAATTTGCTGAAGAGCTGGGTGTCTCTCTGAATTTGTCGTACCCCAACCCGAAGTTGTATGATGAGGAAGGCAAAGAAGTGCCGAAGGAGAAGATCAAGGATAAGCTAAAGCAGAGAGTTCAAGTTCACTTGTACACCGTAAAAACCCGAGGAGAGAGGTGGCAAGGAAAGCTTTTAACTTCCAAATAGGGCGATGAACACTTGAGTAGACAAGAATAGTCTCTTACCGATAGTGCTAGCACTTTTTTTGGCATTATTTTGCTTCGCGAGCACTTTTTTTTTACATTTTATCCCAAAAAGCACTGCTAGCATTTTTTCTTATTTTCGACTGATTATTTGCATAATTTTGCGCTAAACAGCACA
>CM042746.1:36590441-36597941 GCA_022496165.2 Catalaphyllia jardinei | reverse complement strand
TAGTCACTGTCTACAACAAAAGTTATGACTAGTGTAGCCAATAAGAGAACGACATTTGTGATAGAGTCTCTTGTAGAATGCTAATAGTATACTAAATACTAATAACGGTAATGAGACCAGTGAGACACATTTTGCAGTGAGATTAATTTGCAGCGCTCCTCCCACCTTTATTCTGATAGCTGTGAAACCTTTCTTCAGGACAAAATCATGAAAACGGCTTTCACATTGTGCAGTGCAGATGATGGAGAGCGCTGAGAGATCAGGCTTGTCGATTTTCTCACTATTTTGTTGCCGAAAGAAAAATGTTCATCTCATTCACGAAAATGCAAAGTAAGTATTCTGAGAATAATCGAGTTGCTCTTGGGGTCGGGGGTGGGGGAATAAATGGGTCGTCCTGTCTGCCTATCGGAAGGGAGTACTGTCCTTAATTTCCGCCCTGTCGGGTCTTGGGAGGTAGGAACTTCCCTGTTTCCTCCACAAGTCCTAGGTGGAAAATAAACAGATATTTTTTTCCTTCACACCAAAAAATGCAACGGCCCCAGGCAGGAGATCCGTTGCGAGAAGAACTAACTAACAGTTGCTATGGATAAGAAATTGTTTTATAAAACGTTTCACTTTATCACACGTTTAGAGGGGGAACGCTCTTGTCGGTTAAATGGTACTAGCTGTCATCTTTCGCTCGCTGTCTTCCATCATCCTTTAACATCGTGGCTCTTTCTTGATTAATGGTGTTTATCTCTGACAAGAGACCATGATCTGTCTCTGATCATTTGAGAAGCAAGTTAAGAAACCGTGTGATTCACCTATATTGTAAAAGAATCACCAGAAGTACGCAATTGTCGCGGAGAAAATCAATGGCTTATGACGCATCATTTAAAAGACAGTATAAAAGTCCCTTTTATATTTACTAAACAAAATCGATTATAATAGTGATTCTTCTGCTCGGAAGGAAAACTGTCGCAAAGGTAAGAGTTCAAGGTAAACAAATTGGTGAACAAAACAATTCAGGAAGACTGGGTCGAGAAAGCAGAGAGAACAGTACAATGGCGGCAAGCAAAACAACTGAGGTAAATGATAATTATTATCCAGCTTTTGTGTTGTGACCTCCTTTCAGTCGTCGCTAAATAGCAAACAATGTCGTTGCTACAAGCAACCTGGCATTGAAAGGACAAACAAATATCCTTTCCTCGAATCAATGAACCAATTTTAATGAAAATTTATGATAAGTAGTTAGGTTTTGTGCGGGGGTCGCTCCAAAAAATGGATGTTGCTCGATACCGCTTGGAAGGGTCGTGGTGATTTGTTGTAGCTCGCTGTTCAAAACATCACACACGGTACGTTCGTTTTATTTTGTAGTTCTATGGGTTGTGGAACTTCGAGGCCTCCCGTTGTAAGCACTGCACATCAACCTCAAGCGCAACTGAAACCTAAAGCCTTCCAACAAGACAGTGAACCGAAACCACAACGAATTGAACAGAACGAAACTCAACAAAACACAGAGAAGACAAGTGATCCGGGGCAGGAACACGAATATATCGACAGCAGCGAGTTCCTCTCGCTTTCTTACGAAGAAGTTGCAGCATTACGACCTACAGATCCCGAGAATATGTGGGCAATTGTGAAGAAGACTTGCGACAGGAACAAGGAATGGAAGCTGGATTCGGTGAAGAATCGGCGAGGTTGGAAAACGATTCGATTGTTTGTGTCGTCAACCTTTCGCGATTTTCACGCTGAGAGAGAAGCTCTTGTGAAAGAGGTATAGTATGCTTGTATTTGATATGTGTAATTTATCTCCTCAGAGAACAGATTATTTTCCGGTATAAATTAAGATTATTACATTTCTATCTAAATTGCAAAACTGATCCAGTTTTTGCCCTTGTACTTTCTACTACACAAAATCCCCTGAGTTTCAGAAAGATGCGGATTTTAAATGATTTTCAAGTGTTTGATACCAGAAATTTAATTGTAGATTTGTATTTACTTAAATAAACCTTATCTTTTCTCGTACATTCATTGCTGCAGTAAGTTATTCCTTTCACTACCTTTGTTTTTTTAACAAACTGTAGTCTATGTTAATCCAAAAGGTTTATTGAAGGGGTTTTCAAATTGCATAGAAAACCCAAGTTGGCCGTACATCTTTTACGTGACTCATCTCGTTTCATTTTCTGAACGGGAGCGTTGTTTTTATTTTATTTCTTCATTTAATTGCAGTCATGTATTTAACTTTGTAAATGAGATTTCGCCAAGGGCTAAATACAACAACATGTAGCTGTCAACAATTTATTGAACTTTTGGGAAATTTACAAAATTTCACCCTAGACTACTTTTGCAATTGTACTGTACGTTCATATTTTGCAATAAGAGATTAATTGTAACGGTTGCCATCTTTTCAATCAGGGTTTTTGCTTGTAACAGGTAACTGCAGTTGCTAAGGGACTTGTTGCACCCCGCTGCATAAAGTAGGGGTTTCTTTTAGGGTCAGGCTACGGTCAAATTTTAGTGGCTGTGCAAATAGTAGTACTGGCATGTTTGTCGTTGACAATGTCAGGAAATTTTCCTTACAGAGAAGTTTTAATTTCAAAAAGATGTGACTGTCAGGGAAAACCAATATTGCCACAGGGAGCAGAGGAGTCCTATTTGACCGTATTTCTAGTTAAATAAGCCGTACAATTGTAGCGTGAATCGATCTGTTGTTAATTCAAATCCCTGTGCGGGACCGTAAATATGCGATCGTGTTATGCGTCAGTTGAAATCCTATCCTATCCTATCCTCGTGTTGAATGCTGCATACAACAATCATTTTGGGCTAATCAATAGTGGTGACTAACAGTAAGAATAGAGACAAGGGATGAAACTAGCTAATTTTGGTGAAATTTTGAATCGCCCATAAACCTTTAAAATGTGAATGAAAATGCCTCTTACGTTGAACTTAACTAGAAATACGGTCAAATAGGACTCCTCTGCTCCATGTGATATTGCCCTCTTGTTGAAAACCTTAAATACTTAACTTTTTCTTCACTGTTTTTGAGCTCTATAATTTTCCACATCTAAGTGCTTTGAAAGTCTTCCCGAAAAACAGTTCCTCTCTCTAACTTAATTATACCCTTTAACATGTACTAGGTTTTTCCTGATTTACGTCTTTGGTGTGAACAAAGGAAACTTCACCTAGTGGAGTGCGACTTGAGATGGGTGAGAGTAAACTTAGTTGTACATAACTTGTTCACGACTGAGATCCTGTTATATGAGACAATATTTTAAGTACCCATAGCTTGGAACATCATTATCATACAGACATTATAATTCTATATATCAGGCCAGTTTGGTATTTTGATGAGACCACTCATACCAAAATTCCTGTGGTGAGACTAAACAAGGCTGGCATGTATGCCATCAAAATTTATGGTAACTATATGTGGTCTAGCCTGCAGTACAGGCATGTAAGTGCCCATTTCGTATTAGGTTGTCCTCTTGGATTTGGTAACTGTGGAGGATTAGCCTGTGTTGCAGACGGAAATTTACCCGTAAATAACCGTCTGCGAATTAGTGCACAAATCCTTGTTTGAGACCCCCTACGAACTACTGGGATCTGTGTAGTCGTGTGTGTTGGTCTCTTGATAAAGCTATTGTTTAATTGGATATAAACGGCTCCCATTGGTTAAGGGAAATCTCCTGCTAAACTTAACTATATTAACTATAACCGGAAGCGATCCGTGAGTGCAAAATGGCGCATGTCTGCTTTTGAAGCGGTTAAATCCCAGTTCAAAGTGCCGGATCTTCTCCCTGAAAAACGGAAAGCAATCAGATCTTTCTTCCTTGAGGGAAAATCATTTTTGTAAATTTACTAACTGGCTTTGGAAAGTCATTAAATATTTCAATGCCTTCCGATTGTCGCAGACATCATTCATAAGAAACCTCAGGGTTCCAGCATCATTGTTGTTATCTCGCCATTGTGATCGCTGATGGAGGACCAAGTTCAGTATTTGATGAGTTTGGGAATTCCAGCTATTGCCATCACAAATGACGAAGACGCTGCTATCATTCCACATTGTAGTGTTTGGTTCGCCGTAGTGTTTGTTGTGATGATGGTGAATAAAATAGACAGGCCAAACAGGACTCCTATGGTTTTCGTGGCATTTGTAAATTTGCCGACCTTTTTGTCGCTTCACTCTTGTTTATGAAGGGCACTTCGTATTATGTTATAAGGAGAAAATAGAGCCATTAGATTGTGCTTGACACCTCTATAATATGCCATGTGTTAGTGTATCGTTTTGGCTCATTTCTATTGCAAGATATGCAAGTATTTGCTTTTGAGGTACAAAATATGATGTTTACTATGCATTCTAAATTGTGACGCTGGGCCAGGCTATGATTAGAACTGTTCAGTAGATACATTCTTGTCACAGGTATCATATTTGCCCTCCCACGTTTTTTCTTCAGAGATGCCGTAGTTTTACTTCGAGAAAGCTGTATGCTTGTTTAGAGAAATTATTCTTATGTTTCTTGCAGCTATCTGATCGAGCTTACGTTTCTGGAGCTCGATGTATAGGTTTATTCCTCCTTTGACCGTTCTGTTACCACAGGATTCAAATCTAGCTCTTCAGTTATGCGCCAGTCTGTTGACTGTGTTGCATGTTGTATATGCCATTGTTTGGCTTAGTTCAAATTAATTAGTTTAATTTAATTTGTTTAATTTGTACCAGAAAAACAGGCCAAGTTTTGGGCAACACTCCTCTGATCCATCGCAATGACAAAGGTCTTTCATTGCGTGATATTTTTCGCACTCAGTTGTGACCTTCGCGGGAGTTTTGGCAATAACCAATTAGAATTTAGAATGATTTTGAAAGCGACTCCCGGTGTTCGTTTTCTTCGTTGGGGGTCTAGAACAAGGTTTTGTGCGCTACTTTGCAGACGCTAGTAACAGGCGGTAGTTAGCGTCTGCGACGCAGGCTATGGAGGATTGGCGTGAGGAAATATTTGCAGAGAGAGTGGGCATGAAGTGGAAACAATGGACAAGGGGGGAGGGGAAAGAAAATGCTATATTACTTCAAGTGCTCCACCCCTCACCCTCCGCCCTGCCTCTGCACCAAGGCTTTACCAGTCAAGCATCCAATTACAATCCAAGATGGCAACATCAAAAGCTTGGTTTACCTACCTAGTAAGTAAAGTTTCTGATTTCTTTTCATTAGGGAGTCCCTAAAGATTCCTCAACTGAGCAGACTATAAAGATCTGTCTTGGTGAGTTGGATCGTTGCTATGAGGATAACATTGTTCCATACTTTCTCAACCTTAACTGGTGAGTCTGAGTGCTGTATCAATTGTTACCATAACAATGTATGCATGTTAGTTATGGCATTATAATATAATTCCATAACTAGCATGCATTATGCCTTCTGATGGCTGTGAACAATCAGTTACTGGTGTGTATCAGCTGAGATTTAGTGACAGTTATGGATGAAAATATCTGAATAGTTAGTTTATGACTGTTGATTTTTTAATGCCAGCCATATAGACCTCAGATGAGTGACTTCTTAACTAAGTTAATTACAATATAATTTGTTCTACACTGTGAGTTTCTACTGCAATTGCATGCCACCAAATAGGTTACTAATTACTGGCACAAGTACATATAAATAAACAAAGTGCTTTCTTTTCTAATAAACAGTGCACGAGCAGGGTGGATACCAACATTTGGTGATCTGACATACAATTTAGCTGTACAGTATGGCTGGGTTTATGGCCTGTCTCTTACAGAGATGGAAATTGTTCATGGTGCATTTCGGAAATGCAACCCTAATGGTGAGAAGTTGATCATTTACACATAAGGATATGTGAATATTGGGTTCAACAAATTTGCAATTCGCTAATTTGCTTGCAAGTTGCAAGGTATATTTTACAAGCTAGAGAAGTAATTTGTTTAAAGATTTCAAATTTGTTCTAAATATGATAATTATTCAGTTAATATGCATCTTGACCTTTTAAGCCCCAGAGAAAAACCTTATTTTCTAAATGATAACTGTAGATCAAAAGACCACAAGTAATATACTAGTTCAAAGGCATTGTTTGGGGTATGTCCTAAATCACCACAACAGACATACAAATTGAACTGAGAGTCTGCAAAGTAAAAAAAAATGAAAATGTTCAAAAATACCTTATTCCTTGAATATATTGGGTATACCCCTAAACAATTAGCTTAATTTGCAGCTCTGGGTGTGCAGATGTTTATCAGATATTCACATCACTGTAAACTTGTAAAGCGCAAAAGTTTAAAAAACTTGCAGGGTGGGTAATCAAGTGTAATTCTGGAGGGGTATGATGAATGTAAAGATCTCTCAAAGATCCTTTTGGAGTCCAAATTCGAAACATAGAAAACTGAATTAACCTGAGATGTTTCAAAAAGTATTCAAAATGCTGCAGTGCTATGACTAGATTTTTACTCAAGCTTTGAGCAGAATCTGTCATAACTTGCTATTCTTGCCATTGCAGCTTTGTTCTTAATCAGAGATGACGAGTTCACAGAAGCTTTACCTGACGAAATCAAAGATGCGTTTGTTGATGACAACACTCTGTGCACAGAAAAGATGAAGAAACTTAAAGAAATGCTGAAAGAACACTTTCCTGTATGTATGCTTTTACATAGTGGGGGAAGGAGGGTAAAGAGAAATATTTCAATAATAAATACTATCCAAAAATGTTCACAGTAAATTAAATTTACTATAAACATTTTTGGAAAATAGGTATGTATGTATGTATTTATATACCATACATATCACCGATAGTCTCTTGGCGGCTTACATGTGTACAATTCTTCTATTGGGTGAGCTCAAACATCAGCTAATGAATTTGAGTGCGGTCAAAAAACTATAGGGAGCTTACTTGAAGATCCAAATGTTACATTTATTTTTCTGAATTTATTTTTACCAAGAAAATGGTGCTAAGTACCTCTAATTTCTTGAACTTGAAATTGAAATGCATTTAGCCTAGTTCCTGGGCCTAATGTTCATTCCGGATCCTTCACCAAAATGAGTCATCTGTGAAGTCATTGCACACCATTAAGACTATGGGAGCACTCAGCCTATAATTTAACTGTCCACCCCTGGGGTAATGGATCATATGACAAAGCGTTGATTGTCATGGACTTAGTTCGGTAACACAAATTCAGAGCTTACCTGTTAATTAAGCAAAGTTTCCTCGTTATTTCCACCAATATTCAGCGCTTATTCGAGGAGTATTTGCGCCTGCCCGGTATGAGATTTGGCATCATTAAGTCACCAGCATGCCTCAAAGAACCGAGGTGTGTTTTTGTTCCGAGATCATGGTTTGAGTGTGCCGTTAACTTAGCCATTGAAGAACAAGTGAGCCAGGCGGGAGACTCTAGAAACGCTTCTTCTTCCAAAACAAAGCGTCTGTCACGGACTTACAGCTCATTTGCCAAACTTCGGCGTGTGTCAGTTTTGGAAATTAGAACTGCTTTGTAGACTCTTATTATTTTCTTGAATTTAGC
>CM042746.1:36577941-36585441 GCA_022496165.2 Catalaphyllia jardinei | reverse complement strand
GGGGTAACCCTGTAATGGACTAGCATCTCATCCAGGAAATACTCCTAGTTGCTTCATGCTACTGAGACTGGAGAGATGCAGAATTTACCTTACCTCAAATCTAGATATCAATATGATGTCTCCTTGTGACGAAACAAGAAAATGATACACTTACAATACTGTTGTCAGTAATAGTACCACTGTACATATATGTTCTTAGTTGCCCCATATTTATTGATTGATTGATTTTATTTTCAGTCATTTGTGGACACTCGTGGGCAAGTTGTTCTTGGAAGAGACAAGATACTTGAAGATGTGAGTTGACAGTTGACAGCACTAGATTTCTTTTTGTGTATACATTATGTGTACCTGGTCAACACTTACTTTTTTAATGAAGAATGCATGAAAACTGCTTTTTAGCTGCTGCTATTCAAAGTTGACTGCTGAAGCTCGAAATCAGTGGCCATCTTTGCTTGACCATACAAACTCGGAAACAAAGGCGGAAACAGAAACTGGTCTAAAAATGTTTGGTTTTTAATGTGCAGGTAAGTGTTTTATGAACATATCATTGTTTGTTCCTCATTTCTCATGCAATTAATGAACTAACCTTTTTTAGATCCATAACTACATCACAGGCTCTGTCACGAGTGACACTCCCAATGCACCACTGCTGCTCATTGGTAATGCAGGCTCAGGAAAATCTGCAATTATGGCAAAAAGTGCCAGCGATGCTTTAGTGAGAGCTGAGAGAGGGGAACTGCCAGGTGCAAAGTAAGTGATAAGCCATAAAAAATATACAATTATGTGGTTTATCTGTCTCAAGAAAACACCTTAGAAGTGTAAGAAGTGACAGTGTGGCCATGGAATACCTTAACAAGAATACAAATGCCTCTTGTGACTTATTTTTAAAAAGAATTTTTTTTCGAAAAGAAAGTTTTTTTCTGTGTTTTTGTAGAGTTATAGAAATTTGTCGAACTTAATTTAAATGTGAGACACTTCCCAACAGAGGCAAGTGGTTTTGCTCAAAATATGATTGGCCCCTAACTGCCTAAACTGAAATCTAATTTCTTGGAAGAAAGAGTCCAAAGAGAGATCTCTGTTTATTTCTCATTCTTAAATAATCATCAGTAAGTATAGTGAGACAAAACAACACAGTAATGTTGGACTCTGTGAGCGTAAGGTTTACTCACTAATCTTGACTTAGAGTCTCGGCCCAAGGACTTTCAGTCCATGCAAATTGCCCTTGGTGAATCTTCTTGCGAAGCGACCACAATTCCTCGTCTGCAGCACAACTTTTCTGAGCACATCTCACCACTTTGTTGGATCAATGTTTGTATACAAGTTTAAGCAAAAGATCGAAATTAAACAAAGTTGAGAATGAAGTGATGTGTTTCTTTTTTGCAGGGGATTACCATGTAAAGTGTTTTTCCATTTTGTTGGTGCTACACCTGGTTCTACTGATCTGGCATTCTTTCTGCAGCGGCTGTCAAGAGAGATCAATGTATCCAAGGTGATAAATGACTGTTGAATGTTGGTTAAGATAATAAAAAGTGTATGTCTACAAAGTTAGAACTGACCAGTCTGGGGTTGTTGTGCACTTTTCTGCTCACACATCCCTTTTTGTTCCTCAGTCCACAAACCTTTTTTCATGCAGCAGCATTTGGAGTCGTATATGCTATCTTATTCTTAAAGATGTTCAGGTTGAGATTTACCAAGACATTTTGGAGGGTCTTGATGGGTTTAAACGGATAGCTGAGAATTGGACAAACTTTTAACTACTACTTGAAAAAATGCCAGAAATTTAACTGATAATTGAGATCACAATACCTCCATCTAGACAGTTATTTCGCTGAGTCGTTTATTATCCCATGAGCAAGTTCAGCTCTTGCTCAGCGTGTTTGCGGGATAATGGTCCCGCTTCTGTTGGGGACAAATTGCTGACTGGAACAGTATATTTCTCATAAGTTAGTTCAGTTTTCTAGGGACAAGTTTGTCTCCTGGACACAGGAGAGTTAATTGCAAAACGTTTGCTAAAGCAAATGTCACTGCAAGTTGTTATAGTAAAAGCTGCTTTATCAGGTCATTAAAAACAGCAAGCACCTGTCAACATTACAAAAAATAGGAAGCTTATTACAGACATGTGCCCCTGTAGATTTGTATGCACCGTGTATTTTTAAACACATACTCTTGTTTTCAGCTAATGTGTGATGTAAGTATATTTTTATTTCTTACATGGATCTCTAAGCTGCAGGGATTATTTGTTTTCTGTGTTAAATAGTTTTGGGTGTTCTTCTTTCAGCGGGATGTTGTCAGTGACCTGGACTCGTTAGTACAACTCACCAACAGTCTTTTATCGAACAAGAACACCAGACCTTGTGTCGTGTTTGTGGATGCCATTAACCAGGTACAATGCAGCTCCACCTTACGGCCACCTCGTTCTTACGGCTTGAACAAAAGCTTAGTCACAGTCAGCTTTGGGACCACGCTGACCTGTACACTAGTTCCCTCACTTTGAAAAGAGTTCACTCCAACCTGAAATCAAAGCGAATCTAGAATTCTGCTTCAATCTTCGCAGTGTTTTCGTTGTGCTTTTGCTCATCCTATAAAGTTGTTTTTGTCATATTTGGTTAACTTGGTAACGTTCAGGTGAAGGAGTTCTGCTGGAGGTCACCCCCACCCCCGGGGGGGACTCCTACCCCTCTCTGACCAAAAATGCTAAAATTGGGTACCCCGTGTTTCATGGCCGGAGAGATAAATTGTATAGCCAATCTCAGATAGGAATTGAAGGAGATGTTGTTGTTTTATATTTTCCACACGTCAATTCGACTTGATTTAAATAACATAAGAACAAACCATATAAGACACCTACCGGTATGTTTTATCAGGCATAGAAACTTCATACTAAAAGCTACACATTGGATCTTCATCACAGACCTGGAAGGTCAAAAATGGTGTCCCTCAAGTAACATATACCTTTATAACGTAGATTAAGTACTAACCCCAGAAGTTAGTAGAGATAAATTAGCCAGCCTTGGAAGGTCTTTTTAACAATGGTTGGCTGAAAAGCAACGATTGTTGTTCGTTCAGATGGATGATGACAAGATTCAGTATCTAACCAGATGGCTTCCAGAGAACTTGTCTCCAAATGTGAAGGTAGTACTGTCCATGATAAATGACACAGAATGTCACAGACTGCTGCGATCATACAAGTCAGGACCTCGAGAGATCACGTGTGGTCAATTGGACTACCAGTCTAGAAAGGTAAGTAATGCCAGCTGTTAAGGTGATTCCTTAGTATTGCGTTGTGCATCCCAACTACGCACGATTTCCGCGTCATTTGCTCGCATTAGCGCGTGCACAAGAGCGCGTGCACGTACACAGCGTTAAGAGATTACCCTCTGACGTACATTTGTAACAAAAGACCAAAACCATAAATACAATGTGTTCAGAAGTATATATCAAATACTTCATATTTGAAGTGCGGTTGTAGATGAAATATGAATTATTTCATATATACTTCACATCATTTCACTCCTCACGGGAGATATGAGCTCAATAAATTGACCTCGCTCCCAATGTGTGGCTTCATAGCTCAGTTGAAAATTAACTGCGATGATCACTCTTCACTTTCATCTACAATCGCAGTTCAAATTATGAATTACTTCATATATACTTCACATCATTTCAATCCTCTGAGGAGATTTTAACTCAATAAATTGACCTCGCTCCTAATGTGTGGCTTCATAGCTCAGTTGGTAGAGCATTGCACTGGTATTGCGGAGGTCACGGGTTCGAACCCCGTTAAAGCCCTGGTTTTTTCAGGTTTCTTCTTTCCAATTGCTTAAATTGGAAAATTAACTGCGATGATCATTCTTCACTTACACTGTTTTCAGTTATGAAGGCAAGTAGCACAGATAGCCGGCGGATATTGACCAAATAAAATTATTCCTGTATCACGAAGCCATGTTTTTCTTTTTGCAATTCTTGTGCGCACGCTGAATCGCAAAAGCAAGAGCGTGCGCGAAGATTGTGTTCGGCCACTTTAGTGTCTTGTTCTTCAAGTCACGTGCCTTGTTTCAGCACCTCCCGTTTTACCATTAGCGCTGCAGCATCATGTAGAGCCCTAAGACGTTTTTGAGAAATGTCGTCAACTAATTATTCAAGAGTTTTCCTTTTTCTCTTCAGCTTATTGTGGAGAATATTCTGAGACAGTATAACAAGCGTTTGGATGAGAGGCAGATGTCCATGTTGCTGGAAAAGGAAGGTTCAGCTAATCCTTTGTGGTTAACACTGGCTTGTGAGGAGCTCAGAGTTTACGGGCATTTCAACAAGATGGACGAGAAAATAGCAAGTCTTTCTGATGATCTCATAAGGTGATTTGCCTTTTTGTTTAATGCTGATCGAATTGCTGCTTATATAAAATGCTGGCCTGTAAAGGCGACAAAAATACTCCTTCACTAGTAAATTGTTATTTTTGAAAATAGTTGAACTGAGAAAAGGGTATGGAAAGTGCACAAAGAAAATAAATGAAAGTTCGTTGTTGCGCGAGAGTATAGTCAAAGCGGACCTTCACTTTAGTTACCCTCTGTTCTTGCAGTATTAACTTAAGCACAAGACCTAAGGAACACTCATACGATTGAAAAGTTAAAGGGATATGCATTCATCCCAGGGACCAGTTTTGTTTTCGGTTGTAGTCCCATGATTGCCATTTGGCCAGTGTTCTCTCATTTTATCTTTTAACGAACGCACTCCGACATCCAATTGAATCTGAAAGGCAAAATCTCTTTATCTGAATTTCTAGGCAAAGGAACTGACTAATGTAGTGATCACATCGAAAGATCGGAACCGCTTTGCAAATGGCAACATGAAAGGCAAAATCTCTCTATATGAATTTCTAGGCAAAGGATCTGACTAATGTAGTGATCACATCGAAAGATCGGAACCACTTTACAACTGGCGACATGTTTCTTTCCCTTTCAGTCTGGAAGAACAAGTTCTGACTCGATTTGAAGAAGAAAACGGCGGTCAGGTGGTGGTAGCTACAGTGTGCTTACTGGAAACCTCACGTCACGGTCTGCTGGAAACAGAACTGCTGCAGATGTTAGCTGAAGAAAGCACCCTTACTCCTCCCCCCTATGTGGAGGGTGAATCTGATCAGATTACAGTGACTAAGGCCGAGACAACGCAAGCAGGTTTGTGATTACTGAGGAAACGCTGGGCTCTTACTAATAACAAATGGTATTCACAGAATGTCTTAGAAGGATTTGACAGCGTGTATCATTATATTGAGCATCATTGTGGGTGGGAGGCAGCCTGGCTGACTGGTTAGGGCGCTGGACTTGAAATCCCGAGGGTCGCAGGTTCAAGTCCCGCTCTGACCACTTAGCTGGAGTTGTTTCTTGGTAGTTCCAAGTTCAACTTAGGCTCGATTTCCGCCACTCTCTCGTGTCTGGTCTGCCCTCCCCGAGAAGAACGGCTGGACGCGTGAGCGGCAAACCATGTCTGTGACGTCAATTCATAATTTAATTCATGCGGCGCTCCTGGTCGCCGGAAATGTTATCTGATTACAACCTACGGCTCTTAAACATTTGTACATTTGCCGTTCTATTTTTTTAAATTTGCTTTTCCAACCTATTTTGTTTCACATTATTGCTGCGGAAGAGCGCTGTATGCATAAATGCTGTATGCTATGGAAGAGTTCGTTTTTTGAGTAGAGCAGCGCCGTTGGACTGTGGTTTAGCAAACTGCTCATGCATATCAAGATCTGTCAAAGGTGACATGTTGGTTTGCATGGTTAAGTTGATACTCTACAATTTGTCACGTACGTTTTGCTAGTCGGTTTGCTTTACCCACGATTTAGCTTCGCCAGAGACTGGTGTTGCTATCCTTATAAAACGCAATACTTTTATGTGCCTGACTGTTTTGTATCTTGAGCTCAACGTTTAGCTTGATCTGACTGTTTGTTATCTGACGTTCTGGAACCTAAAGATTCATACATATTGTTGGCTGAAAAATGAATGCATCTTGGCCATTTACAAACCTTTCTAGCGTTTCTTGTTGTGAATTTTAAACTTTCGATCTTAATTGTCTCTGAAGTTCTCTCGTTTTCTATTTATCAATTCCACATCATCTGCCATCACGGGCCGCAATCCAAACTGGCGAGATAATTTATGCCCGACAAAAATCTGCGGGCGGTTATCTGATTGGTTAAAACTAACAAAAGAATCCTCACGAGTCCAGCCGTGCGTTCGGGGGATGAGCGCGGGCTCATTTCCCGAACAGCGGCTGGTAATCGAGCCTAAGTTCAACTCCTTGATCATGCTTGTAAATAGCTAACAGCTCTGCCTCCCGCCAGTTGGGATCTGTCACCGTGCGGTAATAAATTATCGCGGGATTGTTTTTTTGTGAATCAGTGATTTTTTTTAAATTTTTCGGAAACTATTATTTTTTAAAAGACTGGTTTTTTCTTGCTGGGTACTAATTTTTGCGATTTTAGGTTAGTCGCATTTAATTGAAGTTACAAAATTTTGGCACTTTTTTCATTAAACTGCATGCAATTGTCAAATAAAAAAACATTAAGAAACGTAAAACACAGTAATTCATTAATCAGTTACACTCTGTCACAGTTATATCGTGCTCTTGTGTAGAATTGTAAATGTTCTTCTCAATGGAATAGCTTCAGACGATCCTTTCCTGCAAACATTTTTATTTCTGAAAGTTTTGTTTCACATTTAATCGTTTTGTCTCTGAACGAAAGAGACGTTAATTAAACAAATGACAGCAACAAGATTTTTACATGTGATATTTGTTGTATATTTTCGCCAGTGGAGTAAATTTTTGCGGAGAAAGTTTTTGCGGAATTTTTCTTGCAGGAACTGTTTTTTTTGCGGATGGTGAAAAAACCGCAAAATCGCAAAAATTAGAAGGCGGAAAAATTAGTGCTACTCGGTATGTTTATTTTTGACGTTTCATTGTTTCAATTTAACTGGCATGCGGTTGAAGCCTGAGAACTGGCTGGTTGTACCTAAGCGCATCGACCACTATGAACATTTAACATCTGCCATATAGCTTGGTCTCATATATTCAAAAGGTGCTGGGTGACGCAGTTCTCAAAAATGCGAACTTATTAATGATTGTCTTTAAAAACCTGCAGCTCCGCTTGAAGGCCATGCAGTCGCAGATAAACTCGCGAAACAGGTAGACGAGACATACGTGCAAAAAGACGACGACAAACAGGACGAGGAGAAGAAAGCTACTGGCCGAAAACCAAAAAAGAACGAGAAGAAATTTCTGCCAGCGGTCAAATGGGCTTTGGTGTATCGTGCACTGAAGCCGCTCCTGCGACCGTGCGGGGACTTGGGTGAGGGACGGCTGGACTTTTATCACAGATCTATCAGTAAAGCTGTAAGAAGAAAGTGAGTATTGTAGCAGGGCTTCTCACTTGAACGTAGAGCCGCCATCTTGAATTTGTGCCGGTAGCAAACGAAACTCGGGAAAAGGGCATAACTATTCAGAGATCCT
>CM042746.1:36575657-36577931 GCA_022496165.2 Catalaphyllia jardinei | reverse complement strand
TAAGATAATGTTCCCGCTAATTGCTAATCGAACTTTATTCACGTTAAAATGTGATTGGACCTATGGCTTGAGGTTAAATTCTTCTAGCCTAAAGGAAAGCGAGTTCTGTGGCAAAACGTATAACAGCCTCACAAAGCAAACGTTATACCAATTAGTCGTTGTCAAGTTTATCTCAAATATATTATATCTTTTTGCATGTAAAATTTTTATGAAAAGATTTCTTTTCAAAGGTATTTCTCTGGATCAGAGGGATATACTAAACATCAGTACACATTCTGGCATGGAAAACACGCGGAGTTCTTTGAAGGAAGTGAAGACTATGATCGTAAATCAGAGGTAAGCTCTATAGATTCATGCACAGCAGATATTATGTGTCGCAGCTAAGATGTGACGCTCTGTTTGGATGACCTGGCCCAGTTAAATAAGTTGTCTTTTCCCATATCACTGAATTAAGACTCCCTTCGGAGGTACCTTCAAGTTTATAAAATCACAAAAATGTACACAACCATGGCTCTTGTCGGTCTGACTTTGTTATCTCCTCGACAGGAACTTCCGTATCATCTTGAGCAGCTATTGGATAACAACAGGTTAACACGGTGCCTGTTAGAGTGGGAAGTGTTTGGACGGCTCTTCAATGAGGACTTCAGTATTGACCTGCTTAGATCATGGCAAAAGGTAAAAGAACCAGTGATAATAGAACCCATAACTAAATTCAAGTTTTTGTTTTTTGCGCGACTGACTATTTTGCTTTTTTCGCTGAGACGTTTCCTTTTCCAAACAGTAAACAACTACTGTCATAGTTCTATGGGTTTCCGTTTTTTGTCGTCCAATCAGTCTGAGCGAGAGCAATTTTTTACGATAACTGCAGAAATTCTCGCGCGCTCATTGGCAAATATTTATTGTCAATAAGCGGACAGACACATGAATGTATAATTTATGCGATGCGTCAACGAACGAGAGCGGACAATTTGACAATTGTTATCGTAAAAAACAAATTGATGTCAGTTTTTAATGCGTCTGTCCTGTTATTGACAATGAATTTTGTCATAACATTGTCAAAGTAGTCCTCGTGGATCCACAGCTACTGTGACGATGTTATGACGAAATTCATGATCAATAACAGGATAGACGCATGCAACACTGACGTCAATTTGTTAAATGTTACTACGATACACTTCGTTGCTAGGCCGCACCGCTGTTCACTGTGGAAACCGCGGGCTTACTCAACTCTCTCCCGGTTGGAAGTTATAAAGAAACATGTAGCACGTGTGCCATGTCCGTATTCATAGGTTCCAATCTTATTGCGGTCTCAGATTTCTTCTTTTTCTCTCGCTTGTAACATGTTTTGTAATGTGCGTTGTTTAACAGGCTGGTGGATACGCCACAGCCTCTGCTCTCTACAAGGAATCATTACAAGTGTTACGTGAGTCAGATACATCTCTCGAAGACGTCGCCAGGAAAACTGAGATGGTCGTCATGTTCTTGTAAGTACTTGGTGATGTTATCGCCATAGTAGTGTGAGCATTGAAATGAAAGATATTTAGCAGTACTTTCATGTGGAGTTGTCATGTGGTACTGGCCGAGGACATTGGGTTGTGTTCTTGGGCAAGACACTTTACTCTCACGGTGCCTCTCTCCACCCAAGTGTATAAATGGGTACTGGCGAACTTAATGCTGGGGGGTAACCCTGCGATGGACTAGCATCCCATCCAGGGTGGGGGAGGGGAAATACTCCCAGTCGCTTCATGATATGGAAACCGGGATAAGCTCCGGTCTGATGGGTCACCATTGGCTCGTATGCAGACTGAGTGCTTACTAAATCATATGTTAATACTGGCGATTCTTTTGGAGTATCTTTGTTAACGTTCTTTAAAACACGGTTTAAGAGAGATCAATCTCAAAATTAAGTGACGCTTCTTTGTAATGTAGGATCCAAGCAGGACAGTATGAAGATGCACACGAGCTGTTGAATGATTTGTTGAAGTTAGAAGAGGAAAGTCTGGGTGCTCGAACGGACAAACTAGCGGACATCTATCAACTTATGTCCAAGACTAAGAGTGAGGTAATGTATAACACCTTCAATCAGTATGTGTGATGTAAAATCGGGAGGAAATAAGATGGCGTGAGGTGCTCTTTGCATGTAAATGAAAAAAACGTGTCGTGTGTTCGTTGAAGTAAAGAATGAGTAACGATCGTTCGTTGGCAAGTAAAGAGTGAGTGGTATATGAAGACTGCGTAACGTATAGTCATCTAGGGAAGAGGGGCTTGCACGAT
>CM042746.1:36528157-36570657 GCA_022496165.2 Catalaphyllia jardinei | reverse complement strand
GTTTTTGTTTCTCGGAAATAGCGTCCGCGGATGGAATAAGAAGGGAACTTTGGGAGAGCAAAGAATGGACGAGGTTTGGGGCCGTGCAGGGGGCTATAAAGGAAATACCTACTCTCTAGCAGAGGCAATGCTTGGAAAAACTCGTAATTTGAGGGCCTGTTTACAACGAGAGAGAGTTACCCTAGCTGCAAGGCAGAAGTGTAGCCTGGGTTTGCCAGCAAAATTTCAAAGGTAGGGTAACCCTACATCCCTGGACAACTCAAAGGGTCTGAAAACTGGCCCGCAAAATTGGATGTAGATGTCAAGAAAGCTCCGTAATAGTCAGTCATTAACCCTACCTGGAGTACTTACAAGGGAAAACTGAGTTAACCCGCCTACTAGGGTAACCCTAACTACATTGTAAACACGACGAAGAAAAAAAGAGGAAATGTATGAGTGCTAAGTTAACCCGATTTCTAGGGCAACTCCCTCTTCTAGTAAACAGGCCCTTAGTTAAAAGCACACACAAATAAACACAAACGCCACCACTCATTAAGCGGCCAGTTATCAAAGTTCTGAAATTATTGTCAGTAAAATACTGTGAATAAAACCCCTAATATATAGATTTAGGCCCACCTTTTTTTGTCCCGATGAGGTTTTTTTAATGTCTTCATCAACACCCAAAATTTTAAAACTGATAGCAGGTAAGACTGTGAAATAGAAGGTGACGAGCGGTAAGAACATTTAAACACACGTTTGTCATGATTATATGTTAGTGACTCCGTGTCACTAACATATAATCATGGCTGTTTAATTTTGACGAATGCTGGCAACACTTGAGTGCGTCCACAAACGTTTGTTTTTTTGCTACGAGTTATTTTTGTTCGAGATCAGAGCGAGAGCGATTCGAGCGGATAATTGAGCTAGCGTGAGTGCGAGTTGTCATTTCACAAGGCCACTCCCTTGCGTTCAGGCTTTCTCAAATCCCCTGCCGTTAATTTTTGTTGCGATCTTGACAATCCTAACTCAAGGCAAAATAGTGGGCCCTGGGGGGTACTCCCTTTTTTCGGCTATATAGGTATGTGCGGCCCCAGAGGGTATTGTTTTTTAGCCGTTTTGGTCATAAATAAGGTATCGGTTTTAGCTGATTTTGGTCATAATTAAATAGGGTATGGTGTTTGTAATCTGGCCTTGATAAGGGTGAGAAGAAGCAGTTTCTTCATCATCAGAAAGAAAATCAACAAGAGCCTTTCATAAATTATGTTTACGGTAATTTAACATTAGTCTGAAGTAGGGAACTAATTATAACCCAAGTCTGAAACAGGATTTGGATAAAAGGTCGTAAATAGTGTTTCGAATGTTTAGTCAGGTCATAAATAGGGTAGGGAATATCGCAGATTTTCGTCAAATAGGGTACCGGTTTTAGGAAGCGGACTGCAAACCCTACCCAAATTTTCTGGGAGTACCCTAACTCCCCCGGATAGTGCGTCTATGTCTGCAAACAAACGGTCGAAACCTACCAAATTGGCGTCATATTTCCAGTTTGTCAGGTTGTAGGGATAACCATGATATTTCTTTTTTTAACTTGATCATGCCAACACTTATTCTCAACTTAAAATACGAGAGAGTTTTCATCAGTGAGACCTGAACTTAACAAACAAGTTGAACATGTTAGTCTTTCGCTGTATTTCTGTATTTCTTCTGTTTACAGGGAGTTTTAATTTATTTTTTTATTTCTTGCATGTGTTTTTCATTTTATTGGTTACTTTAAATAAGTTTAACAGTTCACGAATATTTGAATTTATGAAGGTTCATTGTCATGATGAGTAGCTATATCCCGGGGGAGATTACTGCCATATATGGGCTATATAGGTATGTGCCGTTGTGAAGGGTATAGTTTTTTCAAGCAGTTTACTCTGGCATAGCGTATATAAATCAGAGCGTTTGGGCCTAGAATAGGGTATCATTTTGCACGAAACTGACCAGTTGGTTGACGATTTTATCTAGGCTAAGGAAACCAGGAATTGCTACTCAAAATATAAAAAGGGGAAATCGGAAAGTTTAAATTTTCACGACTCAGCCTCAACAGCGCTAAAAGATGACTATCAAAACGCTACTGGATATTATAACTGTCACAAATCAGGATTCAGACGGAAATCGGTGGTATTAATACTGGTTAAAATTAAACAATATTGTCTTGATAATGCGTACGTACGTGCTTGGCGTTGCTCATCATTAAAAAATCCTTTTTTAAGAGAGAAACAATTGTGGTATGAGGTTTTGTTTTGGCTTTGCTTTAGAGTGTGCTAGTGAACTCAGTTTCGATCTGGAAAACAGCTACTCTAGGATAGGAGTGATTTGGGGGGTTAACTCTTGTATAAGGTAGCAAAATTCAGCTGAATTAGCTCTGGTGTAGGCCAAGGGTTCCAGGGTTCCAGGGTCCCAGCGGCACATCCCAACCCAGAAATTCCTAAAGTACCCCCCCCCCCCGGGAGTTATATATACCAACCATCTTGTAATTCTTTACTATATATTCATAAAACTATGGCTGATGATGATGATGTTTGAAAGATCGAAACATGTTCCGAAGATTGAAAACGGTTGTTATATTTTCTAAGATAATTGTTACATTTGCGCTAACATGACCGTTTGGTAAAGGAAAAAGAAAAAAAAGGAGAAAAAGCCATCTAAAGCAATCACAAGCTGGTACTAACTGTCGTCCTAGTTATAACTAGTTAGTTTTAGCAAAAACGAGTTTTAATTACACCTTCGAATGTCGCAACTCTGTAAATCTGTTCAGGTACGCCTATCAGTCATGATCAGTCTAAAAACTTGCTCAAACTAAACATGCACCAACAGCGTTCAATTCTAAAAGAAGATAGGAAAATTAGTCATTGCGGTTTGCGTTCCTCAAAATAGGTGGAACTTAGTCATTTCACGTTGTTGTTTTGCAGAGGACGGCAAAGAAATGTAACAAGATTCAAAACGCACGTGCACAGCCATTGCTGTGTTTTGTTTGGTGACGCTCTCTTCGGGTCGGCGACGGCGACGGCGACGCGCGTCGCCGACTCGCCCTCGCCGACCCATAGGGTACATCAAGTGGAAGTTCTGTTGATCTTACATGAAGTATTATTTGGACAAATATCTTTGCGTCTGTCTGCTGTTTGCAATTTGGTAAATGGTAAAGTCGAATCTGCATGAGTTTCTGATTTAGTTAGACCATCTGGTTTGTAAGGTACCTTCATTTTCTGCTCTTGGAGCCTTATTTTTGTTTTAAAACTCTAGTTTTTATTTCCACTCGCGAAAATATCCTCCTCGAGATCTTTTTGTCGATTCAGTTGATTGGTGAAGGTGTGTGGGAATAATTTGCAGTCAGTCAACGGTTTCTCAACAAACAAGAAATAAGAATGGAAAATCCACCGAACCAAACCATCTACATCAACAACCTCAACGAGAAAGTCAAGAAGGATGGTAAGTGTTTTAATACTAGTCTGGTAATAAACAGCGAGCTGTCTTCTGTTCACAACGCAACGAATACGTTTTGATATTTTCTGGAATTGAAACCCACGTGCTCGTTCAGCGTTGCTGTTTTGATACAGCTGTTTATAGATCGCAGCTTCACGTTAGTTAAAGATGGAGCTACCAGTCTTTTACTGGTAGATACAAACTCGGAGCTCGTATTATATCCTGTATCATGTTTAAATGAGCTATCATTGAAAATACAGAGTTTCTTAAAAAATTCTCTCATCCTATATCCTATATGCAAGCCTACTTCGAAATGCCTGATAACATTTTTACGCGTATTACTGCAAGCTGTAGCATACTATAACACGTAACACGACCAAGTTAACTATGTTATGCAGAAGCAGGTAACCGGTCGTTTCGCTAACGTCCAGTTCGCTAACATACTAAGACGATTCGCTAACGTGTTCAGTCGATTCGTAACGTTGTCAAGTCGCTAACGTTTAAAAAGTCGTTTCGCTAACATTTTGGATAAGCTCGTTGATGCTTATGGGTTGACATGAATCAAACATCAAATTCTTTGAAATTCGAAGTCCCTTACTTCTCCAGTCGAGCCGCGATTTTCTTTACCTGGTTGTAATAACTGGTACCCAGCCCCGTAATACAGCAACAAATTTTATTTTCCCTATTGACAACAGGTCATGCTACCACATTTGGTTTCCTAAATTTATTTAAGAGGTTATAAGAAGTTAGGAAATTTGAAGTTTTGAAATTTCGATCCGTTACACCTGGTTACTGCGTCTTAATGACAAAGATAAGGGCTGGTCGTATGAAAATCAAGAATCAAAATACAACTGCAAGATTCAAAACTTCCTTTTTAATTAATGACAACATTTCATTTACAAAGCTTACTTCACTCTTGCTGCACCTAGAAATATAATTACAAACTATATTAACTTCCAACATTTGGTTTCCTAAATTTATTTACAAGTCTAGAAATGAAAAGTATTTTGCTGTTTAATGTGCACGCACTGGGCCATTAAGATGTGAACATGATCTCAGCAAGCTTTCAGCAGATATCTCACGATTGTCAAATTTATCCCAGAACTCAAACAGCTTCCTTTGAATGTTACTGTAACACTTGCGTTGCACTCTAGAAAGTTTTTGATCAGAAACTAGCCTGATTGCTAATTGATAGTTGTGAGCCTGGCTTCTTTCTCTAATAGTTCGATGAGCAAATAAAGTGGCAAACCACTCTGTCCATTAGCTTGTCGGTTTAAGGCATTGTGCCGGCCCTCGATATCATTGTTTGTATGCACGGGCTGGCGGTAAACACTCCAATTTTGGGGCGGAAACACCGTGCTCCCGATCCACTGATTGTTGATGTAACTGAGCAGGTCTTGGAGGGGCTGGGTCTGAGCCTGACGATGGAGGAGCTGGAATATTGGGCGAATTTCACGGCGACCGGAGTAGATGTTAGCAAATCGTCTCAGTTCGTTAGCGAAACGACTTGAAAACGTTAGCGAATCGACTGAACACGTTAGCGAATCGTCTCAGTACATTAGCGAACTGGACGTTAGCGAACGACCAACATTCCAGAAGCAGCCTCCAAGAACAGTGGCAACTGAAAAAAATTCTTCAAGACACGGGTCTATGGTCCAGGTCTATGATAAATAGTGACTGGTTTCCAAAACAACAAGTACCTTCTTGAGGGTCCTGGACATGCTCCCTGTGGTAATGTTCTGGATTTTTTCCCCCTTAATTCTTCTTTTTGGGGCTTCTGGATTTCCATAAAATCGTGGAAACCAGTGTGGATCCGTGCCTGTTGATGATCATATGGTGGTAATTTCAGACCTTGAACTGCTTCTGTCAATAATGTTGTTTGCTTCATAGTATGAACGCCTTGCATTAAAAGTATGATTTCATTGGGTGACTCATCATCAGTCCTTTGAAATTTGGCAGGTTGTAATGCTAACTTTCTTGCCCAAAGTTCATGTACAGTGCACTTGGTATCGTTTCATCAAGTTGTCAAAATGTTTTCATAAATGAGCACAGAGAAAGCTTAAAGAAGCTTCCTTTGTTGAGAGAACCCCTGATTTGAAGTTAACTTAGTACTTGCATACTTTCTTCCACCAAATGTCAGATGATTGATGATGAATAATTGTGCAGCATTAAATGCCCAGTAAGATTTTTGTGTTCACGAAGTGTTTGTGCTTACACGTACATGACTTGCAAAATTAATGTCAGCAAAGGGTTTCTAGATATTTTGTTAATAATATACCATGTACCACATTTTCATTTGATGTTTGCAGAATTGAAGAAGTCGCTGTATGCTATATTCTCACAGTTTGGACCCATTTTAGACATTGTTGCACTCAAGACCCTCAAAATGAGAGGTCAGGCATTTGTAGTGTTTAGAGACTTAACGAGCGCCACAAATGCACTGCGCTCAATGCAAGGGTTCCCGTTTTATGACAAGCCAATGGTAAGTTCTTTGCTTATAGAATGAATCAACCCTACAGCTGGCATGGTATGTATCTTGCAGTGGTTTGTGACCAAAACTTTTGTTTTTTGGAGGTACAGTGTATGATTATGTCTGCTGAGAATGCTGGTTCACAAAAAAATTATTACTTTCAATTTGATGCTCTCTGCAAACATCAGCGGTTTAAAAAGTCTTTGTACCCATGTATGAACTTTTTTTATGGCCACAATGTTTAGTGTGCATGTTGTGAATGGATGATTAAGTTCAGGAAAAGTTTCTTCAAGAATGTTATTTTGGCATATTCTGAAAATAATTTTTTTTCTGCTGTCGATGCCTTACTTGGGCCCAATATTTCACTTCACTGCAAGCAGTCAATATTGTTGGCATGATTTGATTAAAAAAATACTTGTCAATATTGCTGGAGGTCTACTGTTTGAAGTCTGATAACTTGAAATGAAGATTGTGAAAAAACAGCTGGATAAACTTCCTATTAAAAAACTTAGTGTATTAATTTACATCTGTGAGAAAACATTTTTAATTTAAGAATTTTTCTGAGTTGTGGTAGTTTGATTAAATATTCTGGCTTTCAAATTATTCAGTCTTCTCTGTGTTGTCAAGCTTATACTGATGACATCTGATATTCCACAGTCAGGGGCAATGAGTAACTTATGGGCAGAGATGTTGTTAGTATGCTAATGAATCCTTTTGTTTGAAAACAGAGAAACATAATTTTGTTGTGTTGAATGAATTTCATGGATCACAGAGAGTTAATATTTTCTAAGTATAATTTGGCTTGAGTGAGGATGTATCAGAGGTTGTTTGTGAGTATTTGAAAACATGCTCATTTGGTACTGTTGAAGAAAACCAGTCCCTTTTGTACAGCATTATTCTAGCTGCAAGGTGTCAATTTGCATAGAGGACATGTTTTTCTTTGAAGGACATAAATTGAATTTGTAAGAGTTTTGTCCTATAACAAGTATCAAAGCTATAGAGGTTTGTCCTGGAGTAGTGATGGAAAGGTTAAAAAAATCAGTGTATGAAATTGCTCTTATTTTATTGTCCTAGTTTTCTACATAATTCTGTCAAGTGTAAAGAAACATGAAGGCATTGTGAGACCATATTATTGCCATGTAGTGATCACTGTTGTGAATGGTTTGAACCAAGAACTATCAGTAGTTTAAACAGCTAGGGTGATTATGCGAGTTAGGATACAGCACATGTACTTGTGGCTCTCATAAGAACTCTTGTTGGTGAATGACATTTTGACAACCTCAGCGGGAGTCATCTTCAAAGTGAAGTGACTCTGAAAATTACTTGACTTAAAAGGTCACTCAGTTCACTGAAATGCCAGTCACTGACAAAAGTTTTGTGAAAAGTGCCCTCACTAGACAGTTAGCATGTTGTTCTGATGCTGTGAAGTTTTAAAATCACCTTTTTGTCTCACTGCATGTGTTAGAGAATACAATATGCTAAGAGCAAGTCTGATGCTGTAGCGAAAAAGGAAGGAACATATGTTCAGAGAGAGAAGAAACCCAAAGAGAAGAGAAAAGCTCCAGAACAAGGTAATTCTCTATTGAGAACTGATCATTACATGTACTTTTTTTCCCTGATGTCTTTGACTAACGAAAACATGGTTTTGCTTCTATACAAGATTTCAGAATTTATATGTAAGGGGAAAATTTTTACACAAGTGTATAGGTTTCTATGGCTATTTCGTAAATTCTCTTGTTTTATTCTGTATTATTTTACATGTAGTGTCATCATTATCTGTTGATGCTCTGTACGCCGGGAATGGGGGGACATTGTGGTTAATGAATGTTATTGGGATTCCATGTCATTTCTTTTCCTGAAATGTGTAGACTTTTATTTAATGGAATGACATTAATGTGCACAATGCTAAATACAGACTGCATATATAGGCAGGCATTATTCTAATTCTAAGAGGAACAGCTTGAAATTTAAGGGAGTTTGACATTTGGTACACAAGAGTGTGGTTGGGAAACTCTCATTTTAGTATTGTTATTTTGACACTTCAGGGCTCGAAATTGTTACTCGCTGGTCGCCGATGCCACCAAGATTTGAGCACTGGCAACTAAAATTTCAGAGGTGGTCACCAGCTGGTGACTTGCAATTTGTCCGATAACTTAAGATAACCACAACACAACTTTTGATTTAATTCTTTAGATAGGTAAATTATGGTAGGTAGTACATGTAGACAATTCACCTTGCCATCCCCACTAAAACAGTGTCTGAATATTACAAGAAAATTATGAAATTAAATGTACTTCAACTGGTGGAAACTGAATTTACCAAGCACTGTATTGTCTCAGCCGCCTGTTCCAAAACTCGGATCACTGGCACACGTGTGATTTTCATCTCCCATGAAAACAGTGGTGGCACATACAATCAGTTGAAGGGCTTGAGACTAACAGTAGCCAACTAGCCACAGACTAGTAAAAATTCCATTTTGGCTAGTGGTTTTTGTCTTCATTAGCCATTTTGGCTAGTGAAAAATATGTGAGCACTGGAGGTCCAGAGCAAACCAATTAAAAGTTAATTTTGATTTTTTCAAGAAACGAAATTGCTTCAAAGCATGCGGAATATAATATGTAATTCATTGGCCCAAACAAGAATTTTAATTTCCTAAAATGCGAGTCAAAGAATGATTGACTTTTTTGTTTATTTTTCCCCTCAGTAAAAAAGCAAAGAACGACAAACTGCTTGCCACTAATAATTAGTTATGCCTAAAATCTTGCAGAACTCTAGGGATCATGATGTTTCATGCATGCAGCATCTGAAGGTCACATATGGTTTGAAAAAATTAAAAAATTTGCAGTAGTTTGAAAATTTGAATGATGCCTTTATAATATTGATGCCTATGTTTGCAGTTTGTAAATAAAGTTAAGATGGAACAAATTACTGTGTTCATGAGAAATCGTTAATCGGCATTTTGAAAGAAAGTGAATGTTTTTTGACGGTAAGTTGTGCAGTTCTGCTTCTCCCTGAAGCGAAAACTTCGGCTCTCGTTGATGTGCGACCCCTGTAAGTATAATATGGATACATATGGTTGCAATGTATTTGTTTTGAACACTGGATTCGACTGCATGACAAACACACACCCTTTCAAAAAAATGCTGCCAATAGAACTTTCAGTTTGATATAGGTAAACAGAGAAGGAATACACTGTTTCGATTCATGAAAAGGCGCATTCAATTTCGATTTAATTCTGTGGTGATCATGCTGGTTCGGTTTTGTATCTTGGATTTGCTCTTGTCTAACAGTTTTCCTCAATATTCGAATTAGAAGAAGGGTTTTGTAAAGCGCACGCTCCCCAATTGAACTTTCAGTTCAATAAAGTGAGAGAGGAAACACGCTAGTTCAATATGTTTTGAGATTATGAAATTGTTCACAGTTGGATAAACACAACAGCAAAAAAACAATCACCTTCCACGAGTCAAGATGTAACGCGCCTCCTGTTTGGCTTAAAACTACAATGGCTCGAATAAATCCATCCTTGCAATTGGCTTGAACTGAGCCATTTTTACACCTTACACTTACAATTTCAAAGGCCGACCAAGAATTTTTTTGCATAAGCCATTCTTCGGGCGGCACTATTCTCTGCCGCCTCACCAGCCGAGCGTCTTGGCTCAGCTGGCTTGTTGGCAAAAATAACTTAGAAGAAAACCATCACCTTCAGACCAGAGACATCACCTGAGAACGACTAATAATGTTGATGTTCTTACATGTATGTGAGTTTTATAAGAAATAAGTTGGCATGCAAAATTTACGCTCTGGTGACCAAATTTTTCCCATTAGTCCTCAGCTGGCTCCCGAACAAAAAAGTTAATTTCGAGCCCTGCAGTTGAAAAAGTTTTAAAGCTTGATTTACTTTGTAGTATCCATTCCTGTGCTAACCCATTTTGTTTGGCCTGTACAGCTAAACCAGCCAAACGACAAGCAGCTGCCCAGCCTGTTCCTGCTGCCGTTTCTCAACCTGCGGTTGCACCAATTGCACCCAATGGTAATGCAATATTCATGTTATCAAATTTGACCTGCCGGCTGTGCTAAATCGATTGTTTTTGGTGTAGAGGTGTAGTTTTGATTTTTGAATGATGTGGAATGTTAACTCTTTGTTACTTTTTATATAGTTCTCCCGTTTCGAATGATTATTAATGTGTCTCTCGTTTTATTGTTCCACAGTCATCCCAACTCCAGTGCAGCCTGCTGTGGTGTTACCTGAGCTACCAAACAATATCTTGTTCTTGACTAACCTACCAGAAGAGACAACTGAGTTGATGTTGTCTATGTTATTCAACCAGTACCATTCCCGGATTACAGATTTCCTACTTGATAAATTCTTGCAAAATTTTCCAGTCTATTCTAAGTTACTTTGCTTCATATTGAATTTTTCTGAAACCAATCATAATGCTTGCAATGTTTATATATTTGTTGTTTTCCATTTCTTGCTTAATGTAATTCAAATGAAAGAAAGTGGTGTCATATGTTTTGGATGAATGAGTTTCCTCTACAGCCTTTCATAAGTTTTAGATGATAAACTGAGAATTTCAGGACACGTTTAACTGATATCTTTGTCTCAGGGCTGAAAGGAATCACCACAGTTACATTTTTAGCTTAATTTGATCACTTAACACAATTGTTGTTTTAAAATTCAGTTCACAAATTTGTGATTTAAGTGACATTGTTCTGCTGTTTTGTGTCTTTCTTTGTACTTTGCATTTTCTTGTTACAGATTTCCAGGATTCAAGGAGGTTCGCTTGGTTCCAGGCCGATCAGACATTGCTTTTGTGGAGTTTGAAAACGAAGTACAGTCTGGAACAGCCAAAGAAGCTCTGCAGGGATTCCGTATTACTCCATCACGGGCCATGAAAATCTCTTACGCTAAGAAGTGATCTGCCCTGGGCTTCATCGTTATCAATAGTTATTTCCTCGCAATTCAACAAGACGACGCTTCCATCAATGTGCATGCACCATCAACATGAACTAACCATGTTATTCAATTGAATCCATATGCTTTGTGGTGACAGACAGCATTTTAAAATTAATTTTAGTGTCATTTGCCAATTTGATCAACTTTCTTTTTCAACCCAAAATAAGTATAGCAACAGAATGTACTGTTTTGTAGATGCCACACGATAGCAGGATGTATGTTTTTGAATCGTTTATTCTGATATGTTTGAAAGGAATGTTATAACCACACAAAACTGAAGAACAAAATTTTTAATTTTGATGGTGCTAGGTCGTCGCAATGAGGTATAATAGATGGGACAGTCTTACTTCAGAATGGTGAAAATCCCTGATTTTTATTGACAAGCATTGTCGTTATCATTGGTGGCATTGCATAGAGCCGCCATTATTTTTAGATAGTATACTGATTGCAGCATTGCACTTGGCTGCATTTTAAGCATTAGTTTGATCTGACTGCGGCATTGCACAAGGCTGCCATATTGTAACATAAGCCATTTTGTTTTCTCCACGGCAGCAATTCATCTAGCTGCTTCTTAAACTTTTTTTTATATCAGCATTGCACAAAGCTGTACTGTTTTTTTGAATGTTTGGAACTTGAATTAGTTTATTGAGCTGATACACTGTTGGCATTGCACATGAGCTGAAGTGATAGAATACGATCTTTTGTTCTGGCATTGCACAGGGCTGGGGCTTATCAATGATACTACACTCATAAAAATTACCATCTATCCATAGGCCTGGTAGAAGCGACATTCAATAACAAACCATGTTAAATTATTGTTTCAAATAAAATGGCATGTTTTACATGTAAGAATGTTTCTGTTTTACTCTTTTCTGTTTCTGTAACAACAACAACAACAACAACAACCTTTATTTACCCTCAAATATTACAAATACAATTATAAATAATATTAGTAAATATTTAGAGGGTACTGGCACCTGAAATAACCATAGGGCTAAATAGAATCAGGTGCCAGCATACATAAACGATAATAAATGATGAACGGCCGAGAAGTAAGTTTCCTTCCTGTTTATTATCACACCGACAAATGACAGATCCAGAGAGACAAGGATAGAAATAGTCATAATGTGCAAGTTAGAGTTCTAAAGTGATGATGTCACAAAAATAAAATTTTTGAAATTACGGGATATGATGCAATATTCTTATAGAGCATGCTAAAAGACGTCCTCATCCAAAAATTAGCTCCGAATTGCAATTCCCGGTAGAGATATAAGGAATCAAAGTTTGATGGCATTCCATACAAACCCTTCAAAATTTGTTTCTGTTCAGTTTAGAACTGACTCAAAATTAGAGAGATTTATATGGGGCAGTGTCAAATTTCAATCCTTCATATTTCAGCTGGGAATTACAATTAAGAGCTAAGTTTTGGCAAGGAACCTTTTAAGGATACTCCATTCGAAAATCGCGCCCAAACCCATAATTTCACAGATTTAATTTTTTGTGACATCACACTAGAACTCTCTTGTTCAGGGTTTGCCAACATGGCATTTGAAATAATGGCTGCACAGACCCAACCTTACACTGTACTCACTAAACACCCAGTGCTACAAGGGCCACTCTAAGCCTCTGGAAGCAAGCAGTGGTTGTTTCTTTACAAACAGCACTACAATGAAAGGGTTTGAGTCTGAGACTGGACAAGCACTGAAGAGAATAATAGAGGGGAATGTGGTGCCTCTGTAATTATAATAATTATTTATCTGCAAAATTAATGGTATAGACATTCAAGTCTTCTTGGATAAGGACTATACATTGTAGGCCTTGTTTCCTGCATCTTCAGTTACATGGTTAGCAAGGGACTTGAAAGAACCCACACACTTATTGAAAAGAGTAGGGCATGTAGTTTCCTGGTGTTGTGCTCTGCCTTGTCTCATGGGTTTGTGGTTAACAGTACAGTCAGCTGGGGCACATGCGTATCGGATAACATTTCATAGCCACTTTGATAGTATCAGAGACACAGTCCATACTGTTTTTACAGTCAAACCACGTGAAGCGTATCCCTCAAGAGTACACTTGAATGAACCCACTAGTTGTAATGAATGGATTATTGGGATATATATATGTCTGGATTTATGAAAACAGTGCTAAAGACCTCGATTTCACCTTATTTTGACTGCTCTTTTAGGCCAAATAAGAGCTACGTAAAGGGGAGGAAAAGGACGGCAAGAAAAGCAAGATAAACGGGTGGAGAAGGAGAAAAAAGACTGACTTTCCTTTTAATTTTTATATCGTCGACTTTGGAGATAGTTTCTGGCGAGAAAAAAACGTTTGCTTGGCGCAAATATATATATATATGTATATTTTGAACCCAGTAGTCCCAATACAGTAAATGGGTTTAATATTTTAAAAAAATCAATTTATCACTGATTCTTCATACAACTTGCAAGTTCAATATTCAAATAATCCATTCATTATGGCATTTTCGAAACGACTAGTGGGTTTACAGTAATATTCAAGTGATAAATTTATTAAACATATTCTTGAGGGGTACACTTCACTTGGTTTGACTGCAACCAAGATAATTATACAAACAACAGGATAAGCACACTTAAAACAAGTTTCTCAGTAAACAATTGAAAATCAAGTAAAGCACTACAAAGATTGAAGGACTTCTTGGTGCACTTTGATTTCAGGTTGGGGTGAACTCTTCAAAAACTAGTGTATAGGTCAGCATGTTCCCAAAGCTGACTGTTGCTCTTTGCAATAAAACACAAGTTTATTTGTTCCTAAACCTCAAAGTATTTTAGTCCCTGTAGCTTTCAGGCTATAGATAGTATTTTAATGCAGTGCAATCTTGGTTTTGAATTACTACACACCAGAAGGGCTGTTTCAAATCATCCAACAAATGAGTCAGCAATTTTTCATGGACAATAGGCCCTTTGCATGATCCGGTCACATGGTACGGAATAAATTATGCTGGGACCCAAATAACGCAGTGGGACTTTCAAAATAAAAGTTGGGCTGGACTGGTAAGAGTTTCTTCGTTTTGAAATTTACATTCCAGCATAATTTGTTCTGGCCTTTGTCAAAATGCATTTAGTTTAAATTTCCCTAAGAGTGTCTGGGTGGGAGACTACTAGTAAAGCTACTTGCTCAGTAACTCACTTTTATTTTGTTCTTGTTTTGACATGGGCAACGATGAACGACCGTAAATTTTTATTTTCTGTGACTTAACATGACCAAATGACTTTCCAGGCCTGGAAAATGGAAATTTTTGAATTCCATGATTTTCCAAGTTTTCAATGATCCAGAAGAACCTCGTTTTAAATGCCCAGTAAAATTGGGAATGCGAGATTAATCCTCTATGTAAAAGAAAATAGATTTGAAGAGTGAATGCGTAAACTAAGATCCTTGAATAAATGTTTCGACAAATTGTGTAGCAGAGATACTCTGGCCCAAAATACTTTTTTAGTGAAATATAGAGCAATACGTTCCAAGTAGTTCTAATAATACTGAACATAACTCTCGCAATGCTCCATCAGGGCTAACACTCTGATATCATGATGGAAGAACACTTGGCCTGTACAATGGAAAGGGCCAGCTGGGAAAATGGTCACATTTCTTATTGTGAAGAGTGCAAAACAAAACAAACTCAAAACTGGTTTTTAATATTTATTGATTTTCTTGAAGATTGGAGTTTATTCATCCTGAAAGGAAGAATAACATAAGTTAAAAGAAAGCAACTTCTGGTAAGAAAAAAAAGTTATAGGAAGTATTGTGCATACATGAATTGTCCTTGTATGTTACTTGTCAACTTCCTTTTCTAAATCAAGCTCAAGCATTTCAGTTGAGCTTTTCCTTCCAAAAATATTAAATCAACAATGTGTTGACAAAAGAGAATTCCAGGGTCAATCCCATTCAAGAAAAGAACTGCCATTTGCAAGTATTATATATATATGGGTTATTGACAAGTCTGAGGTCAAGATGGCTGGATATTGGCCAAGTTCTTTTTTTAGATGTTTATGGACCGAGACGAAGTCAAGGTCCATAAACTTGCAAAAAAAGAACGAGGCCAATATCCAGCCATCTTGACTGAACAAACTTGGTCAATAAAGGATTTATTATATGGCTTTCAGGGAAATTTTTCTTGTGGGATACAGCGGGTAGTCCCGAGCGGGCAAGATGGCTCCATCTTGCTCGCTCGGGTAGCCAATCACAGCACGTGATTTGGGTCATCTTGCCCGCTCGCGGAGCTAGCCATATAATAAGGTTTCATATGAACTACTGAGAATTTGAAGGTCTATCAAAACAATATACCCTAATTACATAAATGACAGCTGTCCACTTGACAAGTTGATAATTTGACTTGAATTGAGAAATTAGCTGTTTATGACTTGTAATTAGAGGGATAATATGATTAATTTAGTATATTTAAACGAAAATTTTAACAAAAACTGACAAGTCAAAATGTGACTGTAATGGTTATCAGCCTCTCACTTTGGCTTTGGCGGCTAACCACTACCTCGACCTTGATTGTTCTGGTTGCCATGAAAACCTCATCCAATAATTATTATTGTTTACAGTTAACAGGTGAAAAAGAAGCAATGGACATACGTACCTCAATCTCTATTTCATTGTCATTGATTTTATCAATGATATCATGTGGGGGTTGTCCTTCCACAGTACAGCCCACTGACTGGGCTGTTCCAAGAATCTCCTTTACTGTGCCCACTAGTTTACGAGCCATTGATCTTGGTCGCATGGTTCTCGCAATCTCGATAATCTGGTCCATGGTCAGATTGCCACTGTGTTTGACTGTTGATCAGATAAGATGTAATATCACACTTCAATCTTTAGTAGTCGTGATATCACACTTGAATCATCATGAAATCATGTTTGGAAAAAGTCAAGAGTCATCGTTTATTTATTGTCAAAACAAATTCAACTTTTAAAGCTCTGCTAAGTGACAGGTTGTTAGGGGTTGTTAGACCAATCACCCTTAGTCGCATGACCAACTTAAAAAGCCAGATACCAATCATTATCATCAAAGTCAAGTTATCAGGGAAGCCTTACGCAAGCTACAACCTGATGATGCCTGCACAAAAGTAACATAGATGTCTGACAGCGCTAAACCATAGGCTAGAAAAAGTCAGAATCATGCCAAATCCACAACTCTTCCCACAGATTGCCACATGATTTCTCTCAACATTATTTTTGAGAAATTGATAGCAAATCAAGACTATCCCCTAGTTGATGATCAATCTTACATCTCACCACCTGCCCCATTTGATATTGTAAAGGTGCTGTAGTACAAAGAGAATTTTCTTGCAACCTGTCTCAAAATGTTATTGTAATGCAAGTTGCAAGAAAATTCAGTGTAATGTAAAAGCCCTTAAATTGAACATGCCTTTAAAAATTTTTGTAACAGCAGGGAGCATTGCACAAAAATAATAATCACTGCAATGAAAATGTTGCAGGACCAGCGCTAAAAGTTGCGACCAATTTGGTCACCTTGGTGAGTGGAAAAATTTTTGGCAACCAAAATTCTGGCGAAAGTCGCTAATTGGCGACCAACAGATTAAAAGAGACACTTGAAAAATTGTCAATAATAGGACGAATTTAATCAATAGTACAAGCGGCAGCATCACCTGTCTTTCTCTTTTCCCCTCTTGTTGCTCAGAAACTCAACATGAATGCGGAAACTTACTGTAGAAAAATTAAGTGTTGGTGCACAAGCCCTTCGTGTAACATATCATGAAGTGTCCTCCCGTTTTGGGAACGTGTAATATGTCATGAAGTGTTCTCCTCTTCACTTTTTTTAGGGTCTGAATTTTTTTTATGGCAACCAATTTAAGATTAAAGGCCACCAAAAGGCAACTTTTTGAAAAAATGAGCTAGGAGCACTGAGGACATGTTGATTTCAAGGGTGCTACACTGGGCAATGCATCATGTAACTTCTTGCAACAGCCTGACAAAATGGCATGACTAGCTGCAAGAAATTCGAAAATTACCCAGGGAGTTTTACAGAGCTAAAGAAGATGTTAGGAATGAGCCACTCACTGTTCTTGACTTTCTTGCGATCTCTCGGAGGTTCCTTCAGGGCTCTGATGATAAGTGAGGAGGCACTTGGTACAACTGACACCTTGGCCTGTCTGTTCTGAATTGTCAACTGAACTGTGATTCGCAGACCCTTCCAGTCTTGTGTTGCCTTGGCGATGTCATCTCCAACTTTTTTGGGAGACTGAAATGTTTATGATAAACATAACCATAAATAAGTCTACGCCTCTGTAAGCGTTTATACCTTTTGTTTGTTCTTACAATTGATTTTAAGAATGCCCTCTTCCAGTTCGCGATGTCCCGCTGAGGGGAATGCAGCCTTTGATTTACAAATTTCTATAAGTGAAAAATTGTTGACCTTGCTGTGTATCAGGCTCTAATCTAAATCTTATCTATTTGTAGAGAAATAGAAACCATAAAAATATGTCCGCATTTGTAAGGTCTTGGCTGAGATTTTACTTCCAGTCTAAAATTCTACACGTGTATAGTTTTACAACTTTTGCAAACTGACAGTAAATTTTTAAAGTTAGCTCTATTATTTTGGCAATCATTACGAAAATATTTTTTTATTTCTCACCAAACCAAGGGGACCGATCTTGGGGGCCAGGGCAGATGTCGCGCCAACCTCACCACCGGTCGCTCGTAGGTAGACTAAAAAAGATAGTAAAAATATAAAAAAAACACACGAGTGACTCAGGTCGGAATTATCCGTTCAATAATCACAGAACTTGGCTTACCAATTTTAATCTCGTTTGGATCGAACTTAGGAGGCATGTTTATGATGGATTGACGTGTGATTGAGATCTGATGGCTGTGTGGATGAGTTTTATAAACCCGACCAAATTCTCTTTAAGAATGAATGTTGCACAGCCACCACGAAAGAGGGAAGAGAGAGAACAAGCATCCGGGATATTGGCAAGGACGGGCGCAAAGATCTCTGGGAATTTGTTGATCTGGTCAGCGGATATTCTCAGAAGGCGTCGAAGTTCCCAAATTCCAAAACAGCTTGACGAGCGACTGGACGAGCTTGATGTGAGCTTGAAATATGCAGATTATTCGTCTGCATGATATTTTTCTCTCTTTAAAAGCTTAAAATACGGAGCGTTTTGTTTATATTTAGCACTCTAGGTGACTGTCACGATCATCGAAACGTTCTGGAGCTGACAGAAGCTTCACAGATAGAAAGAGAAGGTAAGTTATGCTTAGCAGTTAGACCCTACAAATGCAAAATGTAGTTAGGCTGGATTTGCTCTGTTGCGTTTAAAGCTTAAGTTTACTGTTTTAACAGGAAGGGCGTTCATTTATTGATTCTAGATCCTCCAAGACGCTGTTGTGGTTAGGAAACGATGAATCTCAAACAAGCTAACTTTCTTGGTAGGCTTAATTATTAACAGTCTAAAACTAATTAAAGATCTTTGTTGAAAAGAGGACCTTCTCTTCTTTCGTTGAACGTTATAATTTTGCGGCGAACAACTCCTTTCTTATCCTTTCTCTATTTTTAAGTGTTCAGATTATTATTAATGGACAGGGCTGTTGTTTTATAAAAATATCTGAGCTCTTAACCCCCTTTCTTTTCTGTCTTATTCACTATGGAGCTGGCATTTTTGTTGTACATCTTTTACTACAGAAATTGCTGCCTTGTGTTGGAAAGAGCAATTTTGAAGCTTGCGAATTCTCATCTCCTTTTCATTTAATTTAATTTGAATTAACACAGAATTTCCCCCTCTGTCTAAAACCTCCCAAAGATTTCTCAAATGACAGACAATCCAAGCCAGTCAGTATCAGTATTTAGCATAATTTATTTTTTTTATAGTTGTGACTGCAACCAGAAGCAGACAGCAATCAGAGTGAAACTTAACTTAAGTCGTTAATGAATGAACATAAGTTTATATTACATGTACAAAAGTCAAATCCTTTAAACACTAACAGTGATCGTTATTCTCCATTAATGATATTGTGTTAATATCTTATTTTAACAGGTTTCCTTTTCATGTGCTCACATCTGTGCAGGGCAGTCAATATCACAACAGATGCCAAACTTGGAATATTTCTTCAAAAGGAAATCCTTGCCTCTGATTTCATCTCAGATCCTTGTAAGTTTAATTCAGGGTAACTTCATAATTTCTAAACAAAGCATTTTAATTTTCCTGTTAGCAGCATATGCTCTTTATCATCTAGCAATATACCAGAGAACTGAGTTTATTGTATTTTGAAAACAAAATACATTGTAAGACTTTTTAGGAGGAAAAACCTCTGAATAAATGCAGTGACACTCCATCAGTACAGAGTTTTTTGTTACAATGAATGTCCTTAGCCTGAATTTGTGATTTTACCATTCTGTGAATTATAGCCAAGCAAGATGTCATCTGAACTCCACCCTCACCTTGCTGATATCTTCAGGAATTTGATTTAATTTTGGCTAGATGAAACCCATGACAAGGTTGTTTTTAAAAAATACTAGAAATTAAAGTATCACACTTAAATCAACCACTTTGACACTGAATGAATGTTAGCTCTCTGAGCCTTAGAATGTGTTTAAAGAACACATAATGTTTCCTTGGCAGTTGGTTTTCAGAGTGAAAGATGTTATTATTTTGTCAACCCTCTCTAAATTTTCACATTATTGTCTTTTAGCGGATCCAGTTAGGTTTATAGCTTCCAAATCAGGTTCACCGGACCTCCCCCCTTGGTTACGTTTTGAACAAAAGGATCCAAAAGATAGAGCCTTTATTTATGGCACTCCTGGGCGTGAAGTATCCAGTCAGATTGTTTTGGAGGTAAGAAAAGTGTTGTAGTTAGATATTCTTTTCTGCAATATCAAGAACATTATTTTTTATCAACTTTGCACAATGTAAATTGTATTATAAATTTATAATTTCTGAAATTTTACAGCTGTTATAAGCAGACCATTAGGTAAACACAAATTTCCAATGTCAAGTTTAAGAGTTGACTGCAATAAAATGCTGAATAGGGAGCTTATAACTAACAATATAATCACTAATATATTATCGGACAGCTTATTATATAACTGAGAAAATTACTTCACTGTGATTGGCTGAGCACAGGATAATAAAATTGATGCTGTGTAGCACTTGGAACTACAAGGAAACGAGACGTTTCGGGAATAACCTCTTCGTTAGTCGATAAAAATCAAACGTTAAAGTTCACGAGCAAAACTGTTAACATATGCGTGTGCTATGGCGTTGATGCATCTGACAAATGCTGTGCGCGCATGTTGTCTCTATTTTAAAGAAGAATTAAAGAAACTTGAAATCAATGTTCAAGCCCCCGGGGGCTAGTGTGCCCAGCTGGAACATCAGCCGTCTTTCCTCGCGTTGTTGTGTTGGCGCTCCTCCTTTAACTTGCCTTACCACAGACACTCGCATGTCATGGACTTGGTTGTGGTCAGGTAGATTGAAGTGTTTGGCCACAGGGAACCCACCTCCCTGGTAGCAGGGGTTCTGTTTGAAGCCCTCCACTGAACGAAGGTGTTTCCCGAAATGATCCGAAAGCTTTCAACCGGTTTTGCCAATGTACAGCTTGTGACGGCCCTGGCACATGATAACGTAGATCACACCAGCCGCAGTACAGTCAAACCGTCCCTTTAGACCAACATCTCTGTTGGCGTTGGTGACCGTTGCCATCCTTCCTGTGAAGTCGCATGTGCGGCACTGGGGTCTGTGGCAAGGAAAGGTTCCCACTGATGTGGCTTGGGTATCGTCAGCGTGAGACGACAAAGTACTATGAACCAGGATGTCTCGGAGACTTGTATCCCGCCGATAAACACACAAAGGCTTGGTGTTGAAAATTTCCTCTGTAGTTGGGTCATCGGTCAGAATACGGAAGTTGTTGAGAAGAATTTTCTTGACTTCCTGCTTCTTTGGGTGGTAAGTGAGGATTAGAGGTACTTTGTCGGCGCATCTGGCTCTGTCCCCTCGTTCGTAATTGCCGAGTGCTCTTTCTTTTGGCTGAGCACAGGCCATTTTAATGTTAATTCTTAGTTTCCACTACAGTGCAAATTAATATGCATTAAACTCATCACCAATAGATGAGCTTGCATGTTGGTGCCTACAAAGTTGGTGGAGCCGGGCGATGGTCTAGCATGAGGAGGTATCCATGGCACCCCTGCAAGCGGCCCCACCAAGGCATGGTCACACTGAACAATTCAGTGGAATACTTACCGACCCACTACTTACCTAGCCCATACCTCAAGAGGGACAAACAAACTGCCACAAACTGGCATGCAAAGAGCAAGCTATTGCAACAACACTTTGCAAAGAATTGCTAGCAAGCAACTGCATATAAAAGTCACAAGGTGCCCCTGCTAGGGGTAACGGGCCACCCCTGGTACAGTTTGGGAAACTGCTGACCAGCATTGCTTTGGGGTTAACTTTGCCTAAATTACATGTAGCCACATTATATTAAATGAATAATCAAATGAAAGCTTGAGTAAATAAAGTTTTACCTTGCTCATGATATTTGGAAATTCTTTCAGATGGTATAAAACTCAATTTATGGCAATTTGAGAATATTTTCATATATTACTCATAGTGTAGATCTGTAATTGCACTGACATTCATATGATTCCCTTGATACAAATTGATACTTACTAAATCAATTCTATATATCAAGAAGAATTTGGTCTTATTTTAAGAAGTAAGAACATTCTCTGGTTATTTTTTTTTTGTCAGTTTTCAAAGTGTGACTGTTACATTCAAACATTACCGGTATTCACAATTAAGTTATGGCAATATTATTCGTGAAATTAAATTAAACTTTTTATTTTAGATCACGGGATGGAATAAAAAGGACTACACCACAAAAAGGCAGGAGATGATTATCAACATTGACAAGTCTAAAGGTTTGTTGTACCATGTGCATCTGTTTATTTTTTTTTTCTGTTTATTATTATTATTATAGTCATACATATTACATATTCTGTAGTCTGCCTCCGCCCAAAAAAGATTGAAATCATCTTTTGGACACACAATGACATCCTGTATAAACTGTCCCTAAAGGAGCTCCACTATTAAATCTGTTTGCGAAAGATTACTGACTAGCTCAAAGCAATGCAAGAGAAGTGATTGCCTGTTTACTGTTATTCTTACATGATAGTTTTGCAAGTTTTAATAGTAACCTTGCACTACTTTATAAATTGTTAATACTGTATTTTTTTTGTGGACATAATTTTGTGAAATTTATGAAAATTAAAATTTTATATGTGATGAAGAATTTTTTTGAAATTTAAGGAACTCAGAAACATTCTAGTTTGCAAACTTTCCAAATGCTGATACACTGCACATTTAACAAAAGAGTAGAATATTGATAATTTAAAAAAAAATAAAAAATAACTAATTGTTACATCATAGCATTAAGGTGATGAAATGATGGAAATTGGTTTTAGATTTTGCATCCTTCATATGTCCAATATTTTATTACTAACAGGTCTTTAATTTCATATTTTATTAAATACATGTAAATGTTTTTACATTCACACAAAAATTGTGCCAACTAAGTGTCCTAAAAATAAGCATAACTAAGTGGTACATGTATGTTTATCACTGCGTTGAAGATAATGCTAAGTAATATTATTGATAAATGTCGAATGTGCTTTACAGACATTCCGCAATACCAGGCAGAGTTTCTTGTACAGAATAGCAGCATCGTTGAGTTCCTGGAGAGAGATGAAAGTGTGAATTTTGTCGGGAGGGTTGAACGAATTTGGCAGCCCACAGGTGGAGTCAAGGTTACTTCAGTGGAGTCGAAACTAGACAGGGATGGGAGGGTACCAATCCCACCACTAAAGGAGGGGTGAGTCACATTTTTTTGCAGGTATAAAGCTCTAGATAAATTTGCCCTTACCTCTGTTTCGTAACAAGTCTTTGTGAAGATCCTCTCATTGAAAATAATTTTTTCTTGCATGTTCCTTGTCTTTCAAATCAAACTCATTTCTACATGAAAGGGGTATGCACCACGTATCATGTTAAAACACCCTGGAGATAAAAAGTAGCTAAGAAAATTAAGTTATTGATATTTTAATTTTACATGTAGATCACAGTTTACTTTCACCTTGCTGCCTTTGAAATGCTTAAAGAGCATAATTATTAATAAAATATTGTTATTTGTAATAGATTGTCAAATATGGTGTCTTTTTTGTAGTGTCTACATAGCTGTTGGTGGAGAATCTTACTACACAGTTCTTGAGTCTGAATACAGGGGATGTGCTGGTTTACGGGACTCGTCAAACCAACAGTTGGAACCACCCTATGATATTGACTGGTGTGAATTTACCTTGGTAATAATAGCCATATCTTTACTTTAAGGTCTTTTAATCTTACCCCTTCCCCTGAGATTTCATTAAGTTTTTAAGTAGGAGAGCCTCCATAGTCAAGAGGTAAAGTCTGCATTCGGGCCACATGTGGCCCATCAGGCCGGAGCTTATCACAGTTTCTATAGCATGAAGCAACCAGGAGTATTGCTGGGGGGGGGGGGGCCCCCCGCGGGGCTGGGCCATCGCAGGGTTACCCCCAGCATTAAATTCGCCAATACCCATTTATACACTTGGGTGGAGAGAGGCAGCGTGAGAGTAAAGTGCCTTGCCCAAGAACGCAACACAATGTTCCTGGCCAGGGCTCGAACCTGGACCGCTTGCTCCAGAGTCGAGTGCACTAACCACAAGGCCACCACGCCAAGAGTAAGCAGGAAAATGAGAACATTTCAAGTGAATTTTTCTGTGTAGGATTTTAATTAATGTTACTGTAGTCTTCGGTATCCTTGTACTGTTTCCTGGGTCCTGCCTTCTCATAGGGAGTTTTAACAGTGATGACAGCAACACCAAGGACAACCCTTGTAAAAAATGCTTTTATATTTTACCTTAGAATGTCACAGCTGTGTAAATTTATCTGTTCAGTACTCCTATTGGTCTGAAAACTTGCTCAGGGTAAACATGCACCAACATTATTCAGTTCCAAAAGAAGAGACAAAAAATGAGCCATTGTGGTTCATGTTCTCTAAAATATGTTAGACTACGAGTGCCGGTAGTCGGTTTTAGTTCCTGAAATCCTCCGCGCACTGAACACAGTGAAATTAGGGAAAGAAATGAGGATGGAATAGGGAGAGGCAGGAAACCTCTTTCTTTTTCCTTTTTCTCCCCACCCGTGCTTTTCGCCTCTCACTGCTTGTTACTTGATAGCTCTAATAAATAGCTCTAATAAATAGCTCTAATAAATAGCTCTAATAAATAGCTCTAATAAATAGCTCTAATAAATAGCTCTAATAAATAGCTCTAATAAATAGCTCTAGTAAATAGCTCTAGTAAATAGCTCTAGTAAATAGCTCTAATAAATAGCTCTAGTAAATAGCTCTAATAAACGCAAGGAATATACTAGGAAAAGAAAGAGACTGTTTTGCAGAGGACGGCAAAGAAATGTACTGAGATTAAATGCAAATGCAGAACCGATGTTCTGCTGATTAAATCTTTTGTTTTGTGATGCTCTGGGCCGGGTTGTTCAAAAGCCAGTTAATGTAAACCCAGGATTAACATTAACTGAAGCACTATTTTTTCTTGTTTAAAAATAATTTTCACCTGTAACGTTTGGTGCAGTTTGAGATTACTACAGCTCAAAACTGAAATGCAAACAATATATTAAAAAAAAAAGTTACAAAACTGAAATCAAATTCTTGCTGACCCTGGATTAGTTTAATCAGGCTTTGAACAACCTGGCCCTGGTTGCCATCACGTTGTTGTTTAACTATTAAGCTGAGCTCTAATGAGAACTGTACTCTCCTCTTCTTCCACATGTTTTAGTTTTATTAATACACTTCTTTGTTCCTTTTCAAATTTTTAGCTTTTTGACATTCTCGGAAGAATTTCGAATATTTCTCCATGGAGTGTAACTACGCACTTCATGTCAATCAATATAATTAATGTCATTTCAACTATAGTAACCAATGAAAGGGATACAGACATGACTTAAATTAATAGTAGTTATTAATTATTGTTTATATAGATGTGAAAACTAATTCCTAGACGTATTTCATAGAAATATTCACAGGTTCTCATTTTCGTTATTTTTGTTTATAGATGGATAAGAGTAAAAAAGCAGTTGTTGTCAGCAATGCAACTAAACAAGAGCTCAGCGGAGAGGGATTTGATGAATCAACGTACATTGCACCAGTGTATGACTCTTCAGTCAGGGACTTTGGAATTGACTTTCTCCTTATACTGATCCTGCCACTTATTGTTGTCATTATAATAGCAATCATTCTGGCCATTGTCATGTTTTGTTTCCGTGAAGGAAGGTAGGTTGTGTTTGTCAACCAAAATACCATCATTCACATCTCAGTGTGAATACATTTTCAGGCCATCTGATAGGGTGCGGAAAAAAATGAAAAATTATGCAGAAATTTTCGGCAAAATTATGCGAATGAAAGTGGTGATTATGCGGAAAAGATGCCAGATTATGCGGAAATTTCTCAAATTAATAAAACTGTTCCCTTGGCTTTTTTTGATGTATATACACTTTAACGCCTTACCGAGAATTTAAGTCCTTTATGACATGTTTGACCTTTTGCTGCCATTCATGGACAGGTATTTCCTCGTTCAACACAGTTTTTCCATAGTTTTTGTTAGGTTTCTCTGAAGCTTAGTAACCTGGCATTAAATCGGACGAGGAAAACTGGACACCGGAAGTCCCAAACTAGAACCCAGGTCCATTAAAAGATGCATGGAACACCTGGAGGTTTAATTAAAATTGTTTACAAACAAAAAGGCATGTTTTCGTCGCTGTTTTGGGTGAATAACTTTTTTAAAAAGATCAATCTCTTCGCTATTTTTACTCCTGAGGATGGTAAACAGTTTCTTTCTCGCTTATATGTAGCAATTTTCTAGTTTTATATGGAAAAATGCCCCAAGGATGCGGAGGATGCGGAAGTAGGTGAATTATGCAGATCCACACCACCGCATCCTGTCAGATACCCTGCATTTTGAATGGGTAAAATTTACCGGCCACAAAAACTGGGTGAGCTCTTGTTATTCTCCAAATAAAACGTTTTCCCCTTGTAATGAGTTTCTGTGAGTTTGTGTAAAATATAACAGCTGTTTACTTTGGAAGTTCTTTTGCAATTGCTGCAAATCATATCTCCCAAAACATATTAATCAAAGGACTTGGAATTTTAGGCTCATCCTTAGTGTAAGAACCTGTATTGGTTATCAGTGACGTAAAACAAGAAAACAAAGAAATCAACATAATGATAATAGACCCTAACCCTAACAATAGCAAGTATGCCGAGAAGAACTTCACAGGTTTTTACACCGAGGTAAATTTAAATTTTTGTGTGGAAGTTTGCCCAACGTTTAGATTTTTAAATTAGAATTGCAAGCTATTGGTTCACAATTTTATTCAACTGTGTCTTTGTGTGGCATCTTTATGATTGTTGATGATTATTCTTACTAAATAATTTTGATTTACATTTTCAGGCCAAAGAGGGATGCAGAGACTGCAAGGTTAGTCTGAAATAGAAGTAGAGAAGAAGTATAGAAGTATAGGTGTAGTATGTATAGGTGTAGTGAAGTGAAATTATATTTAACTATTCTTTCCCTGTATCACTTGTAGGCAGCAGCTGTCACACCATGACTCCATATTACGGGCAACTTTCCGTCTACGTCAGCTGTCACATCAGAATGGAGATACTTCTCATGATGGGCCAGCCCGTGGTCCAGAACCTAAAGAAACGTCCACACCCTATAAGCAGTAAGTACAACAACAACACTTTACACTTCATTTTTTCATTGGTGTGGTGAGCAAAACATTAATAAAAGGAGCTATGCTGCACTATTTTTGCCATTTTTCTGATGTACAAGTCTGCTTTGAAACTGAAGCAAACCACAGTTTAGAATTATAGTTTTTTTCTATTTACAATACCAATGAAGACTTAATGTAATTATAAACCAGACATTAACAATGATCATTACACCTGAAGTCAATCAAGACTGTAAACTTTGAATAGTTGGCCAATATTATAAGCAGCGTCTTAGCCAGATAGAAATTCCTACCAAGGCATTATTAGAAAAAACGTTATAGATATCTGCATATTTTTGATGCATAGCCTCTTAGAGCATCCTGTAATAAATTATTATTAACTGTATCTTCAAAATTTGTACTAAAGCAAGTGCCTTGCATTCGCTCACCTGTTACTAGTTATACATGGTCCTGGTAAGATACACTTCCCTGCAACTGGCACCAGATACAATTATTAAACAATTATTGGATGAGGTTTTTGTGATATCCTGAATAATTAAGGTTAAGGTATGGGTTGTCAGCTGAAGCCAAAGCCTGAGGCTGATAACCCTTAGAGAGACCTTGATTTTTCTGGATATCACAAAAACCGAATCTTATAATTTCGTATTATATATTGAACCAAAATAATGGAAGTCATGTTTTTTTCTTTTCACTGTTGGCAAGCAACACAAAGTGCACAAACGTGACATGACATGATAACCTGCAACCTTGAATGTCCTTGACAGGATACAGTATATTGTATAATCTGCAGCTAGATGACATCACAGGTGCTAATTTCAAAAATTCACTGTACACTTTTGGCCAATCAGAAAAGCAGATAGTGAGTTCAATGTATAATAATTGCCTTTAACTTCAATTTATTTGGTAGAATAGGAGTTATTATTAAGTAATACTTACTTAATACTTTTACTTTACCTACAATACTTTATTTATTTACCCATGCTAGTATCAAGGAGTGATAGAAACTCGTTAAAAAATGTGCGTGAAATAAAAAGTGTTAAAATAAAGAACATGAACAATTGAATATTACTCAATCTTAACCCTATCTAAAAAATTTTTTAAAAGACATTTAAATTTAGAAATGTCCTTGGCATTTCTAACACACATGGGTAACGAATTCCAAAGTTTTGCTGCCAAAAATGAACATGACTTATGGCGCCATTCTAGATTAAAATTGGGTAGGGTTAAAAGTGTCCCCAACCCTCTTAAATTATAATTACAGATTTTAATCTTACAAAAATTCTTGTAATTGTTTATAATATGTCCAATAAACGTGACATGTACTGTGTTGGTATCATAACTGATGGATGGTTGTTTCTATACTTATTAGGAATCCTCCCCTAAGTCAGCAGGAATTTGAACCTGACCCACCCTTGGGAGCACCTCCTCCATACCGACTACCTCCTCAACCTGGTGTAAATGTGTCATCACCGCACGGAAACAACCAGTATTACCCGGGCTCTGCTCAAGGTGACTGAAGACTTGGTGCCTTAGTGAGTAAGATTTTTTAATTTGATAACTGCAAGAAGAGCAGAGTGGAAAACAGGTTTGACAACCCTGGAGGCATGATCTGCTAACATCCAAGCAGAAAGTGTTTTATTTTTTTGTTTTTGACATGAAATGAACAACAACTCATCTGACATGAATTCACCTTGAACAGTACCTCCCCACAGGCATCTTGGAATTTTTATGAAAAGTGCAAAAAATAGTTTTTTTTGCTGTTCAAATTAAGAAGACTGCGATAAATATTTTGCAAGGAGCATGGAAAACAAAGCTTGTTTACTTTTTAAGATAAAGATAAAAATCTCATTAACTTCTTACGACGCATTTGACACCTCTAATTAAAAGTCACCACCAGTTGTCACATGTAATGCGAATTGTGGTGTGATATTTCATTTATGTATGTCTTGTGACAGAATTGGCTGGAAATCAGCAGGTATGTTCCAGTATACCTCCTTTGAAAAAGGGTGCCAGGCTTTGTTTAATTTCGCTTTCGTCTCAAAGTTATAGCCTCTTATGTAGAAGGAAACACCCTCATTGGAAATATTAAACTTTGGGAGGCTGTAGAAAACAAGCAAATCACATCTGGAAAGTCGCCGACACCCTTTTTGAGGGTGATGTGTGAGAAAACATATGCAATGTTTATTGCACCGCTCCAATAATTCACTTACGGGAGTGAACCAGTTTAAGTGCAGCAGTGTTTCTGGGTATTTCTTTTATTGTCACTGCGACAGTAAGTTTTTAGAAATTTTCAAAGATGTGATTACACTCTATGACTATTGAGCTTTCAGAAAATGTATAGATTGATGCCAGGGGTTTTCTTTCAAAGTGCCAGCATAAGAGCATGATTTGCAAACACTGTCAATCCACCTACTTGTTACCTTAATAAGCTGTTTATTACATTCTCAATAACTCTTTGTAACATTTCATTCATTTCTGAACACTGACTGACACACCACTATTTGAACCTTCAATTTTTTTAATAGAGGTTATTAGTCATATAAATTAGTTATTGCTGTTAATTTCTGCTGACGTACAAGGCAGCCATTCTAATAATGTTCCATTGAGATTTCTAATGTCTGAATGTTTCTGTTGTGCAGACATTATCAAGGCCAGCACTGCTCCATTATGGAATATGGTTCATATTTCCTTAAATGGGACATGGAAAATGGCATGTCTTGTTGGAGCTGCACGAACAAAGCAGTCAACGATAGAAATAAATCTCCCATTTAGCCCTATAATAATAATAATAATAATAACAATAACGATAAGGATAACGATAACAATAACGATAATAATAATGATAATAATAATAGGAATAAATAATAAATTCCTGTATTCCTAATAAGATAAAAACTACATATCCTATGTTACATATTTAAAAATTAGAAATAAAATGTAGCATTACATTGCATTTTAAAATCGTATTTACAAGTTAATGTATTAATAAAAGTATTCTTTAATTGTTCTGAATTTATCAACATGTGAGCACAATTCTTATAACTCTTACAATTATTATCACCCTCTGAGCACTCCGCGAGCAGCAAGTCTCTGTTTGCTGACAAATTAAATATCATTTTACGAGAGAGTTTGAACATGATGTTTGCAACAGCAAATGGCAAAAAAACAACTTTTGTTGTCTGTCTTAAGGTTGTTTGTACAGTAGTTTGAAAATATTTTCACGGTATTTGCAGTGAATAGTAGGGGAGGTTTCTCTGTTTGTGTCATTTTGTTAAGGATTAGAAAAAAAGAACACAAAATCAGAGCTAATTTTTTCATTTTTTCCTTTTGCTGTTAACATTATGCTTAACAATAAACTTTCTATATCTTGGAGGAAAACGTAAGATAAATTTAAACTTATAATTTGGATAATGCATGAATTATCCTGCACGTTGAAAAATAAAATTTCTACAAAATAATTCAGCTATGTCGTGCTATGAAAACTGGAACCAAGTGTCAATGTCTGCAACTCTAAATTACTGTAAGTTGAACTTACTAACAAAAAGTTACCTGTTTGAAGGAATTTACTTGTAGGCACTAATAGTTAACTTGGCACATTTAATTACTTGGCATTTTTATGTTCTACCTGTTTTCCACTCCTGCCATTTACATGTCAGTAACACAGCTCACATACATTTTTAACTATTTAACGCTTCAAGGAATATTATTCATTTGCTGAGGAATGACCTGAAGACTTATTGGAGATAATTTTATACCATATTTTCATCATTTTCATCCACATTACTCTTTCATCAAACACTAGGGATACATTTATCAATTTTTTTTTCTACGTAATCATTTTAACATCTTGTCTCTCTGTCTAGCGAATCCCTTTTTAAGAAACAAGATGTATTTCAAAGCCAATAGCTTGAACTAGCTATTTGTCACAGACTGTTAAACTGGATTGATAATTTTCTCTTTCAGGGACACCAAGGCATGATCGACCACCTCCATTTATGAGCAGTGGCAACGTGCACTGATTGTGTCAAGAATGGGATTATTTTTTTAAAGTTTTTTATTTGAGGCGTAAGAGCCTCAAAGTTGGTAATTTTAAAGCACCTCAGAAGCCTTTCTCTAACACCGACCAGGTGTAGGATTAGTCTGTTAGAAGCAGCATGCAAAGGAACTTCTTCCTAGTAAACTGGATTAGTGGATTTCGCAGGCAGGCTAGTGGGTTAGAACTTACTGAGGTTTTTTTGGCAAGTTAGAAGCCATAAATGTTTATAGTCAGTGTTGGATGAAGTGGATTTTTGGAGAAGTACAGCGTGAGTTTTGCTCACTTTCAAGAACAGGTGTGATTTTTTTGGGTATTTTAGGCAAAAAGAGACGAAAGCAAGGTGAGCATGAAACTTGAGTCTAATTTTTTCACGCTCATCTTGCTTTCCCCTCTGTTGGCCTAAAATAGGCATAAAATTATGCCTGTTTTGCAGGCTATACCATGGATTACCCCATGAGTCACTTATATTTTCTTGTTATACCAATAACCTTAAGGTGAGTGTTTATACCAAGAAAATACAAGTGACAAGTGGGATATTCTATGGTATACCACTTAAGTGTTACAAAAGTATTATTTGTACCATGTCGTATAAAATGCAGTGGTCAACACAACAAATGCAGTGCATGCTGGAGGTGTAAAACCATCAAGTATTCAACAGCTTTCCTGTATTCTGATTGTCTGTAGGTACAGTGTATTCTCTATGACATGATATAATTTGACACATTGAAGGTTCCAATAATGTTTTAATTTGTAATACTCAAGCAGGTTCACTGCAAGCAATCTTTATACCAGGTACTTGTGATGCACAAATTATGTTGTTCATTGGCATTAATCTCAGTTAAGGTCAACATGACTAATACAGTGGAACCCCCTTAATATGACCACTTTCGGGCCATGGAAGGGTGGTCGTATCAAAGCGGTTCTTTAAATCGGAAAATGACTGACTGAGCTTTTGATTGGGCCAGAAAAAAGTGGCCGTAATAACAAGGTAGTCGTAGTAACGGGGTGGTCGTGAGGTGGGGTTCCACTGTATTGCATTTAAGTTTATGTAAGTGTTTCAATTTCACAACAAAGCAAATCTGCGAAAAGATGATGCCATTTGCCTTTTGTAAATTATGTGATAATATACAGGTCACAAGACACAATAAAACCAGGCCGTTTTCTACCAATGGGAGTCTCTGATCATCTTATTTAAGGTAAATATTTATCTTTTCCTGCTCAGCGTTCATATAGGTCATGAACAACTTGGAATGTCATGGAATTTTATAATTTCATTTTCCAGGGGCCCGTTTCTCGAAAGCCCTGGAAACTTTTCAGGCCCCTAAAGCCATAGCAAAATATTGAACCTTACCATGTCAGAGCTGTTTTATTCATACAAGAAGTTTCAGGTGCATACACTTCTCCATTTTTAGATACAGATGAACTAAAAACGGCTTTACAGGCCCAAAAAGTTTCTGGAGCTTTCGAGAAACGAGCTCCAGGCCTTGAAAGTCCTGAATTTGAAGTGTGGGTGGGTCATGGAAAGTCATGTAAAAACAGTCAACGTTCTCAGAATGAACAGCAAAAAAATAAAAAGTCGAATAACAACAGACAAGTCAGAAAAGCGGTTCATTCTAGTAAAAAATAAAGACTAGCATGCATTTTATGCTTCATAATAAGGGAAAATAAGGGAAAACATGGAAGAACAACTGCTTAGCATAGGTCATGGAAACTCAAAATGATCATGGAAAAGGTCATGGATAGTCATGGAATTTCAAAAACCATAAAGAGTACGAACCCTGCTGCTGCCCAAACCTTGCTAAAATCAATAATAATTGTTTTCTGTCCAGTTATACAGAGTTGGAAATACAATGTAATATTGACCAATAAAAGATCACACAGACACATTCGATTTGAGTACTAAGTGTATCAGTTTTATTTATTGTCAAGTTTATCATTTCAAGATGCAACACAGTGGCGTTATCCAATCAAATCAGTTAAAAGGTCCCCCCTACTAAATGATAGTGTGTACAAAATTATTCAGCGATGTGGATCCATGAGGTGATAGCTGAGTGGATCTGCAGACTACTTTGACAATGTTATGACAAAATTTACTGTCAATAACAGGGCAGACACAAAATACTGATGTCAATTTGTGTTTTACAATGACAAATTGTCAAACTGTCCGCTCTCGCTCATTGCCACATCCACTAAACTATAAATTCACAATGAAAATTGGTTGATGAGCATGTGAGAATTTCTGCAGTTATCTTAAAATTACAAATAGCAACAAGTTTCGGAACATTGTTCTACAAGTATCACAGGTCACCTATCCAAATATGGTAAGTAGTTCATTTACAAAAGAGTAAAAACTGGTCAAAAACAGAACACTTTACTTTCACCAGTAAGTCAACATGACAGAATGTACTACTGACCAACTCTTATTCAACAACTACAGGATAATTTAATATTGTTCTTCAGGACAAAGAGTGAGTTTCTCAAAAGCCCTAGAAACTTTTCGGGCCTGTAAAGCCATGGCAAAATTTCGAACCTTATTTTATTCACAAAATTATTCTTAATATGAACAGAGGTTCCCTTCATACAAGAAGTTCAGGTATATATACTACTGAACTAAAAATCACTTTATGGGCCTGAAAAGTTTCCTGGGCTTTCAAGAAATAGGCTCAAAGTGTGCTTACCATTAACTTTGAGGAAAAGAAAATAATTATACCTTTTTCAATGTTTTATAGAATTCCCTGACAATCTGATGATAATATTAGTTTTTTTAATAATTATAATATTATTAATAAGTATTGAAGTATTAAATTTTATAAATGAATAGTGCTTCAAAGCGAGAAAGCTATTTGATGTTCTAACAAAAACCCTAACTCTTTAGATGAGAAAAATCTAAATATACATGTTCTATCTTCTCAAAGAAAACTAGACAAGTCAGAATTTAATGGCAAGAAGCTTGTAAACGACAGAAAGGCAAAAAATACAAACACTGTAATGCTGTACACAGTATGATAGTGACCAAGTTCGACATGTAACTAATTTGACGGCACTGAAGCAAAACACTATCTTACAGAGAAGCTTACAAAACCCCTCCCACCCCTCCCTTGAAACCCTGCCCCTCTCATCATCCCCCCACGAACCCCTCCCCTTGCTCTTGGACCTGGGCCCCCACGACTGGCTGCATTTGCACCCCCACGTCCTCCACCATCTCCTTTGTGTTTTCCTGTGGGAGATTTTGGTCTAAGAGTCTCAATTTCTTGTGTGCTGCCAACAATAAGGTCTTCAGGTCCACTGGAAAAGTAGGAATTGTATAGATCAGCAGAGAAGTTTGAACTTGATAAACTTGGTCCAACTGAGAGCCAGCCTTGAAGAAATAAAAAAAAAATTAACAATTTGATGTAAAATCTGTAGCATGGTTGCATGGATAAATATCTGAGGAGCCCTGTGTGTGGTCATATAGCTAAACACTAAAAATGATCTCAAATTTGAAATTAAATTTCACCTGGTCTCAGTGTATCATCACTGCCAAACAAGTGAAGGCGACGTCTTCCTAGACAGAAGTGTTCCATAATGTGAAATATTTCAGTTGGCTTCTCTGTGCTTCCTAGTGCTGGCTGCAAATCAGGAAAAAAAATTACATCACATGACTCAATATTTAATATGAATGTGGAACACTGGCTGTCAAGATCCAAACTTCTGCAACAGAATGTTTATATATCTTGGAGACTTGTGTGGTAATTTCTGAGAGACTGACAAACCACTGAACAAGACTATGTCAGATCCATTTGACAACAGTGCCGATTTATTCCTCTACATGACAATAAGCCAACTTTGATATATAAAACTTTTAACTCGGCCGCAAAGGTTAAGAGAATAAAACGAAATCACATTGAGGTCGAGGGATGAATTAAATTGATGAATTAGTTTTATTCTACTGATCTTCAGAGCAAAGTTATAATTTTAAAATATCAAATTTGGCTTGTTATCAACTTAATGCTTAATTTGCACTGATTATATGCTGGCATCTTTATGACTACAGCTTTGAATCCTGTGGAAAGCTGATTTATTATAGGCTTTCTATGTATCTCAATAAGGTTCATACACAGCTGGTATCAGTACAATAAAAATAAATAATAACTGTTACCCCTAGTTTAACAATAATATATTTACCTCTTCAGTGATAATGAGGTCAATATCAACATTTGCATGGATGAAGTCTCCATCAGTGCTTCTTCTCACAGTGCCTTTGATTCCCATCAGACAGTGTTCTTTCGTGTGTTGAAATATGGCATCTGGTTCAAGATATTTTGTGTTTCCAGGATTGGTTTTATTTGTTTTGATCCAGCAAATGTCCTCACAACGACGAAAGCCCCACTTCTTTAAACACTATTCACAGGAAAACAAATTTAATAGCATGAACATACCACTGTGCAAGTTCCCTTTAGAACAGGAACAATTCAAAGACACAGCTCCAGGGATGAGAGGTAAATGTAATACTAACTAAAAAGAACTTTTAATGTTTTGAATATACAGACCTAATTATGCAGCTATCACTTATCACTTCATTTTTTTTAATCATAATTTTTTGTTCCCTAGACCGTTCAAAGCCTCATATTTTTATCGTTGAACGCATGGGGGGAACCGTGAGATAACTGAACAACAGCGCAAAATGAAAGACTTGACCGGGTACCACACGGCCAGACACCGTGCTTCGCTCACTTCTTCTTTTGTGTGTGTAGAGACACTGAACAGTCTAATTGTTCCCAAAAATCATCTTCATACAGTACACATTTCATTTTTATTACTAATGTTGCGATTTTGCTACTAATAGCTTGAATTTCTAGACTTGAGTTGCACCCTCTAAATGAGAGTGCCCCAGTTGAGATGGTTGAAGTTCAGTCTACGTAAATTAATACCTTTCTCCCTTCATTCAGCCCTTCATGTGAGCCACACCAGAGAAACAGGAATGAACGTTGGGCAGCAACTTTTTCTACTTCAAGTTTAAGAATCTGTAGAGGAGTAATGATTTTTAGAGTTACTCCATGACATGATTGTAGGGCTGGCATATAACTGTCATTTCTCACACACAGCTAAGAGCCATGCAAAGCTGAACCACACAGCCTGACCTTCATTAACAAAACAACATGACTGTTGTACAATGCACTTATGTCCAGAAATGCATGTAGTGACAAAAATGGCAGATTTGACGAAATTTTGCCAGTCAACCTGACTATTTTTATGCAAATTACATCAACAGAGATGGGTACGGTGGCTCATAGAGACAAAACACTTGCACAAATACAAAACACTTGCACAAATCACAAAACACTTGCACAAATAAAAACACTTCCTCCAATACAAAACACTTGCACAAAATTTAATACAAAACACCTGCACAAATAAAACACTCTTGCACAAATACAAAACACTTGCACAAATACAAAACGCTTCCACAACCTGAACAACATATCAAACAGTTAAAACATGCAGAGTGCCTCTTGGCTTGGCTACTAAGGCTCTAAGCAAATTAAAGGCGAGTAAGCGAAGGTGAGTATGTGTTCTATCATATATTGTAATGCTGTTATTTGATCTGATAGGCTAGTATTGTGCTCCCTGTCGCCATTATGGCCGTTTAAAGCATTGCAAAATTGTTGAGTGATGACTACTGCCGGAGCTGTACAATGAAGAGACCAAGAACAAAACAATACAATTGTTGAGCAAGAATATTGACAGTAAACAAGGAGGCCAAGAAAAGATTTTCCAATAAAATTTTTCTCTACCTTTTACATCACTAGTACTTCAGCTTTATTTAAAATTCCTATAAAATGATAATTTTTACCCATTGTATACTTAAGTGACTGCTAGACTGCAATCCAATTGTGCAGTATGGGGATATTTCCTATTTCTAGTAATGAACTCCATCATTCCAAGGACAGGGCTCAAAACTGCTGACCATGCACAGTGTACATCTTACATGGCGGAGCCCAGTAGCCAAGCAAGGCTATTTGAGATGAGCCGATTGTCACTCGAGAAAAACATGAAAGTATTGGGATATTTAGGGCTTTGTAGAAAATTTTGGGGATTTTTAGAGATTTTTTGAGGGAGTTTTAGGGGGAAAACTGGGAATTTCCAGACAGATGTTTTGAGTATCTTTCGGGATATTTGTATCTAGGCCAAGGTGGTTGGTATATTGGAGGATAATGCTCAAGGCTGAAAGATTGTTCGAAAAATGAACAGCAGCCGAGAAGTGAGGCTGTGACATTTGAGGACGATCTTTCAGCCAAGGGCATTGTCCTCTAACATACGAAAGGCTACCGGGGACCGCACTTGTTTTTTATTTACTTGGCCATAATGGTGACAGGGAGCACAATATTAGCGAATCAGATCAAATAACAGCATTACAATATACGACAGAACACATACTCACCTTCGCTTACTCGCCTTTAATTTGCTTAGAGCCTTAGTAGCCAAGCCAAGAGGCACTCTGTACGTTTTAACTGTTCGATATGTTTGTTCAGGTTGTGATGGTGTTTTCTGATTTGTGGAAGTGTTTTGTATTTGTGCAAGTGTTTTGTCCCTATGAGCCACCATAGATGGGCCTCACATGTTGGTGAATTTGACGATTTTGGCGATTTTTATGCAATTTAAATCACCAGAGATAAGTCTAACATGTTGGCGATTTTGGCGATTTTTATGCAAATTACATCACCAGAGATCACTCTAAAATGTAGGCGAATTTGGCGATTTTTACGCAAATTACATCACCAGAGATGGGTCTAACATGTTGGTGAATTTGCTGATTTTTAGCGGAGCTCCGGCGGCCCGAATAACCATATAGGAAACAGAAACCCATGTAAAAATTTTCTCATGGTTATCATGGGCAGCGGTATTGTTCGTGGGCGTGTACACAAGACAACGACGACGACAGCGGCAGTGACAAAGTTGCGCGAAATGGCGGCAATACAGCAAATAATAGGGTGATAGAGACATGCAAACTTGGTTTACCGTGTACCTCTGATACTGGACGTCCATGTTATGAGCAATTGACACCTGTCAAACAAGGTATCTGCTGACCAGTATCACGTGACCATATCGCAGGCTAAAGTCTACAACTCATTAAGGTTACGTGTTTTTTGAAGTTCACCCCTGACCAAATGCTGGTTTTTGATTGGATCGCGGGCTCATGTCAGGTTAACTCGTTGAAAACAGTTCAGGATTGTTCATAAGCTGGCTAACGCTAGCCTAGGATTAAAATTTATCCGAATTATAACGTTTTTTAATACAAATGTAATTTCCTGCTTTGTATTGTGTTTATAAAACTCAGAACAGAAAACCTCACCGCAAAGGTACAGAACTCAAATCAAAATTGTACCTTTTCCTGGGTTGGCTTAATTGGGTTCTAAACAACGTGGCCAAGGAGCTACGCTTTTAGGCTGGCCTAAATCTATATATTATGCAAATTACATCACCAGAGATGGGTCTTAAGTGTTGGCGAATTTGGTGATTTTGGCAAGTGGAACTAAAGCAAGACAATGTCATTTCCTTGTTCTAAAATTGTGATCGATAATGACTGACCAGTGTTACTCAAGTGGCACAAAAAGCAATGTATATTTCCCTCGTTCTAAAACCGTGTTGCCCAAGAAGAATTAACCTGAGAAGAACGGAGAGCAATATATACTTCCCTCGTTCTAAAGCGTGTTGCCTGAGTGTGGAACAGAAAGCACATAAAAAAATATGTTTACCTCCTCATCAAAGCGTGTTGCCCATACGAAATGGAAAGAACTGCGATATTTGTTTACCTTGTTCTAAGTGGAGTGGTCGAAACCGGAGTGGAAAGGAATATTTATACACTGATGTAAACTTACCTTGCTCGAAAGCGTGCTGCACATGTGGAACGGAAAGCGATATAATTTATAATATATATCCTTCTTTCTAAAGCGTGTTCCCCAAGTGGAACAGAAAGCAAACAACACTTTGCATACAACATTCACATATTTTCCCATGAAAAGTACATAATGTACATTGTAGGGTAAAAGTTAATAGAACTAACCTCATCCCAAGTCCATGGTTTCCAGCTGAAGGTGGTGCCTGATGCACGGCGCTGATATTCCTCAAGGGGTGGGTCAATATAAACCACATCAAACTTACATTCCAACTCATCCAGATCAAACATGTCCATGTCACACTGCAGATACCTGAGAACAACAAAGAATGGGAATGATTAAAATCTATCAAGGACATTGAGACTAATGACAAGATTTTAATCATCCTTATGAGATCTTCTTACTAAACAATCAGTTGCTTAGCAGTATCTTTAGTTTACATTTTTGAGGAAACAGGAACACAAAATGGGAGGAAATAAAGGAAACAACCATATTGGAACATCCTGTTGTTGTTACTGAACACCACATTCTCAGAAGACTCAAATTTACAATTAACTGAAGGAATAATAGGATTGCCAGAGCTTGGTAATCACACAGTTCTAATTGGGGAAGTGTATCAAGTTTGTATCATATTCACAAAAATTCAACTCATCACAGAAATAACATTGCGAGAAATATAAATCTTAATGATGTTATCCAAGTTAACAACAACCACAATCCTACTATACCAGTAAATTATACAATCATGTAATTATCTATCTTGAAAAAAAAATGTGTTTACTGTCTAGTACTCACATTGGAGGAGTAGCTCTCTCTGCAATGATCTCATCCTAAAAGAAGAAAGGTAGTAAGTGAATACTCTGTTTATATATGGTACTAAAAGGGCCATAAAATTCAATATTATTGTGATATCCAGCCCTCCCAATCAGTCAATAAGCAAGTAATACTGTGCAGCCTTACCTTGAGCCTGATGAGTTCTCTTAATTTAGGATACTCCTCAAATCTGTCTGCGAGACCTATCATAAAGAATGGATGAGACAGTTATCCCTTAAAGTGTGCAGCTTTTGTTGACACTTGCCACTTGGTAATAATAACTCAGCAGTAGAATTCTTCATTAAGTTTTAATATTAATGATGGCCAATTCAGCATTGAAGCATGACTCACCGACATCTCTGATAAAGTTGTGAGGCCTTTGTCCTGTGTCAACAAAATGCTGACAGTAATCATTATGGGGGTTGGCACTTTGTGTTCCCTGAAAAAAAAAAACAATTAATAAGTTATTACCGAGGACACATCCCATATTGTATCAGTCACTGCAAGTTGCTGTTTTTCCTGTTGTTAGTCAGAATTTCATGCTGCCATGACAACAATGCCTGGCTTATCACTGACACCTGTTGTTCTCTATGTATGCTAGTAGCTTACAAGCACCTATAAGATTGCATGCTTTAAAAATATAAGATCACATGGCTGGCTGCATGCTGGATGTGGCAGGTCTAAAAGCTTACAGGATTTGTGCATTGACCTTATGGCTAGTGCACTGGGTTTCGGATTGAGTAATCCAGGTTCAAGCCCTAGCTGGTATAAATGTGTTGTATTCTTTACGATGTCAAAATGGCAGTTATTTATTATGAGCCTAAGAATAGACTTTACCTTCAAGAAATGGCTAGAATCCTTGTAGACAACCTCTTCCACATCCTCCTCTTCATAGTCCTCTTTACTCTTGCAAAGAAAAAAGAAATTAAAATAGGATAATAACAGTATTTTAATTTCAAGTTTTTCTTATCTAAAGGACTACTGTAAGCATCTTTGCTAAATTAATTTCTCTGTCTTAAATGCTTCACTGACAATACTTGTCAAAATCTTGAAAGAAAAAAAATGAACTGAATGATTGATGGAAGGTCTAGATACAAAGAGGCAGAAGTACCACATAGTATAAATCACCAGGGATAAGCTTTCAAGAGTTTAGAGGAAAAACTCTTCTAGAAGAAAACGCTTTTACCCAAGCCTTAACCAGTAACAATAACAACTAGTAAGTCCATGTGCTTCAATACAAATCAAGCTTACTTTGTCTGGGTCTTGATCACCTCCTTGGGAAGCACTTTTTCCTTCTTTTTTCTCCTCTCTTGATGTCAGCACCTGAAAGAAAGTTATAACTTTAAAAGACAAAGTTCCATAATACCGGTATATATAATGTGCTAATGGCATGATCAGTCTAAACTATATTTAATTAGTATGTAATAGAAAACTTCAAAACAAAAAGAAAAGAAAAACATATACAGATAGTGTTGTCATGGGCTACTGGATTACATTTGTCACATGCCTAAGGGGCATTTGAGGTTTCTTGAGAAATTTTGGAGGAAATTCAAGTAACAGAGTTGTAGCCACGAGAGTTAAATTTTTGCTTTTTGGTCACCTTTTTTCTGTTTGTTTGGGTTTATTGTTAAAGGTTAATTTTTGTCTATGTTTTTGTGCAGTTTTTATATGCAAAACAGGTTTTTCTCGTCGTATTATGCAATTGTCTATTGTTTATTACGTAACCTCATTAAGTCTATTCTTTTAGTTCAAAATTCCGTTTTATAGCGCTGTAGTTTGTTAGTTGTATTCAGTCGTTGTCAGTTCCAGATTGCCGTACGGATCTTGTAAGTAGTCTCGTTTATCCTTTTATTTTTTGCTGTTTTTCATATTGTTGTATTTTCGTTTTTTCTTTAAGTTTAAGTTCGTATTTATTAATTTCTGTATTTGTTATTTGGTTTAGTAAATCGTTAGATTAAAGACGAATGTCAAAGCGTACTGGAGTGTTATTTACAAGAGTGAAGCTTTGTAAAAGATGACCTTTTTGGGGACTAAGCTAGTGGGAATTTCAGGCTAGTGCATCATATTTAGACCTTTCCAAAGGGCAAACGCCAATTTCTTTTTTCTTTTTTTGCACCCTGCACATCATTATTGGCACAATTTAATATTTTCCCATGTTTTTGGTGTATGCTAAATAGTTTATATGAAACATAATGTATCTGAAAAAAGAGAAAACACAAATTATACTAATTAAGGTAATATTAAACCACAACATAGTTTACTAATAAAACTTGAATAGCTAATGCTATAATTTTTAAGGACATGTACTATAGTTAGATAAACTTGAAATACAAGAATTCCATAATGAACAACAAAATATCAATGGGTGCAGCAACTGTTTAGCCCCCAGACTTTAGGGACGCCCAGACTAGACTTATAGGGGATCATGCTTTTTCATCGGCAACCCCTAATTTATGGAACAGTCTGCCCCTTCATATCTGCCTTGTGGGCAATTTTGAACGTTTTAAATCTTTACTTAAAACGCATTTTTTTTAACTAGCTTTTGATATGTAATGTTTTTAACCTCATTTTAGTTTTCATTTTTAGCTAGTTAGTTACAATAGTTAGTTAGTTTCAGTTTCATTTACCCTTAATATTTAAATATCAGTTGATACATGCTTTTGATAATATTTGCATGGAAAAGGCACATTTTTTTCATTATTATTACTTTTGTCATATCAATGTTGATTCTACAGGATCGATTGAAATTTTCATGCAAGGAACACAATTTTTAAGAATTATGTACTATAGCACTGTATTTTTAGTTTTACGATCAAGTCTGTCACAACAGAAGAAAAAAAATTGATCTTGAAGTAAGTCATTTAGAAGTTATTCTACAAGTATTGGTTGCTTTTATGGAGTTTATTCAAATTATTAAAGTTGTAATGTTGTTTATAAAAAAAATTATTGTTGTTACAAATATTATTATTATTGTTGTTATTATTATTATTATTGTACATTGAACTCTCTAACTCTTTTCTGATTGGCCGAAAGCATACAGTGAATTTTCGAAATCAGCGCCCATGATGTCATAACTGCAGATTATACA
>CM042746.1:36507117-36527117 GCA_022496165.2 Catalaphyllia jardinei | reverse complement strand
CTCGGTTGGTAGAGCATCGCACTGGTATCGCGGAGGTCATGGGTTTGAATCCTGTTGAAGCCCTGACTTTTTTCAGGCTTCTTCTTTCCAGTTGCTTAAATTGGAAAATTTACTGCGATGATCACTCTTCACTTTCAGAGTTTAATAAAGTTGATTTTTAATATTATTATTTTATAATTATTATTATTATCATCATCATCACTATTATTATTATTACAAGTTGATTTGCCCTTAACCGTTTGGTCCCCAGCTAGAAGTGGATAAGACCCCAAACTGGATTAAAAACAATACAAGTTTCTTGTTCTTTAAGCATGAATATGAGAGCTAATCAAAACTTAGTTGGGGACTAAACAGCTAGGTGTCAATAAACTTAGAGGTTAAAGGACCAGTAACCTATCAATGAATCTTGGTGTTCCTGTGGTTAAGCAACCTACATACTGTACCAATACCAACCTTCGTTGGTCTAGCAGGGATACCAGGCAATGCTAGCTCTGTTGCTGTACTGATGTTTGTATCACTTCCATGCTGGTCTGTATTCTGCTTCTCTTTTGTTAACTTTAATCTTTTAACCTCTTGTTCTTCTTTACTGGTCAAAAGGTCTCCAATGGCATCACTTCCTGTTGCACCAAGCTGAATAAGGAATAGTAACTTTTATTAATGCTCTATGCACACATTCTGAAATGAGAAACGTTTCTAGTAAAAGCACAGCTTTCTATAACCATCCAGTCCTCTCTTGTGGTATATATATTACCGACAAAATGACTCAAAGCTTGAAACATCTAGTGAAATATATGTTGCAGGTTAATTTGTTCCTTAGGTCAATTTATTTTTAAATTTGTTTCAACCTAGGCCAATGTGTTTTAACCTGGGTCAAATTTTTCTAACCTAGGTTAATTTGATGTTAGAGTTATGGGTTAGTATATAGTTAGGGCCAAGGTACATGTGATGTAATGTAATAATGGGTGGTATATTCTCTTTTGTGTAGTAATGTTTGGTGTATTATTTTAAATGAAGTTTAGGTCAATGCTAACAAGGGTAGTTTTTATCCATTACTGTCAATACAGGGGTGGAATCAACACATCCAGGTTATTTTTACAGATCAAAACATTCAGCCATGTTTGCTTTCAGGACTGAGAAGGACTGGGTATGGGCTTTCTGTTTTCAATGATGGCCGGTTGATTTGAATATGTTTTACATATTGTAATAGTATGCCTCCAAAAGTGAAAGTTCCAAAATTGGAAAAGACTCAGAGATTGCTGCCATTTAAATTTGCACTACAAATGCCAAGTTCAACACAACAAGTTGCGATCCTGAAAAACAATGATCAAGGTGGAAACTTCCAAGGCTTCTAGTTCTGAGGAATAACAAATTTTTTGGTTAACGTTTCATTAACTATTAGAGAGCTATAGGTGTGTTATGTACTGTTCATACATAGCTCAAGTTTTAAATTGTAAAAGCAAATTTACTTGTCACTCTAAATCGGAGCATGTCTCAGTGATGTTGATGTCAGACTACAGCGGTCCTTGCTCTCCAGTGTGTTAAGTTTAATCAGTTCCAATTCAGAATTTTTTTGCGGTCTATTTATTTACCCTATTAGACCAAACTTTTTACAAATGCCCAACAATTTTCCATTGCCATGGGCCATAGGCTCACTTGCCTGCTTTACCCTCCCAAATCCCTGAAGTTATAACGTGCCTCACAAAGAAAATTAAAGAAATAATCCTTAAGATAAGCTTAATATTGTATTTGAATTGTGCATGAGATCTTGGCATAATATTCATTCAAACACTATAGAAGATTCATCTGCTGCCTCATTATGTCACTGTAAGTATTTTTTACCTGTTGTGCAAGAATTTGTCGTCGAAGCTTCGACTTTTCTTTGATCTGTTTTAATCTGTCACCCATGTTTTTCGCACTAAAATGTGTCAGAGAACCGCCATTTTGAGCTGTGTAACCATGAAGCTTTGTCGCCAGGCCTTTCTTGGCGGGAACTTGGTGTCCAGGCCAAGTAGGCTCGATGGCCGAAAGACAGATAGCAGAAGGTCGAAGATTGATGTTTGTTGACCGATTGCCCAACAAATATACTTTGACAGTGAATCAATTCACATGATATGTATTCTTCATGTATTTAAGCTTTAGTATAAATAATGAATGCGAGGTTTGGTGAGGAACCTAAACGGAAAAGGCTCAAACAAAGCAGCATTGAAGAGAGTTTCAAACGACACCAGTCAAGCCTGAAGTCGAAGGTGTCCCTTCACCTCCCAGGTAGATCTTGACTTAGTAAGCACATTGTATTTAAGACGTCAAAGTGTTAAGACAGATTGTTACCAATGTAAATTCTTGTATTTAAGTCCCCAGTCATGGCTAGAAACATCTGAATAGCGATCAAAGTTGTTTTAAGACGAACCAGATTCGAGCTGTTTTCAAACATGTACAATCTGAAACGTGTCGGGACGGCGCGGCGACAGGACCAAATAAATGATTAATGAGTTAAAAACAATATCGCATTTCTAGTAGGTTTCGTACCGCCTATCGTGACTGAAAAGTAATGGAATCTTCCTGGTAAGTTCTATGTCAAGTGTTATTGCTATCAAATGCAGTCGTAAAAATTAGATGATCTATCTTGTAAGCTTGTGCTTACGTTAGAGATTATCAAATGATTGAGCAAACGAACGTTTTATTTGTGACAGCTATTATCGGCACGATAATTGTGTTGGCTAATCCTTTATGGGTGTTTCCAACAGCACAAGACACCTAAGCTTATACACTAGTACAAACGTACATACATGTATGGGAAATATCAAACAGCTGATTATTCTTTGTGCTTGAATGTCACGCAGACTTGCCTGGAATGAGTGGGGCATTGGGGCCCTCTTCAAACCAGAAAACCGCTTATCATTTTGTAGAAACAGAAAATCTGCCATGAAAATCCCTCAAAACCAAGAAACTGCCAAACAGTTTAATAAAAACTGCAAATCCATCAAGCTCGAATCAGTAGTGAAACTAAGACAAGACATCTACTTTTGCTGTTTTGAAGGATCAAAGAGTTTCATTTGAAATTGTTGCAGGATCTTTTTACCTTAACTATGAACTCTTTGACTTCTAGACTTTAAAATGTTACAAACTATTAATCAAGTGTTACAAATGCCTTTCTCCAGGCAAAAACCTAGCAAACTAACATTCTCTACCACCTCAAGGTATAAAGAAGATCTAAACTTGAAATCATCATTTTTGTGATTAAATTAAATGGGTAGAACATATCAGGGCCAAATTAGGCTACAAATCTGGATATATTGAAAAAGAAAACCAGCCAATTCCCAGTTACACAGGCAGATCACATAAACTGCTCCTGTTAGTATTCACATCAATGATGGGCGAAATGCTGATAACTGATTGGTCATAAGTATTTGGTTGTGCTTTTGGTTTGAACTGGACAATATCTATCATACTTCTTGAGATTTCAGGTCCTTTCAGGTCTTGATTTTCCAAATTAGGGTAGAATCATCTGTGAGTGAGACTCGAATAGGATTTGTTTATTTATAAACCTCTCTCATATCAATATCACATGCTGTCTTCCTTACTAAACCAATTTTTTTTTCTTTTTTGTGTTTATAAGAAAAGAAAGAAAACCTTTCACAGCAAAAGATGCAACACAGTGCATCTCCACAAGACAGTTCTAATGTGCAAGAAGATGAAATAAAGAAGAAAAGAGCTCTTCTGGCAGATGCTGCCGAGAAGAGACGGTAAGAATAAACCAGTGAGCTGTAAAATTTCAGTGCAATCATTGAAGATATTTAATTTAATTTAACAGTGAGTGGTCATTTCACAACAGTCAAGGACATGATCAACTTGACTATTTAATTCTGTCATGATTTATAATCTCAGAACCAACGCACATGTACTAAAAACAAACTGCAATCAGGGGAGTATAGATATTTTCTGGAACTGTACATGGTGTAGGACAAGCAGGGTTTTCAATAAGAATCAGAGTAGTTGGCAAAACTTCAGGAGTAGGTGGTGAAAGAGCTACTCAAGCCAAAGACATGACCTTGGGGTGGAGATGTACAGGAGCATCCCCCACCTGGGGATTCTTAAAATGTGGACCTCTTAACAGGGCTTTCAATAACATTTGAAGTAGACAGCTGGTTTGAGTAGAGTAACCGACTGTATCAACCAGTTTTAAATGCATTTCTCTTATATTACTTTAATTTTTGGCTGAAAAGAGCCGACTTTTGTGGACGAAGTAGGCGACGAGTTTCGTTGGCCGTCGGTGCTTAATGAAAGCCCTGTCTTAAAATGCATTTCTGCATTCTGAGTTAAACACATGCTTAAATTAAAGAAGACAAAATCAGCTGTTAACTCCTACAATAAAACCACCAACTTCAAAAACTCTGTGACTTGTTATCCTATAAAGGTCATAACATTGTTTAAAACACATAGATTATAGAGAAAAACTTTTAGTTAATATTTTAATAATTTGTACACTAAGGGTGATTTTCCACTGGCTGAGTGGAATGAAATAAGTGGAAAATGTTTTTCTCACACACCACTGGGCCTGGGGATGGGTTTAGGTCATGTGACATGTAAGGGCAGGCAGTTGGTTTTTGTTGACTACCATTGCTTGACCTTCCCACCCACCCACCCTAGAGTTGTTCATTTCGCTTCTGGACAATTTTAGATTTCGTTTTGATTCTTGGCAAGTTCATGTTTTGACCTTGTAAACTTTTACATTTTGTGAGGCTGCTTTTGTTATATGTGATTAAAGTTCAGGCTTGCGGTGGCCAGCTTGATTCGGCTCCCAGCGGTGTGTGAGAAGGTAAAATTACTAAACAGTGTTTTTTTTTTTCTTTGAGTCATTCTGATATCCCAGACTATTGCATTGTCTACATGCATCTCCGTTCATCTAAAATTAGAGATGATAGTGGTAATGGCTACCCAAGAAAAATTTTTCACAAAACTTGCACAGTTCACTTACAGTGTTTTCTGTGAAAGTAGTAACAATTAGCAATAGACTGTAACTTTACAGATAGTTAGTCTTCATCGAGACTGAACAAATCAGAACTGGTTTATTTTGTAGAGGAAGTGCATCAAACACAGCATGTACATCAGCAACGTCCACAGCTAGTTCTGACATGGTTGTTGAAGGTGGCAGTAAGGATGGACTGAGTGATACTGAAGATGGTCTTGTTGGATTTGATGATTCTCCTTTACTTTTTCCTGAGTAAGCATGCATGTGACTCAAAGAACGGTCTTGTGTTTGGATACAGTTTAGATTATGTAGCCTATTTTTCAAATGTTGTGTTATACATCTGTCCTTCCATCTGTGTGTCCATGACTTGATTCATTTATTTGCATTGTCTGTCCGTCCAACCATTTTTCCATCCATTTTTCCATCCATCAGCTATTCCTGCCATCTATTTATGCATTAGTTTGTTAATTTGTACATTTTTTCATTCGTTTGTTGGTTGGTTCATTCATTATTCACTCATTAATTTGTTTGTTCCTTCCTTCGTTCTTTCCTTTCTTTGATTGTTCCTTTGTGGTTCCTTTGTTCATTCATCCATTTGTTGTTTATTTTGATCAAGCAAGTTGTGACTTTCGTCCATTATATTAATGTCGGGCCTTGTGAAATAAAGTCTAAGAACATGATAAATGATGTAGAACAAAACAAACACATCATATGTACTTTTCTTTTCAACAAGTTGCAAATTAATTGTTCAATAAAACTTAATGAGGGACTAGCATTGGAAGCAAAAAAAGCATTGATGATTATTCTTCTTCTGTGGAGAAAGTGTACAATTTCAAAGGCATTCAAGGTGATACTACTTTTAGGGTCAAATAGACGGAAGTGTTAGCTGGGATTTCTGGCATTTCCTTGTAAAAGTAATCCTTATAAAGGATGTCATACTTTTTGTTCAATAGTTCACCTCTAACAGCTCCTCCTCTGGAAGAAGTGCCGTCCATTCAAACAGCTGACAGATTTGTCTCAGGGGTAAGTTTCCATTAAGAAATTTGCTCTGAGTGATGAGATGCTTCAACATAGAACACTGCTCTTATTCAGGGCTCCAAAAAAGTGCTGTTTGGTTGTCCAGGACAAATATATTTTCTTTCTGAGCAAGTAACATTTCATTCTCACTTACCCAATGGGCATTGGATCAGGCAAGTGGTCGGCCAAATAAGTCATTAAAAGGGCAATCTAAAAACTTGCCCAGGGCAAGCTACCTGTCCCAAGGGCATTAGAGACTGGAATTCAAGAGTTATTGAGTCCTGTTATTGTCCCAACCTTTTGGGGCAAAAGTAAGTAGCCATCTTTCATATTACATACCAGTTTTTCCAAATCTTGACCATAAAGTAGATGTTAAGCTACAAGCAAGTCATGTTGATATACCATTATACCATTTTAGAAAACAGCCCTAAGGAAATACATGTGCTGATTGGTTAAAAATTGTGTTTCTATTTAACAATATTAGATTATGAGCTCAAGATTTCTATCACGCATAGAAATCGAGAAGGAATAATCTAATTGTTTTAGTATAAATCTACTAGTCATTCAAAACTTTATCTAAATCCTCTTCACAGGCACTTCGAAAACGCCAAGAAATGGCCTTCATATTGTTGACAAGAGTACTCATTCATGATAGAACGCTAGTAGATTTATACTAAAACTCGATAGAAACACAGAGCTAGCACAAGTTGTTGACGTAATGATGGTGCAAGCAAAGAGAATTAACGTTTGGATGATAAAAGTATACAAGCTGTTTTCCTTTTTTCTCATTATGGTGTTTTCTAAAAGAAATAGAGAAAATTTTCTCCATCTTTCTACAAAGTTAGAAACACTCATGAAAGTTTGGGAGAACAGAAAAAAAACCTTGCAAAAAGAAACACTGTGGAAATGCTTGCTGTGGCTTGTGTTCCCACAGCTTAGCTCCCAAACTTCCACTTGTGTTTCTATTACACAATAAAAACACAGTATATGTTTTCTATTTCTTAAATAATGTTAAATAATGTTACACTGCTCTGTCACCTGCAGGGAGCTCCTCTTAAAAGTCTGAACAGAATTCCTACTTGTTCTCCAACGTTACCTCCTTTAGCTGCTCAACCAGATCACACGGTGTTAGTGCGAGTAAGTGAAAACTATTTAACAGTTATTCCATGAGTGTGCATTGGATATGTGATGAAAGATAGCCAACAAGGAGCATAGGGCCGAGTTGACTATAATCATCTCATATCCAACAAGCGCGAGTGGAATAATTGTTTTTTAAAAATGCCCCAAAATATAGAAAACTAGACTACAATAAGAAATAAAAAGGCCCAAAAAAATCACGCATACGCTCTCCATTTTTGTAGAACGTGGTATAATGGCTCATATACCATGATGGCTTAGCCAATGAAAACTCTCGAATTGCATTATCCAATGATCCAGTTTTTAATAATTCTGGTTACCACTTAATATTATTTAGAAAATGCTTTCAGTTGTAGAAAAATGGTTATTAAAAGTTGTTAGTACTTTTGTAACTCAATAGAGAGCCTGAACTAGCAGGGGCAAGCAAAAACTAAATTACTGATAAAAGAAGTGATTTTTCTCTCTTTTTCTCACTATGTTTTGTATTTCTCCATGTTTTTTTTGAGTATTAGTATAAATCTACTTGCATTCTATCACGAATACTATTCTCTGATTGGCTATGCTATTCATGTTCTATTCTGTTTTAGAGATAGAATAGTGAAGCAGCGTGCCCTAGGGGCTGCTTCTTTATTTTGAAGTGTCTTTGAAGAGGATGTCATTAAAGTTTTGGATGACCACCAGACTTATACTAACCTTTTATACTATTAGATTATTTGCTCTCAATTTCTATGCACGATAGTTGACTCAGGCTGCACCCTCGCCGATTAGTTCATAATCTAATAATTGTTCAAAAGAAACAACGCAGCAACACATAGCAACACAGAAAATGTCTTCTACAGTATTTCTTAAATAATTGTTAAGCCAGATAGTTTTTTCATGAGTATCTGACTCAGATTTGGCTTTCAGAAAAAAATACATTACTATGGGAAAATAGTTTTTTAATCATGTAGTAAACAGTTTCAGTGTATAAAGGTTAGCAGTCAATTGTAGGAAAAAAAAGAGTCCAAGAATTAACAATTCTATTTTCCTTTTTCAAAGGAATTGAATGTTGAATATCCAATTCACTCCTTCTCATCTAGTTTTAATCTGACAACCTTCTTTTCCAGCCATCCCATTCAACTGACTTTGCTGAACCTCCAAAACCCTCTCATAAGAACTACAGGTAATTCTATATGAAAAATTGTGTGCTTTAAAGAGTATTCCTCATTAAATGTTAAAAAAAAATAAATGACATCCTGTAAGCTCAGTCCTTCTCTTCGGAAAGTTTCATACATAACAAAGCCACAGCCTGATGTCATGGAAATTGTACTATTTATATCGCTTTTGCTTTATTAATTACCAACCAGTGCCCCACTAATATACATACCTCATGCAGTTTCACAGGAGACCTAAGAGACAGGGGAGGGAAAGTATATCTTAAGCTAACAGACTTACATAACTTTTCTTCTTCTGTTACATTGTACATGCAAGTTCTGTTTAGTATATTTTGCTTTTTTATCATTTGTTTTTGGTTTTAGCTACTGGTCTAGCTTGCAAGCGTTAACAAATAAAGTTGGCTGTATTGATTTTTTAGGGACAAGTGGGATAAAAATCATGTACGAATGCCATGCTCTAGGGAAAATCTCTACCCAGCACAGGTGATTATATATATCTTATTTTATTGTAACCAGCACCCCTATCATTTTTTTCCTTTTGGTATAATGTTGTATTTTTCTTCTAACTCTGGGTTGAAGTAAAACTTAATGCTTGTTTGTCTTTTTGTTTGTTTATCAACTGTGAATTTCTCCATACAGTTTCAATACATTATCTAGCCAAGGCGTATAGGGAATATAGACAATCATCGGCTGTAGATTATTGCCTTGAAGCACAGTAATGGTTCCATCTGTCAATAACTGATTTGCATCTTTCTTTGCCTTATCTTAGAATCATGAAAAAAAAGTTATTCAGAACAGATGGGAGCTCATAGAATCAACCTTGCTAGGATCAGTTACAAACTCAGCTGAATTGCAGGTGACTGAACATTTGAAACAAAGTCAACTTACGACTTGTCTTGTAAACGTAGACTGTGGCTTTAGACTACAGAGGAACTCTGCAGAAACTAATTTTGTTTAGTATAAATTTACCATAGTCTATTGTGAATCCATGAATTTGATTGGCTATATTACCCTTTTCTATCTGCGGATAGAAAACAGTTAGGCATCAGTGCACATCCAGCATCACATTTGAACCTGATGTAACATAATAAAACAGTTCTTTTCTATGCGTTACTTGACATTTTTTTCTTTTTATGCAATGAGACTATGGTAAATTTATACTAAAACAATAATTAGAGTACTCGCTCTCGTTGTCTCCGAGTGAAAGCGAACTCGGCTGCGCCTCATTGACTATCTGCTCGTAGAAAACTCGGGCTTGAAGTCTAATTGTTAATTATCTTTTGTTGTTGTATTTACTGTGTATTTGCCATTTTAACCTTGGCTGTTAAGGCTTTTCTAACAGTGACTGTAACATTATTAATATTACAATTAATCAGTTGATTCACTGGCCAGTGGGTCAGTCAGTTTTTACATTGTAGTTTAGTGCTCATATATTTTCAAAGGTAAAAGAAAACTGCAGATTATTACTTATAGCCTATAAATATTCTTTTTTGTCACAGGATGCTATTTTAAAGTACAATGCTCATTATTCAAAAAGGTGGAACTTTGAAGCTCTACACAGCTACTTTAATGAGGTAACCATAGCAATCAGAGAAGCTGCACAGCACTCAATGTTCACTGTCACATTGATTGACCTTCAGTTGAGAAGATCATGAATCAGCACCTTAGAAGTTGTTGTTTAGCTTGTGCATATGCTGTGACTGTGTATCTGTACAGTTCTTTCTGTACAGTTCTTCCGTTGAAGCCCTGATTTTTTTCAGGCTTCTTCTTTCCAATTGCTTAAATTGGAAAATTTACTGCGATGATCACTCTTCACTTTCTTCTACAACCGCAGTACACATATGAATTATTTCATATATATTTCACATCATTTCACTGCACGGGAAAATATGAACTCAATAAATTGACCTCGCTCCCAATGTGTGGCTTCATAGCTCAGTTGGTAGAGCATCGCACCGGTATCGCGGAGGTCACGGGTTCGAATCCCGTTGAAGCCCTGATTTTTTTCAGGCTTCTTCTTTCCAATTGCTTAAATTGGAAAATTTACTGCGATGATCACTCTTCACTTTCTTCTACAACCGCAGTACACATATGAATTATTTCATATATATTTCACAGTTCTTTCTTTGTAATAACAATCATATGAATAAATTTGAATTGAAATTCTTTCAACTTATTTTCTTTGCATGTTTTTGAAGCTACTTTAAAAACATCTGTCCAGTTTTGTTTGTCTATTGAAATATCTCTTTCCATCTTTCTGGGCCAGTGTGAGGTGATTGATGTTTCTTAACAAGAAGCAGGCGGTAATAGTCTCTTGCCCTATACGTTTCAAAATTGATTTGACTTCTTTCGCTCAGCAAAAAAGATTTCCAGTTTTCTCTATAACTGAAGATCGAATTTTCCCCTAGGACTCTTGCTCTGTTCTTCAAACGCACAGGAATTGCACTCAGGATTTGATAGAACTGGAGAAAATTTGTGTTGCAATGATATTTAGCTTGAAAGTCTTGAAAAGTTAGGTGTTGACCATTAATTTTCATTAAAAAGCTGTTTACCAGACTTCTGATACCATAACTTTACAACTACATGTACCCTTTGTCTCAGGTATTGGATGCGAGTAGAAGAAATGAATTCTTCAGTGAGACATTACCAGGCATGGTTTCTCTTGCTCTTCATCTTCCCACCTTGTGTACTCAGGTATCTGTTTAAACACAATAGTGGAATGCTGAAATAAAAATGTTCCATCACTGCCAGGAATTTCACAAAACCTAGTTAAGTACCCCAACTCCTGATTGATAAATGACTAATGGAGAGTTTATGGGGGTGGGGGGGAGGGGGAGGGGGCGGGGCACAGTGACCTCATGATTGGTAGACTGGATACTGAGTTAAAACACTGGCCAAGCAAGGTCTAATTATATTTCGTTTTGGACAACATGTGGATTCTGTGAACTGTAATCTCAATTATAGATGCCTCCTGTCTTTGCAGCAACACAATATTTAAGGTTTCTGTCATGAATATTGTACTTCCAAGTCACAGACACAATCATTTTTAAGTAATTAATTTATTAATGTTGATGTCTTCAATTTTTGGAAAAATCTGTTTCTGCTTTGAATTATATTACTTACTAAGCAATGATAATATTAGAACATTACTAAGAGTTTTTGCACCAATGTTTCATTCAGGCCATCCCTCTTTTAAAACGGCAGCAGAATCACACCCTAACAATGAGTCAGGAGCAGGTACTGTTAAGAAAAGTTTTTATTGAATAATACTTACAGTATTTTATGACAATGCTTTTTAATCAGAAATAAATATTGTGGTAAAAAACAATTGGTTTCCCTTTTTTTCTAGAGTTGTACCTTTATAGTTTCGTCAATGTTAATAAATAATTATTTGTAAATTTGTGTTTAGTTATACTGCCAATCATTTTTATTTTATTTTTTAATTTTAATTTTCTTCAGATAGCTTGTTTGCTAGCCAATGCCTTCTTCTGTACATTTCCGCGGAGAAATTCGTACAAGCATTCAGAGTATTCGTCATTTCCAGATATCAATTTTAATAGGTACAGTAAGTTTGTAAGTTTAAATTTAAATTCAATCAAGTTTCAGATTTACAGTTAAAAAACCTGCTCAGTCTGAGGTGGGCTCCTTAAAAATAAGCCACCTATTATTACATCATAAATCTATAGAAATAGTGGAATACATTATCCTTCGACTGTACTGCACTAGATCACATTTTTGGCCATAGTTCAAAGAGTTGTTCAAGGAGTTTGTATTGTTACCTTATGAATGTCACTGCTTGTTATCTGAAGCAAAATAAACTTTCTGTATGGATACGTTTTCACAGGCAATACAGTGCAACACTCTTGACAAAAGAAAATGTGCCAATCACTGTGTATGTCGATATATTTAGGAGATTTCTGATTCAATATTGATATATTTTATTGGTTGAAAACTATTACACTGGAATGTCTCAATCGTGAATGTAAACACAGCGAACTGAAAACAGCATTTCAAGACCGTTAACCACCAGGACGTTAGAGAAAGAGGTCCTGGGCCAGATGCATGGCACACAGGAACTTGTCTGTTATAGTAACGAACCGTGTGTTATTGTCAATGTTGCATTTTGATATCCTTTGCATATCTTTCAGGTTATTCCAAGGTGGGAAAGGAGGAACAAATTCAGTAAAAACTGAGAAACTTCAGGCTATTTTTCATTATTTCAGAAGAATAACAAAGGAAAGTAAGTGATAATAAAACAACACAGAATCATTTTTAAGTAATAAGTTTATAATCCTTAATGCTCAGAGCTCTTGTCTGGCCTTCTTCTCTATTCCACAGTGCCTACAGGAACTGTGACTTTTAAACGACAAATGATGACATCTAGCAAAGTGCCTGAATGGGAGAAGTAAGTATTGCTGCAAACCCAATGACAGCAACCGTTAAGTCTTACCTTTAGCCTTCTTCAGTTTGTGTTGAAGAGGGTTTGGTGGGTGACTAAAAAGTGTCTGTGGAGGAATTTTTTATCAATTGATGTTTACTATTGTAAATAGTCTCTTATCAAGTTATTGTTCAATAATGCTTGCACTGAATTTATACTTCAGATGTTCAGCACTTTTTGGCAAGCTGCATGTCTCTACTAAGGGAACAATAGAAGACAATGGAGCAGGATTCCTTCAGGTACTTCTCTTATCTCTGTTGTTTGTTGGTCTTTTCTAACGTGAGAGAGATTCTTGCTTTACGTGGCTTACTGGCCTGCACTTAGATAATTCATTCAATTATCCGTAGCATAAGGCAACACATATTAACGATTTCTCTTTTTAATTTTGTTTCAGGTTGATTTCGCCAACAAATACATTGGAGGAGGTGTTATAGGAGAGGTAAAATATCATTGGTTGGTTTTGAATTTAAAACCCACTTCTTCCTTTTTTTCCCCACAGGTGTAATCTGTCAGCACGCATTGCGGACCTTTCATGCAGGGTGCTCTTGTTTTCACACAGGGCTGTGTACAGGAGGAGATCAGGTTCCTTATATGTCCAGAACTAATCCTTTCCCGGCTGTTTTGTGAGAGACTTGATAGCAATGAATGCCTTATTGTAGCAGGTAAATGCTCTCTGCTTAACTTACTGTACATGACCAATGACCTTCTAAAGCACCTCAATGTTTGTCAAAAATACTGCGCAAGGCGTCATATTTTCAACTCTCTTCTCGTTGTATGGAAATGCAGCGAGTTAGGCAAAAGCATAATTGCTTTAACAGAGGAAAAATTTCTTCGGTTAATCTAGTTCGTGAAAACTGTGGCTCTAGTGTAGACCATCACTTCCCTAAACGTTGTGTTAACCTCGTTGATAATCAGCATGTTGTGTTTAAGGTGCTGAACGGTACAGTGATTACACTGGATATGCACACACCTTCAGATGGGCTGGGGACCATGTTGATCAAACAACTAGGTAAGAACACGCTGGAGACAAAAAAGAGATTAGATACAAACAGTTGCAGGAAACCCAGGCACTGCTTGCAATCTGGAAATTAGAATTTTAAATGCGTTCTCTCCCTATGGAATAATACAGTTTTGCCATCCATTATTTTACAAAGTACTTCTGGCCCCTGTTGTTCGCGCATGCACGTACTTACCCGCACGTTCACGCGGGAGAATACCCGCATTAACACGCACACATCTCGCTCCGAGTTCATAATAGTTGTGGCTGTTTTTTTAGGGACTCATGGGGACGACGACATTCCAAGATCGTCGCCATAGATGCACATGTGTTCCGCTGCTACACAGACCAGTTTCAAGCTGGCTTGCTCAAAAGAGAACTAGACAAGGTATTCCTTGCATAAGGCTTAGTAAGACAATCACGTGCAATCGCTCCCTTTTCTTATGTCGAACCTCCACAACGGTCACCTAGAGAGGTGGCCGTTTATGTGTGGAGGTAAGCGTGTAATATAACACGTTTTTGTTCTCGAAGTGCAACATTCTTTTTTCAAAAAATGCCGATTTTCGCATAAATATAAAGCAGATATTATTGATGAAACAGAAACAGAGCCCAACGACGCGTGGCACGGAACTGAATTTTCGTCAACCCAGCGACGCGCGCGGCACAGGTCAATTTTCGTCAACTTTTACGTTAAAAAATGCTGTTTAGTCCTTGGTTAACCGTTTCCAAAAGGTTATTTCGTCTAAGTGGCCGTTGTCGCTGTGTATCTAGTCATTTTCTCAAAGTTATTAGCAATTTAAATTCGAGGTGAAATAAAGGTTATTAAAGGAATGGACAATGCCTAGCGCGCGTCCATCCAATTCGGGATGCACGCGGATAGTTGGGAGAGCACGAAGGTAGCGTAAGAGATGCTCGAGGCGCAGCCGAGAGCATCTCTAGCTACCTAAGTGCTCTCCCAACTATCCAAGTGGATCCCGAATTGGATGGACGCTAGCTAGGCATTGTCCATTGCTTTTATAACATAGCAAGACATTTTTCACGCTGAAAAGTCGCTTTTTCTGCACTGATCAAATTGCAAATTCTGCACGTGCACGTTCACGTGTTGTTTTCACTGGCAGCACTTTTCGCCACACGTGCACGTGCACGTGCACGTGTTGTTTTCACCAGTAGCACTTTCGCTTTGTTGATCTTTCGAGGCTTTCGATGTTTCTGCAACCATTTCAGACACATTTTCTAAATCTTCAAAGTCACCAGGAAACCCTAACTCAAATGTTGGATAATACTAGTCATTGGTAACAGCTAAAGTTAAGTTTTACTCGAAAGAAGTTGTGCGAAAAAACTTCTGCTGGCAAGAAATTTCACCGACAATGACGTCAGCCTGAACCATCTCTATGAACCATCCATTTCTTTTTCATAAAAAATTAGCCAATCAGAGCGCGCGCTAGCATATAGCTATGTTATAATGTATTGTGGGAGAAGCGGTGGTCTCATGGTTAGTGCGCTCGACTCTGGGGCGAGCGGTCCGGGTTCGAGCCCTTGCCGGGGACATTTACTCTTCACTCTCACAGTGCCTCTCTCCACCCAGGTGTATAAATGGGTGACAGCAAATTTAATGCTGGGGGTGGACTAGCACCCCAGCCAAATTGGACCGGGATAAGTTGCGGCCTGGTGATCCACAATTGGCTTGTATTGTTGTAGAGGTGGCCGTTGCAGAGAGGATAAAATAAGAGATAATGTATGAACCGTGATCCTCGGTGGAGATGGGAAAAGTGTGCGTAATAGCTTTTGGTCAAGGAGATAACAAATAACTTCTCGATCTGTATCCCAACGCTAAGTCACTCAATATGGGGCAACCCGACCGGTGCCATGTTTAAATTGAACCTGGTAAAGCGGTCAAGCTTCTTGTAAATTCCTTGTTGCGTTTTTTTTTTTCATCCCGATCTTTGTCGGAATCTTCAGTTTACATTGAATTAAGAATTGCTCTGTTAACCTTCAGGCGTACTGTGGATTTTATGCTCCTGTAGAACGGAAATATCTTCCAGCAATTGCGACAGGTGGGTTGGTGTTAAATGGTATAATGTACGTGAAAAAAATACTCGATTCTGATCGGCTAAAAGCCGTGCAGTTCAAGTGTAAGACCAGCGCAAATTACCCATCGTAATTTTGGGTTATGATTGACTGAAAGACAATAGGAATTTTTTTGAGTCAATGATATCACGTAAAAAGATGACGAAAACTTTGTGCGCAAATTGGTGGGGTGTAAATTTCGGGTTTTGGTCTCCCGTTGGGTGTTCCATATGTAGCCGTGATGGTCTCGTTTAGGGTTTCACGTGAAGAAATATAAAATACATATTTAATATGTTTTAAATATGGTTTCTTTTAGGGGTCAAAAAATTCTGAGCCACGCCATGATTGGTCTCCTTTAGGGATTTAATTCCAAATTTCCTACGAGCATCGCCACCCTTTCATATGCGAAGTGCCGCCCCTCCTTCTGTGCAATTTTCCATTACTGCATTTGATTCTAGCATCTCAGCAAGAACTCTGTAGACCCAAATTTGTGCTTTAAACCAGAGCTTTTTCTTAATATATACCCAAACCAGTAATTCATTACTAACCTTTGCTGTTGTGCTAAAGAACATTTTTTTTCTGGCTTCAGTTTTACTTGTGTAACTGAATTATGCGCGCAATTTTTAATGCATTGAGTTCAAGAGCGTCATTAAAAAAGAACTTTAAGTTTAATGAGGCAGCTTGGCCGAGTGGTTAGGTCGCCACACTTGAAACACGGAGAACAACAACAACAACTTTATTTGTACTCAGCCATAAATTAAATTAAGTGAACAGAATAAGTTAATCAACCTCGTTCCCAGGGTCTCCTAGGGCGAGCTCGCCCCAGGCAGTAAGATGAGAGACCCTGGGAACGAGGTTTCTAAGTTAATGAGCTAATTAGACTGGAAAGCCATCGCGTGTTCAAGTCCTGCTGGGAGTTGATTCTCGTTAGACTTAAGTTTAACTCCTCGGTCATGCTTGTAAATAGCCAACTCGTCTGCCTCTCGCCAGTTGGGATTTTTAAGCCTTTTGCATTTATTTGAAACATTTCTTTCTTTTGGTTTACGTGGCATGCCTGGGTACTAGCTAGTTAAAGCTTAGTGCTTCCACCACTGTAAACATTCCACATTAAACATGTTTTTAATACTTATTTATGTCACACTTAGCTGCTTTACGGTGTTGCGAATTGCTTCAAAAATAACTTCTGGTCAGTAACATTGTTCATTACCTTTTTTAGGAAACTGGGGTTGTGGTGCGTTTGGAGGTGATTCAAGGGTCAAAGGTATTTCCTGATCCTTTGCCGTAGCGATCAGCTTGTGTCGGTTATTTTTCGAGAAAACAGTTCAACGAGAGAAATTCCGCCATCTAATTCAGTACGTTTTTTATCCCGCCTTTCACCTTTCAGGATTGATTCAAATGATGGCAAGTTCTGCATGTTCCAGGGATCTTGTTTACTTCACGTTTGGGGATGCTGTGAGTCGAGTTCGGAGATGCTACTTTTTTGCGAAGTGCACTTCACAATCGAAGTGTCCTGTTTTCCTATTTTATACTTGAAGCATTTGAACTATTTTTTTAGCACTCGAAAAAAAGTAACTTGTTCGTGCAGTTAGTAAGAGGAACTATTCTGATTACGGTCTTTGTGCAGAAACACTAACATGTTATGTCTTATTTTTTAGGAGTTAGCAGAAGATCTTCTCAACATCCACTCGTTCATCGCAGAGAGAAAATTAACAGTTAGTAAGTATTGAGCCTGTATTGAACAAAGTTTCGTCGCCTTCACGCGGTTTGTCACGTAACGCTTCACTCTGGTTAACGGAGGAAAACGTTGAAAAGAACCGTTTTATTTTTGGTCTGTCATGCGCTAGTGTAAACTGGAAATCACGCAACACCCTGTAGGTCAGACAACTGTAAATGATAAATTCGTTACAAACAGTCGGATTTTACCCGTACAGAGGTTTTGAAGCAGAACAGGATAAAACCTGATTAGTTGGAGCGAGAAACTTGATGTATTTTATTTTAAAGGAAGACGCAAGCTTTTGGAGCCAAGTCATATCTTCAGCTTTTTCTCCCTTTGTTTTTCTTTTCTTGTTTGCCAGGTGATGTCTGGAAGATGATGTACCGTTACGGGAAAGAAATTCGAGCAGCTAGCTCCGTGACAGTGAAACTTTATTCTTACATTCGCCAAAAACAAACTGATTACGACGATGAGACTGATGATGAACAAGCAACGAGAAATGACCCAAGCGCCGCTACACTTAGTTACAATCTAGAGGACGATTCCCCATCCTATAAAGCGAACACTCCTTAGAGGCGTTGTGTGACAGAAGTTCTTTTCAAGAGTTGCGTGACGTTATGAGTCACGAAAGTATCGGAGCTGCGAAACGCTTGCAGGTTCAATCCGTAAATGAATAAAACTAGGAGATGGAACCACATAAATATTTTTGTGCCCGTTATTTGTCTGTTTATCCCCCCCCCCCCCAAAAAAAAAAAAAACGCGGAATTAATACTCAAGAGAAGGTATACAATTACGTTACAATAAGGTTTCACTTGGGTTGACCATCAATCGTTGCAATTGAGGCGTTCAAGGCTAATAAATATTAATAAAGAAGTATCCTACTTGAGGAGTTGTGACGTCAATCACTGATCAATGCCGGCTTCGCTGATTTCCGTTTAGTGAACGGTCGACGCCATCATTGGAAACCAAGCCAACGATGCCATATCTGTTTTACTTTAGGCGTCGTCAAGGTAGAAACTGGTTATAATTTGTTGGTGGAGTAAAATGCACTCACCAAATGCTTAATTGTCCATATTCACACTAGTTTGCTAGCGGTTAGCTCTTATTTATGTTTAAGAATGTCAGGTTTTATAATTAAATTTTGGGGAAATTTGGCGGATGAACCTGGTAGTGTGAAACAGACGTTCCGGGTTCGATACTAGGTGGTTACTTGCAAATTTTCCTTTTTCTTTAATTTAGTAGAGAAAAAATCGTTCACAGTTAAAAAAATGTCCAAGTGTCGCGAAAATGGCACCGACCGTTTACGAAACGGAAATTTGCGCCAATAAGATAAGTTAGTGCGTGAATGTGCACTCAAAGTTTTGGCAGACAACTTGGTCAGTGCCATCCCCACCTGCGCCCTCGTCTACAAACAAGGTGGGCTCAAAGGATTTTCAAGTCTTCTCGTTTTGACCGTGGAGTGTAACAATGAAAAGCAGCGAATCCGAAAATGTCTGAACACTTTGACTGACTTGCCCTGTTGATTGTGCCGTGACGAATCACAACGGGTTTGCCGTGTTATAATGACATTAATTTCACATCTGATTCGTTTTCCCTCGCTGCACAGGATAACATTGCACAAATGATACAAGTGTTCACTTTTTTCGCACAGTCTAAAATGTCAGAGTTACGAAGTTGCGCCAAACTGACAACACTAATGAAGGAGTCGGAGCCCGGGGGGGTACTCCCTTATATGGTCTATATAGGTATGTGCGGCCCCAAAGGGTATGGTTTTTCAGCCGTTTTGGTCATAAGTAGGGTATCGATTTTAGCAAATTTTGGCCATTTTGGTCATAAATGGGTTTGGTTTTTGCACCCTCGCTTTGATATGAGCATGTTCCTAAGAAGAAGTCACTTTTTCATCATTATGGAAAACAAAATCAGCAAAAGCTTTTCGCATTTATGTTTACGGTCTGGTCGGAACTAAGGAGCTAATTATAACGCAGCTCTGAAACAGGGTTTTGATTTAAGGGTCAGGTCATAAATAGGGTAGGGAATATTGCAGATTTTGGTCATAAATAGGGTAAGGGTTTTGGGAAGCGGGCCGCACACCCCCACCCAATTTTTCTGGAAGACCCCCCCCCCGGGGGTTTGGAGGATGTGACATTAGGTAGTCGTGACACCGTAACGCGTCTCTAACCTCGTTCCCAGGGTCCTTCTCCAACACAGACATTGTGCAAAGTCAGACTTGGGGTCAAACACGAAGCGTTGTACTAGTATCGATAATTGTTCCAATTTGCTTTGGTTTCCTGCATAAACGACAAAGCCTTTGTACGGTAAAAGTTACAGTTTATCCTCTGGTTTATCCCGAAAACGTTTTACTATGGCAAGCCAAATGTAGCAATATTCAAGATCTAACTTCAATTTCAATTCAATGGAATTCAATTTCAATTCAATGGAATTCAATTTCAATTTAATAAAAATTCAATTTCAATTCAATGAAAATTCAATTTCAATTCAATTTCAAT
>CM042746.1:36491966-36507107 GCA_022496165.2 Catalaphyllia jardinei | reverse complement strand
AATTTCAATTCAATTTCAATTCAATGAAAATTCAATTTCAATTCAATGAAAATTCAATTTCAATTCAATTTCAATTCAATAAAATTCAATTTCAATTCAAGGAAAATTCAATTTCAATTCAATGAAAATTCAATTTCAATTCAATTTCAATTCAATGCGCAAAGCATTTTGGGTGGAATATCCGGGGATTTGCCAGAGCTCTTCCCGCCATTTTAGCCAACAAAATGGAGGAAAGTCTTCGAAATCTTGCAGATTCACTGGGTGAATGCTCGCGACTAGTTTCACAAGTCTTAGCTGGTAGTAGTTCCAGCTCAAATGAGAACGTTACCGATTCAGCTGCACAAGGAGTATCAGGAAATAACTTCAGTTCAACAAGCAACATTTCCAGCGCGGTCGAACGAGCTCGGTCCATGTAGCAAAGAAATCGGAGTACAGGATTGTGTTCGACTTCGAGCAGCATCACCTTCTACCGTACCTAGTAGTAGTGGAGGAAAGAAACAAAAAACAGCTCCAGAACAGCCTAAACCGTTTGAATTTGATCTAATGTATGTGGAGGACGACGACGAAGAAGAAAATGTGTCAATTAACCATGACAACATTTTGCTTCGAGGATTTGTTAATTTAGTGAGCACAGATGGAGAGGCAGATATTCGATCCAAAATTGGCGATGCAATTAGACTAAAACATCCATTAATTGGCAACAGGGATTTTGTCTTTCTTCGTGCTAACCGGCGGAAGTTAAGCATACCTGTCAGTTGTGGAGAGTACTCGTACAAGCAAGTGAAACTGCTTTGCGGACAAGGAGCTATTTATGTTAAACTGAAAAGTGGACTGAACTGTTTAATATCCGATGGCGACGTAAATAGCTCAATAGATTGTGAGGATTTGCCAGGTAAATAAATAATTGCTGTTATTACTTTGGGCCCCGGTAAATATTTTTTTAAAAAAGCAATACTAACACTAAAACCTTAAGGTAACATTTGCTGCGTGTTTTGCATTTCAAGGTATCATCGACCATCCATTGGGGAACCGTAAGACAAGGAGGGGAAAAACTTGTTTATTTGCTAGTCCTGGATATGGATCGGAAAAATGATATACGAGAATGAAAACGGGTTGTTTGTCCCCCTAAGTTTAAACATACTCTTGTACGTTTGTGGAAATCAAAACAATGCAGATTGTATGTGCCTACTAGTGTAATCCCTGGTGTGCCAGCATTGCTCTGTATAGTGACACTTGTCATTGCCTCAAGACAACTTGAAATTGTTTTTCTTCCTGTGCTACAGTTATTTGAAGTTATCAGAAGTTACCATAGGAAGATATCTTCCTTTTTATTAGAGTACTTGAATTCTCACGGTAAACTAGAGTAGAGATCTTTTTGTTTTTAATTTTTTTTCAGACCTTTTTTGTAGTGCCAAGTGTTGCAACCCTTGCCACTGGTAAAACCCATATTGGCATAGAAATACATCATCTTCTAGTAGCTTCTAGTCATAGTACAAAGCTTCTTGCTTGTTCCCCACAAGGCAAGTTGTCAGCAAATATCTATTTATCCTGTGATATTACCTTTTTGGCAGAAATGTTGAGCCAGCCAGTTTCTGAACAACAGAAGCAAAGTGAAGTGCAATCACCATCCATGTCTGAAGAAGGTAGTGCAGGAATCAGGTCTGAAAGCGAGGAGACAGTAGCTGATAACACTGAAGATCCATCAGTGGATTTGCTTGCAAAGCGTTGTGTAAATTACTGTAGAGCCAATGCCATTGAAAATCCTGTAGAAATTTTACGTTATGCACAAAGTTTGATTGTAAGGGGAAGGCCACTGGATGTGCAAGATGTTTCTGAAAGTCTAGAGGGTGAAACCAACTTCATCTTAATCAATTGACAAGATGTTTTAAAATCAGCAATGGGTGAAATTCAATTTTTAAAAGATCCCTCACTAACACTCTCAGTCGGATTTTATGGTGAGTGTGCTGAGGATTATGGTGGCCCTCGAAAAGAGTTCTTTCGCTTATGTTTACGAGATATAAAAGCTAAATACTTTGACAATGGTTTAAAAGATCATCTTGCTAATGATTATTGGACCATTGGGCTTATTATGGCCCTTAGTACTTTGCAGAATGGCAGTATCCCCAGATTTCTGAGAGAAGATCACCTACAAGCTCTTTTTTCCTCCCAAGAGCCATCAAGCCCTTGTATATCAAAACTTCAAATTGGTTTTAAAAACCTGGGGCTTTATCAAATAGGGAATTCTATACCTAACTTCCTTCATCTTTTCAGACTATCCCAAAGTTATGCCATGTCGAGAAGAATGTTGATGACCCTTCTTTCACCAAATTTTCCTGCAGAGGGTAGCAATGCACGCCACTTTGAAACAGAAACTTATGAGTTGTTTTCTAAATACACCAGACTTGCAGCAAGTGGACAAAGGGGTGCAATCACCTTGGGGCATATACTTCAATTTGTTACTGGCAGTGACGAAGAGCCCCTACTAGGGTTTAGAGTAGCACCTTCAATAGAGTTTGTTGAGGCAACAAGTCATGGCACAAACCCCCACACAGAATGCCCTTTTCTGCCTACTGCTAACACCTGTGCAAATACCTTGTACTTACCAAGACGTACAAATGATTCATTACTGCCAAGTGAGGAGCAACTATTTAATCTTTATGATCTGGCCTTTGCAAATGCATATTTTGGAAAGCTGTAATGTTCTGACCATAGGTTACAAAAAGTTGACATTATTCATTAGTTTTGTTAGGCACAAGAACTTTCACTAGTTAATTCTATGACAATGTCAAGTCTATGGAATTTCTTCCATCAGAGATAGCTGCTTATGTAAATATTAAGGTGATAACTGTTGTATTTTACTGAAATAAAACAAGTTGAGTTACTGAATTGCGTTTTTAACTCTCAAGTTGTGTCCTGAACTTGAATAGCAATCCACCAGCCATATTGAATCCTGTTACACTTTCATTGATGATTGTTTTATTTTCTCGTGTACCACTAACTGGGTGATTTCTGTATATCCCACACAGCAACTGTACATAGGTGCACAATTTACCAATAAGGTATAGTGTTGTCAAATGTTCTCGATGCTTTCTTTCACTATCTGGTGAATTTTAGTGTATATATCTATGCCCATTTCTGTTGATGATGAGAGTGGGTCTATCTGCTCCAGAACTTTCGCTTGAACTGACTGATGTTCGATTGGTAATGTGACTGGAGGAACAACAACATTGTTATTGCCATCTTCAAATGGAGATGGCCCGTCTGGGTCAACACCATAGAATTCCAGATCATTGGGATCCTCGTCTAGTTGCCCATGTGCTAAGGGGTTCTCCTCGTTCAGCATGCCATTTACCCACATCTGGTACGGAGACCAATGGTTTGCTGTCCTTACCTTGTGATGGTTAAAAGCCTCCATATATTCGTGAAGTGCAAGGTTTATTCTTGGAATGAATGTCAAATGCAGTGCAAATAGATCCATTGGGTTCTCGATGTTGAGCAAGCCTGTATCTTCCAATGCATAAAACACGTAATAAAAAAGATGGCACACGCACCTGAACACGTCCCTCCAGAGTCTTTCAATTCTCTGATTTCTCGTGGAGGGACCTGCTATAAAACTCCCCCTACCTTCACCTCTTACTTCCACCATGGCATCACAAACTTGTACATTCTCTACACCATAATCCACACGAATACGTGATGGCCACAACGCATCATTTTCAATTGCTCTCAGAAAAAGCTCCAGAACGGTTTGCGAAAGATTGTTATTACTGCATCTGAGAAACATAATTCGTCGAGAAAAACCATCTATGCACCCATGGATTACAAGACCCCAGCGAATAAGAGAGTGGTGCCCATCTAAATGCCATAAAGAATTTGGCCACGGGACCGAATATTGCCTACGAGAAACAACAATCCCCCACCTCAAGGCAGTGTTCGCCGGATCCACCCTTGTCAAACACTCACGAATTCTCCTCCTTTGAACCCTCAATCCAACTGACTTAAGGTACCCAGATAAGTATGTTCGCCCTGTTGTAAATCCATGACGGCCCATATATTCCAGAACCAACTCGTCCAGTTGCGCATCCGACAACAAACTAAACTGCACCGTGTTTTGCAAGCCATATGACTGTATTCTGCGTAAATTGTCCAGCGAGACACGCCAAACATCCGAGAAATTTTTGCCATTGAAAATCCAAGGCCAAGAAGATCTTCTAACGTTTCGGCAGGTACGTAGAACTGAGGTCTCCCAGGATTTCCCGTTCTGAGGGTTTCGCATTCACGTTGTGAAATTGATGAAGGTTCTACTGCTAGAGTTTTGATATGACTTTGGATAGCCCGTAGTACTCCTGAAAAGGCTGTAGCCAAGGATTCCCACTCAATCCGATCTTCCTCATTTTGAAAGGCAATAGAACTCAGAAGACTTCCCGGGGTGGGTACTCCCAGAAAAATTGGGCGGGGGTGTGCGGCCAGCTTCCCAAAACCCTCACCCTATTTATGACCAAGATCTGCGATATTCCCTACCCTATTTATGACCTGACCAAAAGTTCGAAACCCTATTTATGACCTGAACCTTACATCAAAATCCTGTTTCGGACCTGCGTTTTAATTGGATGCCTAGTTCAGACCAATGTTAAATTACCATAAACATAATTTGTGAAGGGCTTTGTTGATTTTCTTTTCGATAATGTTGAAAAAGCGGCTTCTATGTTTAAGAACATGCCCATATCAGGGCTAGAGTACAAAAACCATACCCTATTTATGACCAAAATGGCCAAAATCAGCTAAAATCGATACCCTATCTATGACCAAAACTTGCTGAAAAACCATACCCTTTAGGGCCGCACATACCTATATAGCCCATATAAGGGAGTACCCCCCCCGGGGAAGACTTACAGTTCTATCGAGAACTACAAACTGTTCTTGTAAGTCTTTGAAGTTTGTTTCATTGCTGCTTATATATTTCTCTGTCCTATCCAGCACAGACGACAAAAATTCAGGTAAATCCTTTTCCACCTCAAACTCTGATTCTACACGCGCCATATTGCGAGTAAAATGTTCCCGCGGAAAAATTAAACACAGCTTCAGTACTCTAAGTACCCCGGATACAAGCTACCACTTCCGGTCACTAACCGGAAGTGATTTTCAACTGGACGAATAACTATGCATACTTTCTTTGAATCGAGATTGAGTTTCTTCATTGAGTGAATTTCGTTGAATTAAAATTCGTTGAATTGAAATAAATTTTCATTGAACTGAAATTGAATTTTCATTGAATTGAAATTGAATTGAGATTGAATTGAAATTGAATTTTCATTGAATTGAAATTGAATTGAAATTGAATTTTCATTGAATTGAAATTGAATTTTCATTGAATTGAAATTGAATTTCGTTGCATTGAAATTGAATTGAAATTGAATTTCATTGAATTGAAATTGAATTTCATTGAATTGAAATTGAATTTATATCTTGAATATTGCTACAATTGGCTTGCCATATTTTACCTAAAGGACCGTAGTATGTTCACAGATCTTTCTCTTTATACAATCATCCAGGGAGCGAATGAAACAAAATTAAAATACACAGGATCACTCGCTCATAAACAGAAAAAAATGTGAAAGTGACCAGAAAAATCAAGTCTAAAAAATAAAAACAGGTTTGGTTTGTCAGTGAGGTCGTTAGTCTGAACGCAAGTTACGCGAAACTCTACTTTTTCCCTGGCAAACACCCAACAGTATTCTCCATTGAACGAAACTCATTGCTGACATTATGGTAACAACAAAGTTAATTTTGGCTTTTGGTAAAAGAAAAATGTAGTCCAAGAGAATATTTGGGGCGAGGCAGAAAGATTTTAACGCCATAAACAACCTGTGTCGTGACTGAGTCTAATGCAAACCCGATAATGAAACTTGATTGACCGGTTCCACGCAAATGAGTCTCGTGACACATTTTATGAAAAGAACGGAAAAAAGCTGAGACTAAGCCTCTAGTTAAATATTGGCCGCGTTGTCTTGAACTTTTGTGGTTTTTCCCGAGCAATTCTCAACACAACATGAGCGCAGCGAAGAAAGCGAAGCTCGAGGTTCCTGTGAGCGAAATCAATGGAAAGCTTGAAAATAGCCACGATAACCACAACGGAGTTGAACACGAAACTGATGCCGGCTCGCTTTCCTCTCAACAAATTATGGCATTACGAGCAGCACATATTGGGTAAGTTAACCCGACTGAAAATATCTTGTTTAGCACACTGAAGACGCAAGCAAATGCTTCTTATGTTGTTTTTCTATCGCGGCCGGCCGGTAAAGGTAAGGCTTATGTAATGAAGCATTTTTTTCTAAAAAAAATATATTACAAAACAGAGCTCCAAACTGAATAATGGCTGTCTTTGTCATTCGGTACTTGTCGCAGCCATAGTATGAAGAATAGAAAATTTCGAACACTTGACTGATGCCGTCGAAGCTACATTTTAGCTGTGAGGCTCGAGGCAAATTTCAACGAATTGAATGAAGTGTCTCGTTTGTAAAACTATTGCTCGGGTTCTCGCCTTTGAGTGTTTATGTGAATTTAGAGGTCAAACTCATGAACCTTGAGCTTCAGTTTAAGTCCAGTTATTAGCAACGCCTTAAAACCTCCTCAATATCGTGATTTGTGGCACTTTCCTCGGCGTCGACTTCCATTTTTGTTTTACAGACATACGGTTTGCGAATCTTGCTTGTTGCCCAACGCTTCGATCGTAGAAGAAAAAAGTTAATTGGGGCAACCCAGTTTATAAAAGCCTGAGTGGTTAAAGTTCACTGTTATAATAATGTGCCACGGTGTAACGTACTTGATTGGACAATCAAAGATCTGCCCATGCACAGCCCCATGTTTGTTCCACCTTTGTCACGTTTGTTTCACGTGGTCCAGGTCTTTGTAATTGACTTGAGTATATTATATTTCAATTTAACAAAACTGTTTGATTACAGGATCTAGGTCAGGCTTGTTTATTGTTTCAAGTGATCACTTAGTCAAAACAGTAGGAAGAAGGGAAGTTTATGGCATGGGGGATCTGGGGCATGGTCTCCCATGAGGTGGATGCCACTGAACAAATTGATGTCAGGTTTCATGCGTCTGTCCTGTTATTGATCGTGAATTTTATCATAACATTGTCAAAGTAGTTGTGGATCCACAGCTACTTAACAATGTTATGACAAATTCATTGTCAATAACAGGACAGACACATTAAAAACTGACATTAATTTGTTTTTTACGGTAACAAATTGTTAATTTGTCTGCTCTTGTTCGTTGACACATTGCATAAAATATAATTTCATGTGTCTGTCTGCTTATTAGCCAATGAGCGTGCCAGAATTTCTGCAATTTTCATAAAATTATCTTTTTGCCTTCTCCCCCCTTCCAACCTTCTCAAAATGTATTATCCATAACTTTCTTTATGCAAATGTTTGCATCTTACAGGAAAGCCTGTGAGGTGCATTTTAAAGATGATCCAATCAAGATTGCTTATGCCAGGGGACAATACATGTATGATGAACAGGACAATCAATATCTAGATTGTGTCAACAATGTCACCCATGGTAAGTTTGCCTCTACCTTAACTTTGGGATTTATATAAGCAACTTTATTTGCATCAAAAATACATAAATATCTACCGGTATGTGTGTGTAGGGTGCCAGCTGACTTTGTTAGCTGATGGAAATTATTTTGTGTGACTGAATAATTTTAGATGTTGTATTTACGCCTAGTTGGGTATAATTTCCCATAAGCTTACCTTTGAATATTGTAATACACTTTAGTTTGACCAAATAGTCCCTCATTGTCTTGTCTTTGAAAAATATAGCAGTTGCATTAAATTGTGATTCCTGATAATTTCTAAGACATCCTTGTTTGGCGATATCCCCATTAAAGTCGATGTATTTTGATACTGTCAAAGGGTTATTTCTCTTCCTTATGGCTCTTTTCAAATTCCATCCAGTCTTTTTCCCATCATTACTTGATCATTTCCTAGAGTGGAAATATACAGCATATACATGTATAACACATCATACTTGTCACCTTTTAGAAGAACTATGCAGTAAAAGTGGTTGCTTTTGCCAATGCAAGATACCTGAACTTATGGTATTACTGTACATGTTCTTTGTTAACATTAGCAGGCTAACTTTGTTGTGTTTAAATATCAAACATCAGTCTAAAACTACTAGCTATGCTCTATCACAAATGTTGTTCTCTGATTGGCTACATTACTTGCTATCTATTCTGAGATAGATCATTAATGAGTAGCATATCAGTAGGCCCTTGTTAACAAAATGATGGTCACTTCTGAGCTTTTTCAAAGTGTCTGTGAAGAGATTTTAGATAAAGTTTTGAATGACTAGTAGATTTTTACTAAAACAATTAGATTATTCACTCTTGATTTCTGTGTTAAATATATCTACATGATATGTAGTAAATGGCACTTAGTTAAACCTTCATATGTGCTTACATGTAATTCTTCTCTTTAAATAGTTGGCCACTGTCATCCCCATGTCGTTAAAACATGTCACGAACAAATGGCAACACTGAATACCAACAGCCGTTATCTGTACGATATCATTGTGAAGTATGCACAAAGGCTGGCCTCAAAATTTCCTCCCCAACTGAGCCAATGTTATTTTGTTTGTACTGGGTAAGTAATTCACGTTTTGACATGTGTGAAGTCACATTGCTGTTGAGGACTACAGGCCTGTTATTGCAGTGATGATTATTTCCGTTCTTATAGTGTAACACAATCCTAATCCAGTCTAGCCTGTCCCAAATTTGTTCACCAATGTGGCCCCCCACAGCAGGGGCAAATTATATTTTGAGTGCATGCATGCGGTCACATATTTACTTTACGTACAGATTCAAAGAATGTGCTTATGATTCCGATTCTACAATAAGTTACATGTATTTTGACCCACTAGCCTAGCTTTGTCAACAAGTAACAGAGTAAAGCCTGTGTCATCAGACAATGTTTTGTAGCTCAGCAATAACACATGGCCATGAATAATAATTATTCATGGTCATGTGCTATCACTGGGCTATTGTGATGAGAGAACAAATCTTCCATGCAGCTCAGCAAATGGCCATGATGACCTGCATGTTCAGATCAGTGGTCAGAAAACAAACTTTCTGTGTTGTGTAACTCACCAAAAGGCCATGTTTTGTGGTCAGAATGGTAATGCACTTTTTTTCATTTTTGAAAAAAATCAGTTTTTCATGCACCTCTCCTGTTATTGACAAAGTACACTATATGAGACAATAGTCAAGTGGATCCACTGCTACTTTAGCAATGTTATGACAAAATTCATGATCAATAAAAGAACAGACAAATGAAAAACTGATGTCAATTTGTGAATTTCTATCAAGCCATTCGAACAGCACCAAATTAAAGTAGACCACATGCAAAGTATGCCTGTAAACACACTGCTCTAATCTTTGATTACTACTAAGACTTAAAAAATTCCTTCTTTCTTAGTCAAATATACTCTTTTTGAGCCACATACTTCTCCTTCACTCTACTTCTTTTCTTGTTTTTTTATTTTTATTTTTAAAATAATACATCTTAATATTTCATGCTGTCCCAATAATTTGTATAATGTACCCTATATTGTCAGGAAGCCTATAGTTCATAAGCCCCCAGATTCTATATAGGCTTCCTTACCATTACCACCTTTAAAATTGTTAAGTTATCGTCTTTTAAGTTATTATAAATTTCTAGTGTATTACATTCTTTTATTTTACTTTTTTTCTTATCTGTTGTGTGGTTTATGGAAAATAAATGGAAAAAATTTTTTTAAACATGCACATAAAAAAAACCTGTCAAAAATTAGTTTAAAATTTTGATGTTGACTCCAGATCATATAGGTTCAAAGCATTTACAAATGATTCCTTGACTTGCCTTTTTGTAACATCAGAAAGCCAAGTTTAATGTAAGTTGATGTATAGTTCTAAAGTAATAATTAAGCTTGAATTAATAATTGAGCCTATAGAGATCGGTAACTTTAATCAGAGTTTATTAATTTCATTGTGTAGATCAGAAGCAAATGATCTTGCTCTGAGAATAGCAAGACAACACACTAATGCAGATGATATCATCGTTGTAGATAGGTAAGGTGACAGTTTCTAATACTTTTAACAATTACTGGTTTATGCTTTAGGGACGGTGCCCTACTGAGTTGTGGTGTATGCGGGAAGTTTGGAGAGCACAAGAGAAGCATAAGAGTTGGTCAACTTTACATGGAGCTTATTGAGTGCTCACCAAATTGTAACTTGCATCATAACTTGGTAGTACACAGCTAAAAGCATAAACCAATTCTTTTATGACATTGCTGAATGCAGGTGTGAATTTGTATTTAAAAACATGTGCATCCAAGAAAAATAATTTTGGCAAAATGAGTTGCTTGAGCTATTGGCATTCACTATCGGATTTTAGAGGGGAAATGCCAAAATTTTAATAGAAACTAAATGAAGCTTTTAATACTGGAATAATTTTTTCTGATGGGAGGTAGGTAAAAAATCAGTCTATTTGCAAGCCAAGCAGCCCATGCGTCATAGCACCACATATGCAGAATAAAAAAACTTTAATTTTGATTTTATGTACATCTGTCTTTTCTCCGTTGCGAATATATTCATTGCTTTTACGTTTAAACCTCCTTAATTTTGACCATATATGGTCATATGGCGGGAAAATTGAATTTCTTTAATTACCTGTAACTCTACGCCATTTTAGCCCATCAAGATGGGCTTGTCACTGTAAATATTGCTTTTCTAGGACAAAAAGGCCTGTACTGTTTTAAACGATGCTTTTCAAATTTTTCGTGTTGTTTCTAAAAATAAGTGTCATTTACGTCATCATACTTTCAAGAAAAGTCAAAAATACCTTTATAGGGGCAAAAGTATAAAGAAAAGTTTCCTACATTTAAGATGTTCTAATGTCTTGCTTCATTGAAAATATAAACTTCTCCTCTGTGAGCCAAAATTAAATTTAGGAACCTTCCGGGAGGAAAAGCCCTAGCAACGGACCATCGTGTCCAGGGCGAGCAGTCTGAGCTCAAGCCCTGGCTTGAGACATTGTGTTGTGTTCTTGGGCAAGACACTTGACTCTCACAGTGCCTCTCTCAACCCAGGTGTACAAGTGGGTGGGTAACCCTGTGATGGACTAGCATCCCGTCCATTCTGTAAATAATGTATTAAGTAGCTGTAGCATCTTGTTTAATAAAATTGCATGTCATAAATTTAAAAAAAAATGAGTAAGATATAAAAAAATCCCATCAAAGAGGGAGTAGAACTACTCCTAGTCACTTCACGCTATAGAAACTGGGAAAAGCTCCAGCCTGATGGGCCACAATGTACAGTTCCAAAAAATAACCGTACTCCCTCCCACAGAAGGGATTGGAATTTCCTGAGGGGTTGGAGATTCTGTAATGCCAAAAAATAGAACGAAATGTATGAAGCTCCCTGGGGGAGGTATGGATATTTTCTAGAATTACGCAATTGGCTTGTATGCAGACTTTACCTTAGGGGTTTGGCAGTTCAAACCAAAACACCTTGCATGGGATGATGATGATGATAATGATAAATACTGTAATGACGATGACAATGACAACCATAACAGTATCAGTGGCGATAGTGATGATGATGGTTGGCTGTAATGGATATTATTTTCCTGGAACAGCACATCAAAAGGCATAGAAAAATTTATCAGCTCCTAAATTTTGGAGCAATTAATTGTGTGATAATATTCTTTGCACTGTTAGAGCATACCATGGTCACACTGCAGCATTAATTGACATCAGTCCATACAAGTTCAATCACCTCGGTGAAAAAGGAAAGAAGGATTATATCCATGTTGCTCCCACTCCTGATCCCTACCGTGGAAAATTCCAAGGGGAAGCAACACCTGAACTGGGAGAGAAATATGCCTTGGAAGTTAAGAAACTTATTGACCAAGCACACAAAGATGGAAGAAAGGTACAACTTGTAGGCCTGTAGAGACCTGTGACACATGTATAGAGTGTATGGAGTTCATCCAAAAGTGACCATTGGATCATCATGATTTATGAAAAGATTTTAATATATATTATAGCAAAAGGTGCTTTTCTAACATCAGTAAACCAATGGAAAGAGATTAACACTGTTCAAATTTTATTCAAATGGGAAGCAAATGATTCTTAGAGAACAACTTGCAGGACTGCTTATTAATCCAGAAAACCAGTCTCTACCTTGTAACTTCCAAAAACTGGACTGTTTAGGAACCATCACTCAGCCAAAATGGTATAGCTGAAGCAGACAGCTGTAAAACAGTAGAGGCCTCTCTTTCCTACAACTAAAGACCCATCATTTTAAGGCAACATATTTCAAACACTAGTCTCCAAGCTAGCATGCTGCACATTTTTACTGCCTTGCTTCAAGACACTGAATTGTGTTGAATCATTTGGAATTGTTGTGTTTAGTTATTTTTTCCAACGTTCTATGACTGTAATTTATTCTTGCAGATTGCAGGTTTCATCAGTGAGTCAATGCAAGGCTGTGGTGGACAGATTGTTTACCCTCCAAACTACTTGAAAGAAGTCTACAAGTAAGCATCAGTTCTGCATTGTTTTGGGTCCCCCCAGTTAGAGCAGACCATGTGTACTAAAGGCAGTCAAGTTTTGTTCAATACTCTTGATCGATACCCATGTTCAACATCTTGATCAGCAGTTAGTCAGTAGTTGACCAAGTGTTGACTGACTCTTTATAATATGTAAAGACAATTCCGAGTGCTTTAGCACTATTGACCCATTTTAATCCCAAGGGTGTCTCTGTATTATTTCGAGACGATCCAATCCACATAACTTCAGTTTTGGAATAGTTAAAAAATAACTTTTAGACCAGAGCAGGGCTCATATTGATCAAACAGATGAAAAATACTTTGTGCACATTCAAGATCCAGCACAAACAAAGTTTTAATCATCAGTGTACTGCTCCATTTTAAATTCTTTCTGCCCTATTTTAATTCCTTGGATGTCTGTCCTACTTCGATAAGATTCTTACCTTCAGAAATTGTGGGTGATTTTAAGTTGTTCCAATGTTTGATGTTCTCATTCTTTGTATTTTGTGTAGCCCTTTAATAACCAAAACACATGGTCATGGTTATGTTTCTATAAGTAGAAATCAGACCAGACATTTAACCTGATTGGACTATTAAATTGTTTAACAGTACATGAAAACTTATCTCTACTCTGGTGAAAATAATCTAACTTGCTTACTAATTACTGTAAAGGTATGTTCGTGAAGCAGGAGGGGTGTGTATTGCTGATGAAGTGCAAGTTGGATTTGGACGAGCTGGAAAGCATTTCTGGGCATTTGAATCCCAAGGTAAGTGGATCATACAGTAAAGACTTAACAACTTCTTTCATTGATGAACACATTCTAATTGCAACAGTTAAATGTACTTAATTAGCAATGTGTATGATACCAATTCCCATGGATATGAACAATAATAATATTAGAAGCTGTTCTGAATTTGCAAATTTGGTGCGAGTAAAGAGAGACTACTTGTTTTCTACTGCCATAACTGTCAGATTGAAAAAGATGTCATGTACGTACTAACAGTTGCAGTTTCTAGATGCTTCCTCGGGTTTATAAGCATCAGTGTTACTCATTATATCTCTATATTCTTCAGGTTTGGGACCGATTGCATTTCACGTGGAACAGCTTTAAATTTCATACCTATGTCAATAGTCAATTTTGAAATCATTATTAAAACTTTTAGTTGCTAACTTGAGAACACTTGGCAATAAGTTATAAACATTTTGGCAACCAAAAAATAGCTTCTAAATTGACCAATCATAGTCCCCATAGTACGTAACTGACAGATGAAACAAAGTATATTAATGTTACATCTTATATTTCTTTATTTGTTATTTCATACTTAGTTTTGTTGTTGTTGTTGTTGTTGATGTTGTTGTTTATTTTATGTATATATGAGTGTGCTTTGACAAAACGTCTACCTATGCTATTAAATTGCATCCTCAGTTTTAGGCACTTGGATCAATGTGCTGTTCACTTCTCTATTTCAGCATAAGAACACTATATACAGATATCATTTCTCACATTGTACTGTGTACTGTTGCTGGATGCACAGTGGCTGCTGGACTCCATATCAATTAGTCCAAGTTCTGTGTTGTGTTCTTGGGCAAGACAATTTACTCTCTGGGTGTTTCCACACCCAGGGTAACTATGGGTACCAGCAACAATATTATGGTGGGGGTATCCCTACCATGGACTTAACCATCCTTCTCCCATCCAGAGGAAAGTAACAACACTTCTAGTTCCTTCATGCTGTGGTGCTGAGCCAATGGGCTGCTGAGTTTATGTGCAGACCCAATCATTTAAAGTGGATATGAATTAAAAAATAATTGCTGCTTATTTGCTTATTTTCAAAGTAAACAAGAAAGGCATTTTCCTTTTTGGCATATCTTTTTTTATTTTAGAGGTATTCACATTTTTGTATTATGCAATTGAGGAAAGTGACGATGTCATAAAAAGTTCAACTTAAACGATAAAATGATAAATCAAGAATGTATCCAGAACTATTGGGGCAGGGATCTTCAAACTTGGCACCAGAAATGTACATCAGAAAAGAAACAGGATGACACCTTTTATATTGTTGCCATGGCAACACTCTTGGCTCCAGTCTCTTTCTGTGAAAAACCAAATATCCCTATTTGTAACCTTTTTAGTGAGACAAGGGATCTTCCTCGGAACAGACATGGTTCCCACATTGTCTTAACTCTCCCCATTAGATTGTTGGGAGTGGATGATCCTTGTTAAAGATGAAATATGTGAGTTTTAGTTGTAATAAAAACAGGGCCAGTGGCATAGTTGTTGTCATGGCAACAGTAAGATGGCTGTCATTTTGTTTCTTTTGAGATATACATTTCTGGTGCCAAGTTTAAAGAACATTGCTTTAATATTTGTAGAGATATTCTTGATTGTGTGTTGTACTGTTTTAGTGAAACCACCTATGATGACACCACTTTCCTCATTTGCATAATACAAAATCGTAAATATCTCAGTTCAGTTCAGTTTATTATTCAGCCACAATTAGTAATACACATCACGAAATAATAAATACATTCATAA